>BGPT01000570.1:264613-285333 GCA_003297045.1 Symbiodinium sp. clade C Y103 | reverse complement strand
TGATTTTTTTTGATGTATAGTTCGAAAGTCTGTACACACTCTTTTGGATGATTCGAGATCACTCTCACT
Source organism: Symbiodinium sp. clade C Y103 (assembly GCA_003297045.1). NCBI lineage: Eukaryota > Dinophyceae > Suessiales > Symbiodiniaceae > Cladocopium > Cladocopium sp. clade C. The sequence goes on along the minus strand of BGPT01000570.1, from coordinate 285,264 downwards.
TATCGTGGTTTGATCGAGATGATTCCATGATGTAGGCGTAGGTAGATGTTGTGACTTGTAGTCCCTCGTCTCACCGAACCGAACTTTCAACACGTGTACAAAGATGAGTAGAGCATGCATCACGACACCTTGAATTTAACCCTGTGTAGATTGTTTTCTTTTCAACGTTGGGATACATAATCTGTGAGCCGACAAGAACGATTCCCGGCTCATGGGGGGTGTGAATAGAACCCCAACGGCACACCATGTGCATGTTGAGCATATACACCATGTCGGTGTATTGGCTCAAGAACACTTACNCATAGAGAAAAGTGCGATTGATGTCCGCCTGATCAGTCTCCCATCCTTGTTGAATCCCTACAGTTTCAGGATCGTAGCTGACGATAACCTGATTCACATCCAACAATATGATATTTGGGTGTTTGAAAACGGTGTATACTGGTATCCCCCCAAAAAAAGCAAGTTGTTCATACGGACATTCTGATACACCAGGAACCTGTGGTTCAATTTTTCGGGTGCACCTGGCTGCTTGCATCCAAAAAGTGAAAATAACCAGCCAAAAATTCGCTGCACCTGGCTGTAACTGTCAAGAAAAACATGCATTTTTACATGGCTGCAGCAGTTTGATGCCTGTGTTGAAGCGTATCTCATTCCTGATCCTCATCCCAAACTGCTAGCAGCTGGCCACCCAAAATCTGGGCTGCGGATTGTACAGATTCCATCCACAGGAAGGCAAGTGCAGAGTGCACGTCGCCAAATGCGAGAAGTTCATCATAGATTAGTGGCTGTCAGTCAAGCTTGGGTGCCCCAAACAAATGTATGATATATGAATCAATATAACATAGATAAAACTAAATGGGAAAACCAGAGTGACAAACAATGATGCGTTTCCAAGTCTTAACTTTCGAACCCTCACCATGTGAAATTTTCTTGGTATACCTCGTGAACCAACTACTTGTTGTGTTTTTAGCGTTGGCCACTCCTCACGACCGATTGCATTTGTTCAAGTTCAAAACCATAGTGATTTGAACCACAAAACCTACAAGCAAGAAAACAAAGACCCACAAAATCTCCAAACCACAAAAGCCAGAGCAAAGACTCACTGGAACATTTTTGCGTAAGAACATGTTGGTATTTCCCAAAATGGCTTGGTATCCTAAACCAACGGGTTTCAAACAAAAACCCGTCCAATTTTAGATGTTTTGGGTGTACCCCTATGTTAGTAACACCCAGGTGGAGTCACGACATGTCCCAGAGAGAAGTTGTGTCACGGCAAACGCCCCACACAATTCCTGATCATGGCATTTGGGTTTTCCTATCATGACATGACATGTGGGAATTTCCCATCATGTGCACGATAAACCCATAGGTTTCAATACAAAAATTCTCCAATGTGGTAAATCCAATGCCATGAACCATCCGCAAAGTCGCCATGTTTATGGGTGGTATAGATTCCAACCATCCCCAGTCATGGTAGATTTATGGTAGCCATGGTTGCCCACTAGCATTTGGTGACCGCGCACTTCATCCTGGAAGATGGAGTTTCAGCCCCCCAGCTGCAAGCCATGATTCCGAACCCCAACAATTCCCAGCTGCACCGCAGTTTCAGGCGGTGTACAAAGATGATCTCAACCATTGCTGGTTTTTGGGGTTGATTTGGAGAACTTGTGAAGAAATTTGGATGAAGTTGTGTTGATGTTGCTGTTTTTCTCTCATGTTTGAGCTCAATTTATCTCTGGAAATTCAAAGCACAATGATAAAATCAAGGCAAATTCATTTCTCCAAAGGAGAAAATTCAAAAAATAACCTGAATATCGAACATATAACAAATGTAAAATATTTATGTTTGAAATATGGGTACCTACTCAAAATATTTAAAAAAGATTCAATATGATGATATATAGTGATATTCAAAAATGATATCTACCAAGAGATAAAAAGATGAAACATTAAATAGTTTTCCTAATTGATCTTTTAGATTCTACCAGTAGTACCGCACAAGCCAAAGATTGAAAGATAAGAAACCTATAGGAGAGCTTGGTTGTTGTGAATCATGGATGACAGAGCAAACCCACTGATGGATCCAAAGGTGGTTCGAGTGTCAGGCTATCTATTTCTCTATTTGTCTTGCTGTCTATCTGCCTATCTATCTATTTGTCTATCTGTCTATCTATTTATCTGTCTTTCTATCTATCTATCGATCTATCTGTCTATCTATCTGTCTAATTATCAATCTGTCTGGTTTTTCTATTTGCCTATCTATCTATCTGTGCTTCTATCTATCTATCTATCTATCTATCTATCTATCTATCTATCCAACTATCTATCTATCTGTCTATCTATCTATCAATATAATAATCAATCTGTCTTTCTATCTGTCTTTCTATCTCTCTATCTATCTGCCTTTCTATCTGTCTTTCTATTTGTCTATCTCTCTATCTATCTGTCTTTCTATCTGTCTTTCTATTTGTCTATCTATCTATCTATCTATCTATCTATCTATCTATCTATCTCTTTATCTATCTTTCTATCTATCTATATTTCTATCTATCTATCTAATTATCTATCTATCTATCTATCGATCGATCGATCGATCTATCGATTTATCGATCTATCGATCTATCGATCTATCTATCTATCTATCGAACTATCTTTTTATCTTTCGTCTTTCGCACTATCTATCTGATTGTCTATCTATCTATCTGTTTTTCGCACTATTAGTCTGTTTATCTATCTGTTTGTCTGTTTGTCTATTTATCTATGGGATTATTTGTCTATTTATCTGTTTGTCTATCTGTTTATTTATTTATTTATATAACGATCTCTTTGTTTGTTTGTTTTTTTCTCTTTTTTTATGGGAGGGGCCTGTTGTGAGCGGCAGAAAATTGCATTTTTTTGGTAAATCTTAAATAAAATTAATCTAGATATGAATAGATTACACTTTTAAGCCCATACTTTTTACCTAACTATATGCAAGAAATTGCTAAAAAACCAGAAGGTTAGGTATTATTAAGAAGTTTTTAAATATAATTTAGTTTTATGCTATTTCTATGCAAAACCATATGTTTTCTAAAATTACCTTGGGAAATTTGTTGCTCTTATTGAATGCGATATAGTAGATATGTTAGAATTAAGAGGCAATTTTTTTTTAAATATATATAGTTTAAGAATGATTATATTGAAAAATATGCGCCCCTTAATAATATTGATATAATTGATTTTTATTTTTTGATTTTGAATTAATTATAATTAAGCATAATTAATTTTAGTGGCAATTAAATAAATTAGAGATGACTAGAGTATTGGGGTATTAGACACATGCTTTTTGTGAAGAGGCGTACTAGAATTTTGCTTGGAAGGCTTGTTGCGAATTTAGATTTTATTATAGTGATTTTTCCTAAAAGGTTGAAATTTATTGCTTATAAGAGGCCTTTTTGTATTTAAAAAAATAAAGAATATTATTTTTTTCCCCACCTGCCAGGTGAGGGTTACTAGATTTTATCAGAGTGACGCGGGGGCGGGGGTGGACAACTTCCTCGTCCTCCTCCTCCTCCTCCTCGTTCGCCTCGTGCTTCCTCGTCGCCAGCTGCAGATCGCAGTGACACTGCCGGACTCATCTGCCAGGTTCAGATCCCAGTGGGCACTGCCGGACCTCAACTGCGAGGTCCAGAGGTCAGTGGGCAACGCCGGACCTCAACCGCGAGGTCCAGAGCCCAGTGGGCAGCGCCGGACCCCAACCGCGAGGTCCAGAGCCCAGTGGGCAGCGCCGGACCCCAACCGGGAGGCTCGGATCGCAGTGGGCAACGCCGGACCTGAACGGCGAGCTCCAGATCCCAGTGGGCACTGCCGGACCTCAAGGCCAGATAGAATGTCNCCTGAACGGCGAGCTCCAGATCCCAGTGGGCACTGCCGGACCTCAAGGCCAGATAGAATGTCAGATAGAATGCCAGATAGAATGCCAGATAGAATGCCAAATAGAATGCCAGATAGAATGCCAGAAAGAATGTCAGATAGAATGCCAGATAGAATGCCAGATAGAATGCCAGATAGAATGCCAGAAAGAATGCCAAATAGAATGCCAGAAAGAATGTCAGATAGAATCTCAGATAGAATGCCAGATAGAATGCCAGNGAATGCCAGAAAGAATGCCAAATAGAATGCCAGAAAGAATGTCAGATAGAATCTCAGATAGAATGCCAGATAGAATGCCAGATAGAATGTCAGATAGAAAGCCAGAAAGAATGCCAGATAGAATGCCAGAAAGAATGCCAGCTAGAATGCCAGATAGATTGCCAGATAGAATGCCAGATAGAATGCCAGAAAGAATGCCAAATAGAATGCCAGAAAGAATGTCAGATAGAATCTCAGATAGAATGCCAGATAGAATGCCAGCAAGAATGTCAGATAGAATGTCAGAACATACGTCAGATAGAATGTCAGAACATATGTCAGATCGAATGTCAGAGCATATGTCAGAGAAAATGTCAGATAGAATGCCAAGAGGAAGAGGAGGAGAGGACAANGATGAAATCTAGAGACCGAAGGTCTCTAGATTTCATCAGAGTTGTCCTCTCCTCCTCTTCCCTGCCATAAAGTTTTGCCAGAAAAAGAATGTCAAGATCTGTATCACACTGTTTTCCAAAGAAAGTATCGTGGTGGGGATCACTCGAAGCAAAGTAATTCTTTAATATTACTTAATTAGATAAATTAATAAAATTTTTTTTATTATATAACAAATATATAAAAATTACTAATATTAAATTTTAATAATTTTAAAATATCTTTAAAAATTATAATGTTAATAAAATCGTCGGAATTATTATATAAAATATATGTTTAAATGAATATTGATAAATATAATAGAATATAATTTATTTATAGATTAAAAATATTAAAATTATAGGATTTTATTTTTTTTGAAATTTGGATGTGGTTTTGTGTAGAAAATATAAGAAATTATATTATTTATTTAAAATATATTAAAATTGAGAATTTCGTATTTATAAAGATATTAATAGGCTTAAGAGGTTTAGAAAAAAAAATACGTCCTAAAGATGGATGAATGAAAATTAGTTGACATGAGCAGCCGCCAAAACCCCTAAGTGGTGATTTGAAGGGTTGTTAAAGTAAGATGGCTCCGCGAAAGCTAAAACCATGCTCGCGAAAGATTCGCGAAAGTTTTTGCGGAGATTTGCTTCCGCGAGGTTGAAAATGGTTTAGATCTATGTTTAGAATTGTTTAGATAGCTTCCTCAGATGAATCTGGATCCATATATATGATACAATTATTGATTTCTATAGATCCGCGAAAGTTTCGCGAAAGCCTTGCGAAAGATCCGCGAAAGCCCAGATTAGCTGGGATGGCGCCCCCCCCTAGAAATTTGGTAAGGGAAAGGTTGGTAAGTCGATCTTTGGAACGTACAAAGCTGACTGCAGGAACTACAGTAACTACAGGCAGCCGCCAACCACAGGACATCCGGCCACCGGCCACCAGATACCACAAAGATAATCCCTGCCAAACAAGTCCTTTGAAAACCATTTGGAAACAAATGTTTCGGTATGTGTTTCGCTTCGAAATACACGGGATTCTTTTCAGGAGTTTTCCGCGAAAGCTCGCGAAAGTGGATTTTAATCACATGGATGCCGCGAAAGAAAAAATCCACACCGCGAAAGGTTCGCGAAAGAAATGGCGAAAGGGATTTTGGTGCCCGTTTTGGGGCCCATTTTGGTACCGATTTTGGTGCCCTCTTTGGTGCCCTCTTTTGTTTCCATTTTGGTCCCTATTTTGGAATCCATTTTGGTGCCCGTTTTGGTGCCCGTTGTGGTGCCTATTTCGGCTCGTTTTGGTGCCCCTTTTGATGCCCCTTTTGATGCCTTTTTTGGTGCCCCTTTTGGTGCCCGTTTTCGTGCCCGTTTTGGTGCCCGATTTGGTTTCCCTTTTCGTGTTCCTTCTTGGCGTCCCTTTTGGTACTTTTTTGGTGCCCCTTTTGGCGGCCCTTTTGGTGCCCCTTTTGGTACCCGTTTTGGTGCCCCTTTTAGTGCCCCTTTTGGTGCCCCTTTTGGTGCCCCTTTTGGTCCCCCTTTTGGTCCCTGTTTTGGTGCCCGTTTTGGTGCCTCTTGTGGTATTTGTTGTAAAATTCCTATTTTGTGCGTTTTTGGTGCCCCTTTTGGTGCCCGTTTTGGTGTCCGTTTTGGTGCCCCTTTTGATGACCCTGTCAGTGCCCTTTTTGGTGCCCCTTTTAGCGCATCTTTTTGTGCCTTTTTAGTGGCCCTATTAGTGTCCCTTTTCGTGCTTCTTTTGGTGGCCCTATTAATGTCCCTTGTGGTGCCCTTTCAATGCCCCTGATGATGTCCCTTTTGGTCTCCCTTTTGGTGGCCCTTTTGGTGTCCTTTTTGGTACTCCTTTCGGTGCTCGTTTTAGTGCCCGTTTTGGTGGCCCTTTTAACGCCTCTTTTAGTGACCCTTTTGGTGCCCGTTTTAGTGGCCCTTTTGGTGCCCCTTTTGGTGTCCCTTTCAATTCCCGTTTTGGTGCCCCTTTTGATGCCCCTTTTGATGATCGTTTTGGTGCCCCTTTTAGCGCATCTTTTGGTGCCCCTTTTGATGACCTTAGTGCCATTTTTGGTGGCCCTTTTGGTTTCCCTTTTGGTGACCCTGTCAGTGCCCCTTTTGGTGCCCTTTTTGGTGCCCCTTTTAGGGCATCTTTTGGTGCCCCTTTTGGTGGTCCTGTTAGTGACACTTTTGATGTCCCTTTTGGTGACCCTATTAGTGCCCCTTTTGGTGCTCCTTTTGGTGCCCTTTTGGTGCCTTTTTTGGTGCCCCTTTTGGTTCCCCTTTTAATGCTTTTTTGGTGCCCCTTTTGTTGCCTCTTTTGGTGACCCTCTTAATGTCCCTTTTGATGTCCCTTTTGGTGCCCCTTTTGATCCATATTTTGGTGCCCATTTGGTGCCTCTTGTGGTCTTTGTTGTGAAGCCCCTTTTTGTGAAGCCTCTTTTTCTGCCTTTAAGGAGATTTCGTTACATTTGGGGGTGATTTCGTTGCATTTGGTTGTGGTGTTAGCAATAGATTCAAAGCTAAAAACCATCTTTCATCTGCAGCCTNTTTAAGGAGATTTCGTTACATTTGGGGGTGATTTCGTTGCATTTGGTTGTGGTGTTAGCAATAGATTCAAAGCTAAAAACCATCTTTCATCTGCAGCCTGCTGAAAAATCGGCTGACAAAAATGTGCCAAAGCGCGAATGATACTAGATATTATCTTGTGAGGGCGTTGGGTGGNAAAACCATCTTTCATCTGCAGCCTGCTGAAAAATCGGCTGACAAAAATGTGCCAAAGCGCGAATGATACTAGATATTATCTTGTGAGGGCGTTGGGTGGTTCAAACGGAAAGATAGGACCGCCCCCGGCTTCAAATACATAGCCTTTCCACGGCAAAGTGTAGAACGTAATCTCATGTAATTCACGATGTGCTCACGGGACTCCATGAGCACAATTCTCGCTGTTGCTCTAAACCTTCGTTTCAGATTGGGCATCGAAGGGTGGACAGCTGGAGACAATTCAGTATCACCGTCCTGGTCGCCTTCATGATCATTGCCAGTACCATCATCATCACCATCATCGGACCGATTAGCTCCGATTGGCATTTCAAAATCTAAATGTTTAAGTGTCAAAAAAATATATATGTTTATTTTTCATGTATTCATTTATTCATTTATTTATTTATTTATTTATTTATTTATTGTTTTTTCAAAATATTTATTTAAAATTAAATGTAAATATAGAATAAAATGTATACCAAGGTCGAAAACCAATCGGAAAGATCGGAAAGTTTCGTGCCAAATCAACTGGGCCATTTCTTGGCCAAGGAAGATATCGTCATATAAACAAGGTGACACCCCCTGTGCCACATCCTTTTGTCCGCTAAAGAATATTTCAAACAGAAAAGTACGAATGATAAAGCAAGCCTCAAGGCAGGCCTCGAGGCAGCCTCGAGGCACACCTCGAGGGGATCAAGGCTGTGGATTTTGCAGCAAAACAGAAAGTTACCAACGATGANTCGAGGCACGCCTCGAGGGCCTCAAGGCTATAGATTTTGCAGCAAAACAGAAAGTCAACGATGAAGCAAGCCTTGAGGCAGCATCGAGGCTATGATTTTACAGCAAAACAGTAAGTTACGAACGATGAAGCAGGCCTTGAGGCAGGCCTCGAGGCAGCCTCAAGGCACGCCTCGATAGCCGCGACTATGAACGCTGCAGCAAAACAAACAGTTGTGACAGATGAAGCCAGCTTCAAGGCAGGCCTCGAGGCAGCGCCTCAAGGCGAGGTAGGGATGTCTTTAGTTCCATCTCCTTTCCTCGTATCACTTTTTTGGCTGGTATCGCTGTATGGACAAACCAGCAGCATTTTTTGTTCCACGCTAAGGTCTAGACGGTCAACTAATGCTGATATTGCCTGACCTGCTGGGTTTTCTTTGTGATACACTGTAAACTTAGCCTCTGTGGTAAAGATGGCTTGGATAAGAGTATGCCGATCATCATGCCTGATTTCATTCTAATTGGCCGGCCTTCGCCTAGTGCAGAACCTCTGGGTCAATCGCTGTAGTTTGGTCATTTTGAGTGGTGTTCAGGCTGGTGGGTAATTCATGGAATTTGGAATTAGCACCATTTTCCATTTCTCGGCCTGGCAGGCTCTTGGCGAATTGACCACCGGATTTTCTGTGGGCCTGATTTTGCGATTGATCTGCTCGGTAATCAAGAAACCTTTACAGGTGATTCCCTCTATGTAGTTCTTTGGAGAATTTGAGGCGGTCCAGCACCGTTACCAAAGCCACGTCGCACTTATTCTTTTTCTTCAGAAATCTCAACTTTGCCAACATTACCATCAGCTGAACTTTCTACTGACTCCCAATCCCATAGCTCTTCCAAACCACCAACTTCGATTTCATCCTTATCGTACAGTTCCAGCTCTTCAACCACTCTTCTCAGAAGCCTGGTTGGTGAAGATTCTGCAGGACTACCTTCAACATTGCCTGCATACACTGGACTGTAGAGACTGGTGCGAGGTTGTTTGGGACTGGGCTCTGGCACCAAGCTGTCAGCATCAAATCTGACAAATTTGGCTTGTCCACCTTCCTCTTGAAAGCTTCTCTTGACAGATTCAACTTTTGCCACCCTTTGTCGCACGTTAATTGGCAAACTGACATTACCTGCGGCTCTTTTGTCTCCTGCTGGTTGTGCCTCATCATCTATGGATTGTTGACCTGCAGAAGGATATGACAGCTTCATGCTCCTCACACTGACGCAGTATCCCCAGCGAGCGGAGCGTATTCAGCAGATCTCTTAACGCGGCGGCGCAATTTCAAAAGCTTACGTGCTGATTGTGTTGGCTTTGCTGCATGGACTTGCCATTGCTTCGTTAGATGTTGGAGATGCGTTTCTTCAAGTACCACAGCGGTTTTGATCCAGATCCCCAGATGGGCTATTCAAGCAGGTGGCTGTGGCAATGGCATGGAGTTCTGGTTTTGAAGAGATGTCTTGCAGGACAACGAGCAGCAGCATCTGAGTGGAACACGTTCTTCATCCAGGTCTGTGAACGATTTGGATTCTTGAATTTTCAAGGAACAATCTTCAAGCACAAGGAAGAGACTGCTTTCATTTCGATTCACATCGATGACCGTTTGGTGGTTGGTAGCAAAGACTACATCAACAGATTCCACCCAAAGAGCTGAAGTTGAAGATCGAAAGCCCTTCGCGAGTGGCGATGATGGAAGGCATTTTCTATCTCAAACGAGACTGGCAGTTCACTGAGGACGGCATCTACCTGGCGCCCAGCTCCAAGTACATCCCAGAACTTGCTGAGATTCAAGATCCATGACAGGAGAGGCAAAACAGTTCCTCACCATGGATGCCTTCAGATTTATGACTCCGAAGCCACTTTGCCTGAGGAGTACCTGGGGGCAGAAGATGCAAAGTTGTTCAGATCAGCACTTGGGATCTGCATCTACATCAGCCAGGAAAGGTGTGATATTCAGCATTCTGTTCGAATCTTGGCCAGGTACATGTCCAAGCCCACCAGACATCAATAAGCGCAATGAAGAAGCTTGCGAGCTGTCTGGTTCACTCCAGCAAGCAGGACACCAAGCCCTACATGTTGGAACGCTACAGTGATAGTGATTGGGCGTTTTGCAAAGTGAGCAGGAGGAGCACGAGCTCAGGATTGATTTTCCTGAATGGCTGTCTGATCCACAGTCCCGCTCACAGACATCTGTGTCATTGAGTTCGATGGAGGCTGAGATGTGAACAGGTGTTGCAGTTCCTGGTGAATGACATTGTTGGCCTGAGCAACCAAGAACGAGTGGCAATGCGATTGAGGTTGGACTCGACCAGTGCCCAGGCTTTCTTCACACGTTTGGGGCCTGGCAGAGCAAAGCATGTGTCAACGAGATTTGCTCTGGACGCAACAAGCAATGCGTCGACAGTGGTTCATGGTGGACAGGATCTCAACGAAGGAAAATCCTGCAGATCTCAACACAAGAGCATTCTAGAGAGAGAGAGAGAAGGGAGTTTCTCATGAAGCGCATGGGTTTGGTCAGTGAGAACTTTGAGTCTGATGATGAAGTTCCATACCAAGGAAAGAAACGCCAGCTGGTTAAGATGCTTGTCAACATGATCATGGCGACCAACCTGCGTGGTTGTGATCTTGGTCTTACAACGTGGACAAGTTCATGGAGCTTTGATGGACAAGGAGAAGATTCCTGTCGAGCACTTCAATGGCGTTTGAACTTTGCGCTGGTGGTGATCCCTTTGCTTTGTGCTTTGATGAGAACCTTTTTCAAGTTTGTGCAGAAGCGAGAGGAGGTGAGCGCTTGAGGACAACCTTGGGGCAGATCAGAGAGGTGATGCGCTTTGCACCAAGGACAAACGAAGAACCAGCAGTTCGAGAATGGCCATTTCACCCGATGTTTGATGGCAATCTTTTTGAGGAGGACATGGAAGAAGAGACCAAGTCCTGATGTCATTGTGTCAGAAGTGGAGATGCCAAATCGAGCAGGTGGAGCTGGTCACAGTGTTGGCAATGAAGATGACGTGGAATTGGTATCAAGACAACATCGAGTTCTACGACATGATGGAGAACATGGAGCAGCCAACGATGATGGTGGAAGAGATTTGTCTGACAGTTCAAATCCTGGTGGACGCGATGAAAACTCTGAGGAGGAATCCTTTGAGGAAGAAGTGGAGTCTCCCACTTCACGATATCGACGCCACATGCAATCCACCACGGGTGAAGTCAGCGATCCCGACGAATGGTGTGAGATTCACTATGGCTTTCCAGAACAAGAAGAACAAGAAGAAGGTGGGGCATTGACCAGATCGAGGTCATGAGAACATGAAGGAGATGGTGGAGGTCCTCAACCCAAGGCAATGAAAAAGCCGTTGGCCAAGCAAGTGGCACGTAGAATGGCCATGGATGAGGCAATGAGGATGACAGAGGCAAGAGACTTTGATTCTCAACCAGCATGCTCAGCAGCTCCTCCAATGTTGGGCATCATCAATGAGCAGAACTATTACCTCTGCAGTGTTCCAATGGCGAACTATTTTGCCATCACTCCTGTTCCTCGAGCCCCTGATGCATTGGACGATTACAGGTGGGATCAAATCATGCAAGGTCTTGGCCCTGAGAATGCGGTCGTGCACTATTGCCGCAATGTGCCAAACCACATACCAGTTGAACCGGATCCCATTGAGCAACGACGTCTACAACGACTTCTCAGACACCTTCAGAGTTTGATGGTGAAGTTTCAAAGCAACAATGCAGTGCTTTGGATTGAAGCAGCTGAACAGGTGAAAGCTTGGTTGGAGAACGACAGACTTGTGGACTTCTTCGATGAAGCACCAACCGAAGCTGGCAGTCAAGAAGGTGAAGGAGAAGAGGAAGAGTCAAGAGAAACTGATCCATCAGAAGATGCAGATGAAGATCATGACGACCAACATGGAGAAGGCGATGATGATGAACATCATGGAAGCGCTGGCGGCTACGGTGGCGCGAGCAGCAGCGGCGGCGGCTGTGGTGGACTTCGAGAACGAGTCGCTGTGCGGCCTACTGCGCGCTCTTCAAGCGCTGGATGAGAGAAGCCGTTTCACAGCAGTACAGTGCACCGAAAACGAAGAAACGATGGACCTAGACTGGTCCTGAGGTGCAATGGTAGGAACATAGGAAATGCTGCAAATGTAAAGGTCAACTAAGACAAAATGGTCTGAGTTGAAGGTGGGGTGTCAAGATTTAGCTAGCATGACATGCCCATTTGAGTATTGCAGCATGTGCAGTTGAGACGTTGTGTAGTATCTGTTCTTATCAGATTGCTGTCGACTGCAAGTGGCTCCAACAGGTGAAAACGCCCGCTCAGTGTTTTGGCCACAGAGGAAATTATTTCGCAGAAGTCCAACTGTATAAAGTAATTTTCACAGAATCGACTCCTCTCTCCCCACTAAATTATTTTGGGGGTGGGGGTACCAGTAGACCACCCCAGGAACTCAATAGTCTAACCTGGCAAAACTCAACTTCCCCTGGAAAAGCTCAAAACAGACTAAATTGATCCAAATGGACCCAAACTGTCTCAAAGAGTCAAACCCTAAGAATTACCATGAATTGCCCATTGAAATTAATTTCCTGCGGTGGTCTAGTAACACCCCCACCCCCAAAATAATTGTTTGGTGTGAAAGCCTGTTGGTTGAGAGATGATTTTTTGATTTGTGGTGCCACCACCTCTATTTTTTCCCACCGCCTTCTTAGATTTTGTTGGTTAGTATTCTGAGGTGGCTCAACTGTTTCCATCACCATCTTCCACCACCCTCAAAATAACTTAAACAAATATTTTGAGGCAAGGGCACTGTTCTGAGAGTAATAGTTGAACCACCTTCAAATAATGTATTTCAACCTGCTCTAAATTGGTTGGGGTGAGTGGTACCTTTGTAAGGAAATTATTTTGAGGTGGTTGAATTGTTTTGGGAAAAAAAATTTTGAGGTACCTCCTAACTACAAACACCTTGAAATAATTCCAAAAAAACATTTTGGGGTGGGCACCTCCTATCTTTGCTTATTGTAGCGCGCATGGAAAAACGTTTCAACCAAGTTCTTCCCATATTTTGCACATATAAAGTATAAATTATAAATATGTACGTCGTTGCATATGTAGCACTTACTCGTTATAAACGTATAGACATACGTACATACAGACAGAGATGCGTTTTGTGAATTTTGTCAAAAGTTGGGGCACCAACACTTTCTGTTGGGGCAAGGAGGAAAAAATCATTTGGGGGTTCAAATTGCGCGCCTTGGCATTTTGAACTACTGGTTTACCTGAATCTGTGTATGACAAAACAAATAGCCACAGAAATGCAATTTTTGGATTTCATTTTTTTTGCCATGGTTTGTTTTGCATTGTAACTGATTCAGGCCATGGGTGTATGCGAAATTTATTGATTTGAATCTTCGTCATACCAACGCTTGCGAAGAATCGACGTGAGGAATGTACTTGCAGCATTTTCCAGCACATTTCATCCGCGCAGAAAGTGTTGCCCACTCTCTGCTGTTGTGCCAAACCCAGGGAATTCTGGGCAGTGCGATTTTTTCAACTATGGATCAATGAAGAAACCCCGAAACAAATTGGACGGGCACCAAAATGGTATTGAGATGCCCGAGTAACTAATCATTGGTAAGACCAAATTATTGCCATGCCCAGCCTGGGAAAATGGCCACGTTTTCTAGTTGGAAATGTATGTTGAGTCGGGGGAAAAAATGATGGTATTTCCTGAATCGAATGAAAACGTAGATGTTGGAACTAGCAATCATCCTTTTTGAATCATTTTTGATTTGAGAAAATCGGAAACTGCTATGGTCGGGCAACGGTCCTTTTTTCGGACAGCCAACATGTTACCGGTTTGAGCCGTTTCCATGAGGGTTTGGCGCGAATCCTCATCATTCGTTGATTAATATCCATTACACGATAAATACAAGCGTTGAAAATGCTGGTAGTTGGCAACTCGTGTTTTTACAGCATTTCCATAGGCACAAAATGATGTAGTGGAATACAAAACAGATGGTGGCAATGGACAATTCCCTATTTGTAGAATTTTGTGAGCGAATTACTTTGTTGAACTTCCGGATTCTCGATTGACAACCAGCTTCAATTACAAAAGAACACATTGGTTTTGTTTTGAATCCAAAACATGGGATGATGATGAGGATGGGTGGCTCAACCCACCAATCCGGGCAGCAACTGTTTTGAACATATTTTTTAAAATCTGCATCAACTTCATGTTAACTCATTGTGTTTTCCAGTGTCCCAAAACTTGTGTCGATTTTTTTATTTTTCATGAACCTGGATAAATCACAACGACCTCCCGTCCCAACCTCATTGGAAATGATGTTCAAAATCGGGAGTTCCTATCCCACGTGGCCAAAATTTTCAACGGGGCATGGGCCGGAGGAATGGAAGTCAATTTGGTGAACAATTGTTTTTTTTCATAAACCCCATTAATTATAAACTAGTGGATGTCTCATGATATTTCTCACCGCTAAACCCCAAAAATCGGATGTTTGGCCAGTGGAACGACAACAAATCGGCACGTTCCTTTCATGCTGAGATTATGGGAGTCCACGATCTCCGAAGTGCCACTGGTCGTTGGCTGCACTGGACACAGGCACTGGTCGTTGCTGGTGGGAAGCTAAAATAGCACAGGTATTGATGGGATCTTCATGGGGATCTTCATGGGCATCTATAGCCAACATTAGCCAATTATATTTATTGGTGATATTCTCATGATCATTAGATCGGTGCCAGGCTTCCGTGAAGGATGAAGCTGATCTGCCACAGGAAGCGGAGAGAAACTTTGGGGAAGGGAAGGCTGTTGAAGAAAAAGTGGGCATGGCTCAAGTTGAAGAGTGGTACCTAATGGACTCACAAAATGGCTGATTTTTCATACTTTGCGTCTCAAAATGGGGGTATCAGGGTCCTATGATATAATTTTGAACCATGCTCGCATGTCCACAATGTGTATAATATATATATATATATTCATCGAGTATATATATATATACATATATGTATATATATATATGATATGACATATATATACACACATATTTGTATGTAAATATATATATATATACACATACATACATACCTACCTACCTACCTACCTACATACATACATACATACATATATATATATATATATGTATGTATTACGAAAGCCAGCCGAAGGCCTGGGCTGAGTATAGGTATGAGCGAAGCGAAGCGAAGCTAATCTAGGGGGTGTGGGGGGGGGGGAGGCTCTGATTTGGGCCCGTTTGGGAAGGTGAGGCCAGAGCCTGGCTGGGGAGAGNGAAGCGAAGCTAATCTAGGGGGTGTGGGGGGGGGGGAGGCTCTGATTTGGGCCCGTTTGGGAAGGTGAGGCCAGAGCCTGGCTGGGGAGAGCTCCAAAATCTCGGTAGCGGACTTCTGTTTTTCGGAGCTTGAAAGGGAAGCTCCATTTTGGACACTTTTTGGTTGAGTTTTGACGTTTTTCATCCGGTTTCAAAGGCCAAAACACTGTAATTTACAATGTTTTTGTGCTTTTGGCATGGAAAAATTACTTCTTGCAACATGCTGAAAACTGCGTAAATACCAGTGTTTTTGCTAGGTGCTGGCCACAAAACATTGTAAATGCCGTGGTTTTGGCTACCAGGAGCAAAAAACACCGTAAATACCTTGGTTTGAGGCTCCCGAAGCGCAACAAACATCGGTATTTACAGTGTTTTTTGCCCCGAGGCTCGTCAAACAACACGAAAACACCACCTATTTGACAATTTTTTGGATCTAGAAATGACTGTAAAAAACATGCAGCAACAACAACAACAGCAGCAGCAACAACAACAACAACAACCACAACAACAACCATAACTGTCTGTAAAAGTATTTCGGTGTAAAGATGTTTGTGTGTAAAAGGGTCTCTGTGTAAACGCCTCTATGTGTAAAAAAAGCCTCTGTGTGTAAAAGCGTGTGTGGGTAAAAGTGTTTCTGTGTAAAGCTGTTTGTGTGTAAACGGGTCTGTGTGTAAAAGTGTTTGTGTGTGAAAGGGTCTGTGTGAAAAAGCATGTGTGTGGGTAAATGGGTCTGTGTGTAAAAGGGTCTGCGTGTAAAAGTGTCTGTGTGTAAAAGCACTTCTGTGTAAAGGTGTTTGTGCGTAAAAGGGTCTGTGTGCAAAAGCGTCTGTGTGTAAAAGTGTCTGTGTGTAAAGGCGTCTGTGTGTGAAAGGGTCTGTGTGTAAAAGGGTCTGTGTGTAAAAGCGTCGCAAAAAACACCGTAAATACCGTGGTTTGAGGCTCCTGAAGCGCAACAAACATCGGTATTTACAGTGTTTTTTGCTCCGAGACTCGTCAAACAACACGAAAACACCACCTATTTGACAATTTTTTGGATCTAGAAATGACTGTAAAAAAACATGCAGCAACAACAACAACAACAACAGCAGCAGCAGCAACAACAACAACAACAACCAACAACAACAACAACAACAACAACAACAACAACAACCAACCAACCAACCAACCAACCAACCAACCAACCAACCAACCAACCAACCAACCAACCAACCAACCAACCAACCANNAACCAACCAACCAACCAACCAACCAACCAACCAACCAACCAACCAACCAACCAACCAACCAACCAACCAACCAACCAACCAACAACAACCAACAACAACCAACAACAACCAACAACAACCAACAACAACCAACAACAACCACCAACAACCACCAACCACCACCACCACCACCAACAACAACAACAACAACAACAACACCAGCAACAACAACAAGAACAACAACAACAACAACAACAACAACAGTGTGTAAAAGTATTTCGGTGTAAAGATGTTTGTGTGTAAAAGGGTCTGTGTGTAAACGCCTCTGTGTGTANACAACAACAGTGTGTAAAAGTATTTCGGTGTAAAGATGTTTGTGTGTAAAAGGGTCTGTGTGTAAACGCCTCTGTGTGTAAAAGCCTCTGTGTGTAAAAGCGTCTGTGGATAAAAGTGTTTCTGTGTAAAGCTGTTTGTGTGTAAACGGGTCTGTGTGTAAAAGTGTTTGCGTGTGAAAGGGTCTGTCTGAAAAAGCATGTGTGTGGGTATCCCAGCCATGCTAGCGTCCAAAGCGCCCCACACCTGGCCAAGGCTGGCTTGTTTGTGCTGAGAAAGAATGGACTGGGTACTTGAGGCGCCTGGGCANGTCCAAAGCGCCCCACACCTGGCCAAGGCTGGCTTGTTTGTGCTGAGAAAGAATGGACTGGGTACTTGAGGCGCCTGGGCATTCATCCGCCTGGGGCAGCTGCAGGGAGGCATCGTGAAAGTTAATGGATTCTTTCAACCCCACAAAAGATGCTTGAGACATGTCAATCACATAAACTGGCCTGTAATGTCCCCGAGTAGGCGTAGGTGCAGGATCCATGGTGGTGGCTACTGTCAACACTACCAAGTACACATTCAGCGCGCCTGGGAAAACCTTGAGGATGTGGCGACCCAATACTCGACAATTTCAGTGAAGCACTGATGACATCTAATGACTATTGAGGTGTAAGTGTTTGCAATCTAACTTCACAAGCAGAACGGTTTTTCGTCCCTTTCATCTCCGGGCAAATCTGGCCTCTAACCGAAGGGTTGGTACTATCCTAGCAATGAGAGCAGGCAATCCGATGTCAATCAAATCCTGCCTTGTGAGCCACGAAATTGGGGCCAGGCGTCCCGGGTCAGTATGCTTGCAAAGATCAATGAGAAATTAGCCCCCCGTCCGTTTGACTCTGATGGGAAGCGTCTCAACAGCAACTCGGCCAGATCTAAGTACTTAGCCGCCCTGCTTCGCTCTGGCAACTTCAGTACTCGAGGGTTCAGCGGTGCTTGACCAAGAATTGGCTCAACGAACTGGTATGGCAATGCCAAAATTCCTTCCTAAGATGCAGCCAGGTTTTAGTTGACACATTCTAATGTGGATCATATGGAATGTACATGAGGCTTGTTTACTAATCATTCACATTCTGTAGCTAAGCATCCTGTGCCAGCTCTCTATCTGATGCATTCTTTTTCACGAAGCATATCACGTCAAGTTCATGGTCTTGGAATTCTCCCCGCTTGTCGTCCGACAGGATGGTGATAATATTCCGTGGGACATCTGACCAGGAAGGAAAGTAAGTAGGGATTATTTTTCTTGAACCAATGATCTGTTTTAAGCTTAAAATTGACATAAACCCTGTACTGATTGACAAATTCCAATACAGGCCTGCTCTGCGCAAAAAGATGTAGGCATGATGCCCTTCACTATCTCCTTTCAGCCCACCCTGGAACTTCACCGGCAGGTTGGCATCGAGCCTGCAGCGTGTGGCACCGGGCAAAACACCAAANTTTCAGCCCACCCTGGAACTTCACCGGCAGGTTGGCATCGAGCCTGCAGCGTGTGGCACCGGGCAAAACACCAAAGGGTGAACGAAACGCAGAGGGTCCCGGTGGAAAAAAGGTTGCGAACCAATTGGGTGGATTTTGAGTTTGATTCAAGCCTAGTATACCAAAAAAAACATAAGTAGAACATATTTCAGATCATATTATGTCATAAAACATATGTTCGCGAAACATGTTGGCATCAAGCGGCCACAACTTCCAAGGTCGACAGGCCGTGAGGTATTCAACATTGATCTTGGCATGGGGTCCAATCCGTTTCCGGATGTTGATGCGCTCCAAGATGCCCCGGATTTTCCTCAGATTCATTAGGTTACCAGCAGTACCCCAACAAGAGAAAAAACGTATCATACTTTTTTTAAATGTTGTTGGGGTACACAATAAGTAAGTCGACTCACTGAGTAAAAAAAGGCATGACCAAGAGGTAAATTAGACAGACAGCCAACTACAAATGAGCGGCGTGATCAGGTCTGGCACGTCACATATCAAATCCATATATCGAACGCAAGCAGCCAGCAATCCATACATCTGGTCTTAGCTGATTTGGAANAATGAGCGGCGTGATCAGGTCTGGCACGTCACATATCAAATCCATATATCGAACGCAAGCAGCCAGCAATCCATACATCTGGTCTTAGCTGATTTGGAAAATGAATAAGATCGCTGTGGACAGGTCAGATTCAAAAACGACAACCTCCTAATTAACTCGGAGTATNCAATCCATACATCTGGTCTTAGCTGATTTGGAAAATGAATAAGATCGCTGTGGACAGGTCAGATTCAAAAACGACAACCTCCTAATTAACTCGGAGTATGGCCAGTTCTGGCAAAAAGCAACGAGCTGCATCGCAGCCGCTGCCTTCCGAGAAGCAACGCCATCATCTTCAGTGAACAATTATTCTTGTTCTCCGTCACCGTATTATCAGCCTTGGACCCTGTCTAACAAATAGATCCTACTCTACACTCATAGGCGCCTACCTACCATTCATATTTGTGCAGATTTATAGCCATACAACTTGCAGAAAAACTTTACAGAGAAGATAACAGCAAACTGANCGCCTACCTACCATTCATATTTGTGCAGATTTATAGCCATACAACTTGCAGAAAAACTTTACAGAGAAGATAACAGCAAACTGATTAGCAGCCTGGAAAACCATATGCAGCATTCTTTTGGAAAGCTTTTATTGTGTTGCTCGAAGATGCGAGCTGTGTCTTCCATTGCACGTAAGAAGCATTCAGCGATTAGGCTAGAATCTGCAGGTACACCAGGGTGGCACACGTATAGATTGAATGCGATGCCGTGGACCCATGCTCCATGGATCTTCATTCATACTCATGGATCTTTCGAAGATTGGACAACACGATTTCGCGGGAGACTCCATTTAGACTGATCCATACCATCCTTAGGAATCCAGTGCCCCAATCAAATTCAGGAAAGTCAATCTTTTTTGTCAACACGTACCACAATTTTGTGAAGGAAAATGGAAGCAACAACACCCAGTTGCCTAGAGACTTGTAGATACAGAGCGGAGCATCTGGGTCGTCGAGCGGACTTTGCACCNGGAACATTATACCATAATTAGATAAGGGTCGAAACGGTCCTGCAAGTCAAGCTGAACTCATACCAGGTCATTTTCACGGTGCCCGTGGGCAAATATTTTTTTGGGAGCTCGTGATTTTTTTCTGCAAAGGCCGTCTCTATGTACCTTGCATCAATCATAAAACCTAAATGTGTTAATTGTACTTCAACTTGTCCTCTTCAGTGCTTTGAGTTGGAAAATGACAAGATTGAGGAACAGACTTGGAAAAAAAACTGTTGCAACCATAGATGTGACATCGNCTTTGAGTTGGAAAATGACAAGATTGAGGAACAGACTTGGAAAAAAAACTGTTGCAACCATAGATGTGACATCGCAGTTCTTCATCTTCCTCCAATTGTTCCCCGTCAGCTGAGAATGCTGGCTCTGGAATCCCATCTGAAGGACCTAAGGGCTAGCGGCTGCAGAGAAGTTATTTTGAGTAGGCCACAGAACGTCAAATAATTTTCAAAGCAAACCGTTGTCACTGTCAGTTATCAATCGGAACCCCTAACTGCTGTCTTGTTGCATGAGTCTGTGTCTGAATCACACCCATGGCCAAGAACCACTTCAAGTTTCGTCTCCCTTT
>BGPT01000570.1:232626-263007 GCA_003297045.1 Symbiodinium sp. clade C Y103 | reverse complement strand
TCTCATCTCTTATCTTCTCTCTTCTGACTTTCTTCATCTTCTGACTTTCTTCATGGCTGAGCTCTTCACATCTTTTCTCTTCTCACCTCTGCTTTTCAATTGTCCATATTGTCGGAAGTTTCACTTCTAAACTTCCTTCGACCATCAACCCGTCATTCCAGCTGAACAAAAAGAAGCGGAAAACCCTTAAAATGCATTCATATGCGATATGCTGCAAGTGAAACAGTGAGATTCTGAGTGCAGAATTGGCAATTTTTGCTTTCTTTTTGCAGGTGGAAGTTGAATTCACCCCCGGCACCGCGGAAGTCGGTGCAGCGCAGGCCAGGGTTGTGGGTTTGAACACGCTTAGTGCCAGCATCAGTCAAAGTTGTGTTTCAAAGTCGGGAGTAGAATCTGAGTAGAACACCTTGTGGAGTTTCATCATTGTCAATGCCACGGAGAGAAAAACTGGCATAAGTTCTGGTGTTGTATCTGGCATATCTTCTGGCGTTATATCTGGCAAAAGTTTTGGCGTTGTATCTGGCATATTTTCTGGCGTTATATCTAGGATAAATTCGGGCGTTGTATCTGGCGTTCTATGTGGCATAAGTTGTGGNTGGCGTTGTATCTGGCATATTTTCTGGCGTTATATCTAGGATAAATTCGGGCGTTGTATCTGGCGTTCTATGTGGCATAAGTTGTGGTGTTGTATCTGGCATCTGTTAGGGCGTTATATCTAGAATAAATTCTGGCGTTGTATCTGGCATATCTTCTGGCGTTGTATCTGGCATCAGTTCTGGCGTTGTACCTGGCATATCTTCCGACATTCTATTTGGCACATATTCTGGCGCTCTATCTGGCTTGTTATTTGACATATACACTGGCATTTGATCTGGCAGTTGAGGTCCGCCGCTGCCCGCTCATCGGAACTGGCGGTTTGGGCCCGGCGCTGCCCACTCTGGTTCGGAGCTCGTGGCTGAGGCCGGGACTGCCCATGATCGCAAATCGTGGCTGACGTGCGGCGGTGCCCAGTCTGGTCTGGAGCTTGTGGTTGACGTCCGGTGCTGCCCACTGCGATCTGGAGCTGGCGAGGGGGCGAGGAGGAGAAGGAGGAGGAGAAGGAGGAGGAGGGGACGGAGGAGGAGGACGAGGAGGAGAAGGAGGAGGAGATGAGCTCTTATAAAATCTACCAACCCTCACCTGGCAGGTGGGGAAAATATAAATAAGGGGAATGTGGCTGTGAGAATTTCAATTCAATTTTTCAGATCCAGAACCAGAATTCACTGTAAATTTGCAGTCGCACTATGTCTGATAGTGAGTAAAAGGAGCGATTAAAAGAAATGCTCTGAACAAATTCGGTCGCAAACAAAGCATCTTGCTGCCCCACTGCTTGCTTGAGAGCAGCTGCCTGGGTAAAGGGGCATCAATCAGCAGGATAAACCAACAAAGAGATTTGGTTTGGTTGATGGGAACATTTACAGGAAATCTGATGAACCCCTTTTCAAGTTGATGGCTCCGAAAAACGTGTCTGGGAAATGCATTTGACGTGTGTTTGCTACTTAGTTTTGTGGTAGATATCAGTGACAAGTTGTTGTAAATAGCACTGTCAAGCTTTTGATGCAACCTCCTGGAATTAAAAAGCATCGCAATCAAAACAAAAACGGGAGAAGAAGAACGGACATCACAGGATTGTGCACCGGTGGTGAGCAGCTAAGACATTGTGAATAGGACTGCCGTTTTAAGCACGGTAGGTGGTCAGGTATTCTGTAACCTGTCTCACGTAACTCTGTACCACTCCGCGCTGAGCTCTGCTGCAAATTGCATTGTTGATTGGCGTTGGACAATGAGACCAAGCACAGGCTTTTCACAGGTTATCAGCCGTAGTGCTTCACATCGAGCTGCACTCCATTGGTTCAGTGAATCTAGGGTGTTCGCGGCCAACGGCCCGACACCGTCGTTCTCTGCGCCTGCGCTGGAGTGGTTGTCACCAACTGATCGACTTTGCCGCCGAGCAGTGGAGACTCAATAGCAACTTCTGGGCAGCCTGCAGTACCCGCAACCGAAGGTCCAGGAACGTCACCAGAGGATACCGCTAGTGGATAATGGAGACAGTTGACACCTCAGAATCAGTCCAACGAAGAGAAGATTGCGATCTCACTCCGAGCACTTTGCTTCGCAGAAATCAGGCAGGAGCGGTTCTAGTGGGTCATGTAGAAGAAAGTACACTGCAAGGGAACAATCCAGTGCTGATGTTGCTTCAACCCACTTGCTAGAGGGCGCTATCAGTCAACTACAGGAAGAATCGTCAGAATTAGAGAAATCATACGAAAAGAAGATCAACTTCCTTCAGTTGGGACTCAACAGCAAGAACCACACTTTGAGTCATATTTGAATTCCGAGCTGCTCCTGAGTTTGGTCCCTGTCGACAACAAGCAATTGATGAAGACGCAGACATGTTGAACCGAACCAATTTGCAACAAGCCGAACTTGTCCAAGCAGCACATCAGGATCAAGTAAACTTTGAGAGAATCATGGAATTGCAACGAAGAAGTGAACTGTCAGAGACACAAGCCAAACATTTCGTTGGATACAGCATTGAAGCTACTGAGAAGTTTGAGAATAGGATCAAAACACTGGAAGAACAACCCCAATTTCAAGCACAGAGAGCCGAAAGTGTAGTAGCTGAATTGCAACAGAGGGGATAATTGATGCACCAAGACTACGAATCCAGGATTGTGGAATACACCAGCCTCAAAGAAAATGATGCCCTGCAATTGAATGTTCAATTTCAGTTGAGATTGCGACATGTGCAAGAACAATTGGAAATAGAGAATCATGAGGTTGAGGATGCCCGATCCATGCTGGTCACAGAGAAAGAGAAGAATAGCAAATTGGGCAATGATTGGTTGGTACTGAGTCAGCGAATGAGAGAAATTCACCGAGAAAAGGACGAAGAGAGAGCGAGAGCTGTAGCTTACTTGCAGACCCGTATGGTATTGCAGACGAGACTTGAAGAAACAGAAGCGGAAAAGCACACTCTCCGAGATTCCAAGATGAGAAATGAATTAGACCATGAGCAATTCGAGCTGAATGTCATGAAACATCGTGAGGAAGCCATGAGTCAACGCGCATTAGCATTGAACGAGAGTTCTTCATCCAATCATGAGCAATCCACAGATGTTTTCCGGACGCAGTATGGGGATGTTCGATTGACACCATCTTCCACTCCAACATAGTTGTGTGGTGAAAGGCAAGAGGGTGAGGATCCAGATGCTTGGACTTGGAGTGGAAGATGGTGTCAATCGAACATCCCCATACTGCGTCCGAAAAGGCATCCCTCCACAAGGATTGATCATTGAACCCATCGCCATTCGTGCTCCATCGGCTCATACCAAGAATGGTTTCAATGAGGTCCAGCTGAAGGAAGAACTCCTATCCCATCCAATGATACCTGGAGTGGTCGCAGCTATGCCTGAATGCTACCACGAGACAGACCGGAACTTGTTGATGGACATTTGGGAAGAAGGTTTCAAACCAGGTGCAGGCGCCGAACAGGGGAGAATTTGCACATTTTTCAACCCGTTCCCGCCATGGGATAAAAGATTTTGGAAGATTGTCAAAGGAACGGCAAAGCACAGGAATGAGCGTGCGTTGTTCTACATTCCCACGGAACAACTCATGGAGGAGTTTAACAACTCATGGAGGAGTTTGGAGGTAGGATCGCTGCGTCTGGTCAGCCTGTGACTACCATGACTATCCCGTTCAGCAAGATCAGAGGTGCGTGGGTCGAAGACTCACGGAAGAACTGGCATAGGCTTCTTGTCCCATCGGGACCGTGCCAACTGATCAGATCTGTACGATCACCTGGGCGCTACGCGTCTCGTGATCAGATCATTCGGGAAGCACGTCTCTGTGCCGAGGAAATCGGTGAGGAAGACCCCGAGGCAGCTGAGATTGCTGACGTTGTTGCGGGATTCAACAACAAGACCATCCGCTCGGGCACTCCAGAGGAGAAGGAGAACATGCAGAAGCTGCTTACCTATGTGCTGGACCACAAGGAAGCGGAAAGGGCTGGATGTACGGTTTGCCCTGCATGCCTTATGTCTACACCAGTGAAGATGAGCATGTGCCTCCACTGCAAGGGCATGATGGTGTCGCCGGAAAAAAGCCATTCCGAATGACAAAAGAAGAATATGAAGAAATTCAAAGCACTCCCATAGAGATGGAAGGCAATGACGACGAAGTCGAAGAAGACGTCAATGAAGAAGAGGTTAAATTAAAATGGAGACTGAAGACGTCGGGGCATCCAATCAGTTCGAAGAGGTCCACAAAGATCTCGAAGGATTCTCCTTCAACTCTGATGAAATTGACTACGAAGAGGAAGACGAAGATGCAGAGATGGAGGAGGAGGAGGTTGAGGTCGAAGAGGACAAGGAAGAAGGACCCATAGCTGGCGATGACAGCGCTCGTGAGAGGGAGCAGGAAGAACAGCGTGCACAGGCTGAGTTGGAGTACAACAGTCGGTTTCCCAAATGGGCACAGCCTCTCAAGATCGGGGCAAGTGAGGCCGTGACCAACATTGATCCCGATGAGGTGTCTCCACAGATCCTCGACAATACCTTGATGCTGTTCATCGCAAGTTACTATGAAGCCTATTACCTCTACAGGACCGAGTCACCCCCAGACACACGTCACAAATGGACCGTCGGACATGAAAGTGGTGCTCGACTTGATCTTGACAAACTCGCACCAATGAACGGCGATGATGAGAATGGTGAGCTTAGGCCGCCAACTTTGTCGATCATGAGGCCTTTCTTCGACAAACGAGCGAGAAGAGATCCAAGCCACAATGATGAATGGTTGTGGGAGGGCCGACCTTTCGAGAGCATGATGATGATGGCCGAAACGGCAATTAAGGTGGAAAAGATCATGGCGTTCTTGGTCGAGACTGGGCTAAGTCCCCAAGACATCAAGATGTACCTGCCGTCAAAAGAAGACAGGGCTGATCAATCCCGTCGTACCAGGATGAGGAGGATTATCTTAAATTTCTTGGCAAGGGCCATCAAGGGTGCTTACCCCAAAGTCACCACCTACACGTACTTCCGCGACATTGATGACGTCAAGGAATACGGCGACACATGTTTGTGCTTGCCTGCCGTCGGGGTCTACTATATGGTTCGAAAATGCTACAGGAACCTCGAAGTCGCCATCATCGCGGCACAATGTGGTGTCCGTCTCCCTCCTGTCCTACAAGATCATGTTGAACATGCGTGGGCACAGGCGCTGGCCGACGAGAAGCGAGGGAAGAAACAGAGGATTGAATGCCTCATGCCCTCTGCTCCGGAGATGATGCAGAACATGTCTGCCATAATCAATGAAGAATCTGCCGGTTTCGCTCGTGGTTCACAAGCCAACCAACCTGGTTCCCAACCGAGTCAATCCAGCAAAGGGACCGGGAAGACCAAGGACAAGGACAAAGGTAAGAAAGGTCCTCTACAACCAACACCGCCATGGGAGCAACGCAAGAAACCCAAGTATTGAAATACCAACATCCATATGAGTTACACTGAATGTGAAGATGATGAGGGGCGAGAGGAGACGCCGACATCGTCTTTTGAGAGGAATCTGAGCGAGGCAGTTTCACTGTATAGTGTCTTGAAATTTGCTCGTCTCACTCCTCTATGTTCAAGACAGCACGTCGCTGGTCTATTTTCAATGCATTGAACCAACATTTAATTCAAATTTTGCGGTTAGTCTCATAGCGTAGTTGCACGCCAAATAGGGTGTTGTATTCGCCCTTGGGTGTTCCGGCCTCCGGCTGGACATCCACGCATGAAGCCAATTTAGGAGCTTCGCTCTGCATTGGGGGATTGCAAGCCTTTTGCGGCTACGTGTGCAGATTAGCTCTGACAATTCAATTCTCCGAATTTCCAACATCCTTTCTCTCGTGTGCTGCGGTTGAAACACCCAGCACATGGGGGGTGTCAAGGGATTGTAGGTGGGAACCCCCATGTACTATATTGAACATACACAGAGGTGAACACACTAATTCAGGGACTATTATGCCAGGCCAGCGATTGTCCGCGGCCTTGGCTCAAGACGCCCAACAAGGTAACAAAAGTGTCGCACCGCTCCACATGTCGTTGGCTCTTTGACATTGCATACGCAACCTGAACAAGTTCAATAAGCACTAACTGCTGACCTGGAACAGGGGTATATCTGTTCACAATAGATATATACATACATATGTATAAATAAATAAATAAATAAATAAATAAATACATATATATATATATATATATGTACGTTGACAATGTATCTCTATACATGTATATATATGTATATATACATATATACATAATCCATCCACACATATATACACATATATACACATACATATATATATATATATATCTATCTAGATAAAATTGATAACATATGTATGTATTTTTTATTTTGTATATATAGGTCCAATTATATATGATAGAATATACATCTCACATAACATATCGCACAAAATCTACCAGGCGCAAAGAAGCCGCAGCCTCGCCGCCGCCTTTGGCGCCTTGACAGAGAGCATCTGCGCGCCAAAACCCACGAGGACGTGGGGAGCTTCTGGGAATGGGTCGGGGAGTTCTTGCGGAAACCCGACAAAAAAAAGAGATTTGAATGATTTTTTTTTAAAGCATTTCAGCCTCAAATGCTAAGATCAAATCGTCAGAACTTGGGATTCAAGCCTCAAGACTTTGGCTATTAAACATCAAAACTTAGGTTGTAAGATACTTAAAATCGGTGTAACCATGAAAATCGGACTACGCCTGGGTATGAACCATCAAAAGTTGGGATTTAAACATGAAAGAATTGGACTTGACCATCAAAATTTGAGATTTGTCATCAAAAATAGGAATACAATGAACATACAATATGAATCGGTATGTCAAGAAATGAGGGATTCACCGCGTAACATCTAGCACTTTCCAATGGGGAACATTTTAAAAACCATGGGATTTAGGTGAGACCCCATTCTCATGTGGGAATGGGTCCAAAATCTGGGGTTGTTATATAACCATGAAAATTTTGGATGTGACCATCAAAGAGTGGGTTACAATGATGATTGCCATCTTAATTTTTATCATTTTTTGCCATCAAAAAGTGCGAATTCTAACCATATTTTAACCATCCAATGATAATGGGAATGGGTCAGAAATTCTAACCCTACATTTCTTAGCCGTGTGGATCCATGGTATCCCCTTTGTTTCGTCGCGCACTAGGACTTCGGTGATGGAACAGCAAGCGAAGCTCAATCGATCGTCCCTGGAATGAACCAATGAATTGCAATGGGTTTTTGCCGGAAAGTTGGCATCAAAGATAGGGATTTAATGAGGCTTACTGGGGATTGAGCGAGAAAAAATGGTGGGAGAATGGGACATATGACTGACACTATGGATATATTGGTATGTTTGAAAATAGGGGATACCCAATAGTGGTACTTTCAACAGGGAAAATGATGAAACATGAAATTTTGGGGTCGCCGGCAAACCCAAATCATTGCCCAGATTTTTCCAGAGAATCATGCCGGGGGCACAAATATGGATTATTTCATGTATATATATATATATACGTACACACATAGATATTTCAACAATTGGTATCTCATTTAGGACTATCATTTTGGGAAAACGTCATCGGTTCCTATTTTAACGTGGTGCCCCCCGTTACAACTTGGTGTATAACCTCCAGTAAACCAACATAGCTGTAGAGAATTGCACATTTCTAGATGATTTACGAATCAAAAAACGATTTTCCAGTTCGCTATATTCGTTGTAAGCTCCATTAGCTATGTTGGTTTACTCGAGGTTGTAAATAATGGTATGGGGCATTTATAAATAATTCTACCAACGTTGGTTGGCTATGTGGCACCCGCCGGAACGTGTCGGGCTGGGCGCTTGGCTCTGCCGACCTCCTACGTGGGCAGAGTCATTTTTTCCCCCATTGGGAGTGACTAGCGATGAAGAGTGATTGCAGAATATCATTTGTTTGAGATATGTGTATGTATAATACATACATATATATATATATTTATACATATATGTACACAAATGTAAATACATAATTACATAGCTAGATTCAAAAACAGATGTTTGTTTCACTCGTGGAACTTGAGTTGTTGCCAGCGACGCAAGTAGGATGCCCGATTATCGCCGGCCAAGGTTGTCCATGCGAATGTTGGAGGGGGTCTCTTGGATCCGAAAGCGACTGGCTCGTTTTTTGGGATAATGGTACTGTTACCCTCTGGTAGACTAACATAGCTATTGAAAATGGCCATTTATAGTGGATTTTCCCATTGAAAATGGTGATTTTCCAAAGTTATATTAGTTTACCAGAGGGTACTGGTACTGATAATGAGCCACTAGAAGTTAAACCAACTTAGCAGAGCTGGGAACCGACCAGTATGAAGCCATCCAAACATTTCGAGGCCGATGAGACGTACGTTGGCCGCTTCTACTTGAAGAGTGCATGGACGGAGGCGCCGTTTCAGCTGATGGTTTGAGTCCAACTGAAAGCATCCATTTGAACCCCAAGATATCTCTAATTTTAGCATGTCGGCTCTCTTTCTTGACCATCCAATTTATTGGAGTTCAAAAGCGAATTTGACCCAGAGCCCTTACAAAAGGGCTGGAGGCAACTTTGGAAAAATCGTAGTAGATGTTCATGCACCCTTATTCTCTTGCTTAATATCCCAATAATATTTTGTTTTGGGACGGGGATGTTATCTGCTTCATGAAATGATTTTGGTGCATAGAAACCAAGCATTTACCCTTTTGTACTCAAACATGGCAATGGACAATTCACCATTTAGTTCATTTCAGTTCGATATTACTTCGATGATTTTCCCTGCAAAATACATCACTTCATTAGAAAAGATTCCCGGCCATGGTCCGCCATTGAGCTGATGACAACGGCAGGGCAATGGGCGGATCTATATCCACGGTGACGCACTGATCTTGGAGAGCTTGAAACGGGGGGAGGTGTGGAACCCGGAAGGGCGAGGATGGAAGCGACGTAACCGGCTCCGTGATGATTACATCGCCACGTTTGATGTGGTAAAACAAGTAAACATTTTATCTGTGGAAAATCTACAGTATACCGCACATTTCGCTACACACCACGCTGACAGTCAGATGGTCTGATCCAAGAATAATCCAAATATCATCCATGTAATTACCATTTAATCGCGTTTGACAACCATTGTTCCAGCATTTAGCCATGTTTACCACCATTTTACCACCATTTAACGTCTCACCATTCCCCCCTCCACGGCTTTGACGCTCAAAACAAATCGCCTCGAGCCGCTCAGATGACACTCATTTCCATTCCATTGACAGGCCATGCTGGGACCGTTCCCGGGGGTTTCGAGTTTGGAAGATGGCTACGGGGCAAACTTTTACCATGAGGACCTCAAGATTTGATGAATTCGATGATTGGACTGACCCATTGGCCAAGATGGTGAACTCCAACTTTCATTTAAAAACGGATGAAAAATGATTGAACTGCGAAAATTGCTGAAAATCATTGCAAATTGAATTTGTTCAGAACCCCTTTGGGGTTAGGTAAATCAGTTTCTTGTCGGAAAACATTGAATATATTGGAACTATGACTGAATCAGACATACAGTTTGCGAATCAATATCAATATCACCATGACCACCAATTGGTACTTGGACGTTCTTTTTTGCACGGTTAATCTAATCTATCTATCGATGTATCGCTGAAAATCTATATGCTATATATCAATGGTGGATTTTCCGCAGGTGAAATTGCTGCTAAAGCATCTTCAGAGAAGACCAGGGTGAAGAGCAGGGCATCTGCAGGTTACAAGACTTCTTCAGTTTTCTGGGATTTTGAGTGAAACATCTTAAGACCCCGAAGTGGGTGCTTTGAATTGCCAAATGTTCAATTTCTATCTGGGTAATATCCCATTTAAAACTGGACTCTTTTCATGGATTATTTCACAGTTATTGGGGATGGGTACAGTTGCTTATGACATATTACATTTTGGTTGGATGAAATCCATTTGCTTTCTATTTTGGTGTGAGCAGAAGGGTACCAGGGCTCTGACCCATACTCACATTCTGAAGATTAATCATGTTTCGAATCATGTCAACCCTCCACAAGAGTCGAAATTGTGAAAAAACATCAGTTCCAGCTGATTAATAATTGAATCATAATTTCTAGATGATTGAAATTTTGGGGAAACCCTCCATTAAATCATTCTTTTCACCCCACATCTCCTGCTGTTTATTGATCACCTCCAACCTGACCAGGGGTCACCTGCACCACGGCCTCCTTTATGATTTCGGCCCTGGGGCCAAGGGGGGCCCAGCGTGAAGGCTCTTGGGGTTGTCAAGTTTTCAGAAAAACAAATGACTATAATGAGATTGATGGTTGAGGATTGACCATATACGCAATGCACAGACTGTACACAACATACACGTACAAATACAAATACACACACACACGCATATATATATATATATATGTATATACATGTATATGTATGTGTGTATATATATATATACCTGAACCCTCCTACGGTGTTCCTTTTCTTGGCTTTTACTAATGACCAAGAATTTCTGTCAAGACCAAAAATAATTGTCAACAAGAATTTCCTCATGCAACCCATTGAAGCATTTGCAGCACATGTAAAGCATACCCTGTTGAAAACCCATCACCACTGCAGATTTTCTATTTGCCTGAGCTCTGTGCCCACACCTTGCGAATCTCAACCAAGTACTTGTAAATGGTTGTGCGCGGCACGCTGCTGGGATGCGCAGTGCGCGATATGCGAGAAACAACCCCAACAAAGTCTTCAAGAATCGGAGTTGCGAAAGCACCAGGGCTGAGAGCCAACTCCTGCCTCTTTGCCAGCGCTTCTGCCAGTTCTTCATGCCAATGCGCTGAGAAATGCGACTTTGGAACTATTTTGAACAATGTCCAATCGCGCTTATGCCAATAGAGCTGCAACTCCACGTAGGCATGCAAAAAAGTTCCCAAACAACATTTGCCACGGTGTTGCTTTTCAGGGCCCCAAAAAATCCGGTCACCAGTGTAGGCCAAACGCATGAACTCGTCAACACCCTCCAGGCCAGCCAAAGTAGTTTGAAGCACCCAGCACATTTCAAAAGGCACAGACGTCAGAAAATCTATCAGCCATTGAATGATAAGATTGCAATCCGACGCCTTGCAAGTCATTTCTGGGTAATCTCTGTTTTGTTTCCAGCCCAAGTTGTCTACAGTGAATTCCTTCATATCACGCACATGTTTCTGATTGCAATCAAGCCAACTTTGGAAATGAGTGTAAGCTTCATCAAGCCTATTTTCCTTGCTGTTTCGAACTCGGCTGTCCGAACTGTCAGGCACAAAAACATCCATAGGCCCTGCCAGCATACAGATAATCGAGGCTGCAAAGTTTCGAGCACAACCATGAGGCAACATGTGCATCAAGTCCCATCGTATGAAACTAGGGTGGCTAGCTCCAGGTATCAAAGCTAGCGGTGGGGCCACATTCCGCTTCCACGGCACCGATTGGAAAATTGTTGCCCGCCACAATGCCTCTCTAGACATATCTTCGAAAGGCACACTGTAGGTGTTCGCATGACAATGGGGACAAACATCCTTTTTCAGATGTCCACGTGTTGCTCTGTAAGCTTTAGTCTGAAAGGGATGGTCACCAGCCAAACCCAGAAAGACCAAGAAAAACTTGTGCCCAGAACGTGTTTGAATGCCTTCAGAGAAAGCCCTCAAAGCAGACTTTGCACACTCTTCCAAAATCTTGTCAGTGACAATGTTGCCCGCCACAGAACCCTTGTTGAACCTGGAATACATTTTGTGTGCACATGAGGTAATCAAAAACATCCGCTCCAAAGCATTCTTTCCAACCCGTAGCAGTGACCCCCAAGAGAGCTGAAGAACTGGTTTGCGACGGTGGCCAGTGCCTTCGTCACCGTGTAACATACAAGGGATACAATGATCAAGCTCATTGGCATGGACTTTGAATACATCATTGTTGGGCTCCAAGCATCGCCACTTCTCCCAAAACTTAGTCAACTCTTCAGTCCAAGCACTTTCCCTTGAAACTGGATGGTCAAGGAGTTTTTCTGAATACCGTTCTGAATCCAAAAGAAATTTTGCCATATCGCAAATGCTCAACATTGGGTGAAGGATTGGATGTTTCCTCTTCCTTCTCAACCGCGTGGGAGTTGGATGAACCTTCAGGGAAACCCTTTGGTGAGAAAAAAAACCGCTTAAGGGATCATTTGGGGAACTAGAAAGACTAAAATAGAATATCAAAAACATGATGCAACATAGTGAGAAACAAATACACAAATAACCACTAGGATTGACGCCAAAGCACATGCTTCAGCCAGCTAATGGGAACATTCAACATGAAGCCGCGTTTGTGCAGTTGCCGCGCGAAATCCCGGGCTTGATTGGATGGTTTTGACTTTGCCACACCACCCAGCTGTTGTAACATGATTTTATCTTTTCCCAAAACTGCCACATTTCCAGCACCTTTGGCCTGTTGGATAGCCGCCTCTGCCGAACGGACCTGGGCCAGAGTCAGCAGCCACACTGGTAGGCCCCTCCCAAAGCGGACAAGTGGGTGTTGGAAAGAGAATAATATATAATATTATATATTTTAATATTATATAATGCTTTTACGTTCCACAATATAGGAGTATATCCAAAAGATATAGCAGGCTAAGTCCGCAAAGTCTGCTAAGTTGTTGTGTATATCCCAAACACTATGGTGGATGGTGGATATAGACTTGTAGTTAAAGGGAATATAAACCCATCTAAACTTGGAGGTTTCCTACAATGGGGGTACCCCAGAACCGTGGGTTTCAATAGAATAGCATGGAATAATTTTGGATGATTTGGGGTCCCACCATTTTAAGCAACCACAAGCTGGGAGGCACCACTCTGTATAACTGGGGGACACCACCTCGTATAAAATGACTTTGCCCAAGTTGATGTTTTGGCCTTTCCGCCTATCAAGTGACACATCAAAACATTGAATGGGAACCAAGGGCCCAAGCAAGGTTTTTCTTTGAAGGCATGCTTGTGGTATGTCCATCAGCCAAGGGGCGACATAGGTCTTTAGAACATCTTGGACCACTGCTGGAACTTCATCACCTGCGCGGGGAGATGGACCCACCACAACAGAAAAGTTTTCTGGGGAAAAAATTGTTCTGAGGTGATATCAATTCTATTTGTCAGTGGGGCATATAGATGGGCAC
Source organism: Symbiodinium sp. clade C Y103 (assembly GCA_003297045.1). Lineage (NCBI taxonomy): Eukaryota > Dinophyceae > Suessiales > Symbiodiniaceae > Cladocopium > Cladocopium sp. clade C. The sequence goes on along the minus strand of BGPT01000570.1, from coordinate 249,728 downwards.
AGGATCCATGGAAGCATACAGAATCAACACCTGTGCGAAGAACCAATGCATGCAGAATGCACAGTTTTCGTCGCACATAGCAGCACCCCAAATAGATCTCTTTAGTCCAGTGGCCCTCAAAACAGCCATGCAAAAGTCAGCCCGCTACAGCGCCAAAGGGAAAATTACAATTTCACATGTGTCTTTTCAAAAATCCTTCATGGCTATGTCGTTGCATGGCTATGTCATTGCATGGCAGCGCTATGCTGGCTTGCTGACAGGCTGGACCGGGACAATTGGAAACACTGACAAAGGCTCAAGGATCTGGTTCCTTGTTCGGCTCTGGTTCCTTGTTCGGCTTAGACTTTGCCTTAGCAGAAGTCTTGGCGTAGAAGGTCCTTGGCTACAGAACCCCAAGGAAACAGTGTGAACTTTTCCTGTCACATTGTTCAGTATAGTATCACATGTTTTCTAAAACATTGTTGAATGCAGTTGGGATTCTTCACCTGCGCGTGGATGTTGCCAAAGTTAATGCACCTCAAGTCAAAAATGATTTGTTTATGAAATTTTCATGATATGGGATCATAATCACTTGAAGGTGAGAATAGGTGAGCACCAAACAAAAAGGATGTTTGATCTAGGCTGCAGGCTCTACGCGGATCTTTTCACAGCATGCTGCAAAGGCTTTCTTCCTCAAAGATGGTGCATTGGTTTGTTTCAGGGATTTATGGTCCATAGCTAAAGCGATCCATACCTTACAAATTAATAAGGTGCAGCACAAGATTCTCGCGGCCCTTCGGGCTAACCTCGATATTCCCAAGTTCCTGGTACAAGCTGCTCAGATTGCCTGAGCCGGTCGGCAGGCGATGCAGGGATGGATACATCGTGACGACTGTGGACCTCTCGGCACAAAGAGGACTGGCTGCGCCGAGCAGCTTGCACTCTTCTCTAGGTTCTCCAAATCTTTCCTTGATTAAGACAACCATGGGGAAGTAGTCAACAGTTGGCATCACTCCCCTTTGAATTTGACATCCCAGCAGAAACAGAAATAAAATGGTAATGCTAATCAAAGACAAAGACTCTCGTGTCCCTTGGAATTGTCCTTTTCCAAGCGTTCCCGGGTGCTCTTTAAAAGAGCCTTCTTTGAAAGACATTGTTTTTTATAGGACCCTATGTATTCTGTCAGGCTCTCTTCTCCCTCAAGGGCGGGGAAGTCCACCATTTTCTTTTTGGGTTTTGTATCAGCATTGATGCTGTCAGAGTCATCATCATCAACCACATCTCCGAGGCTGAAATCTGTATCAAAAATTCCCCAGTCCTTCATTTCTTGTTCTAGTTGCTTGAGCTTTTCGTCGCCAGCCTCTACGTCGTCGCGCACTTGCACGAGATATTTCACGGCCTTCTCGTCATACAAGCATTTCCTGCCCAGTGGTATGATCGGCATGTTGAAAAAATAGGGAGGCCAATGCATTGAATATCAATGACACATGCATTAATCGATACAACGAGGCAGTCTTTGTCATCTTTCGCTTTGTGCAGTACTTGACAGCACCCTCCACTTTTGTCCTAAGCTACCGGTTGGTTCATGAGCAGGGTCCAATGTTTGTATAACAATGAACAGGTCAAACACGATCTTTCAAGATCAAATTAGGCCACCATTTACTTTTTTGAGTATGCAGTGTTCAACATTAAGAGGCAAGAAACTCATTCCAACCCAAGATGGTCTTGAGTTCTGCTTCAGTATGCCATGAATACCCCTGCAAATTGCGCCGCCAGGACTTCGCTGTGTTGCGAAGCGTAACCAAACACTGAAGCTTGGCCTGACATCAGCGGGTGGATCATCATGACTGGATATGCAGGTGTGGTGAAATGATCCTTTGCAACAACTGATCTGTAGAAAGTGCATTGAAATATACTGGACATATACATTATAACAAGTCAAAGCATATTATAATATACTAGCCTTGTTCTTTGCGAAGTCATCATTGGGACTGTAGCAGCGGCAAACAAAATCCCGGAGAAGATGATCTCTCTTTGCACCACCTGTCCAATCATAAATCAAATTAATAGATGACAAGGGTCAGGGATAGTATGATTGTTCGAGTTTTTTCCAAAAACAACATCGAACACACAATTTTCACAACAGGAATGCACCTGCATGCCATGCATCATAGATGGTTTTGTCACACTGGTCTGCTTTCCTGGTCAATCGGTACAGGAACTGCCAGGCAGCAGGGTGAGTAGAGGAGGTAAATCTCATGTCGGTCACCGGCTGCACGGCCACGGCCAAAGCCACATCTTTCGGGTCGGTCGGCGGCGTGGGGTTGGTAGGGCTAGGGCTAGGGGTGGCCACCCCATGTGAGGTCGAGGGTGTTGCAGAGAGACCTGCCTGGTTTGCCTCATGCTTCTTTTTGATGGTTAGCTCAAGTTTCTCCCTCAACCTGTCTTTCAAATCACTTTGGGAAGCAACTGGGGCTGCACTGACATGACCAGATTTGACCGCTTCCTCCTCCAATTTACGCTGCATGTTTGCTGACTTCTCCTTCAGGTCATCCAAATTGGTCTGTTCATCAGCAACTAGTTGCATTTTTTCCACTAGCTGGGCATCCAAACCAGCAAGTCTAGCTTCTTTCATGACAAGTTCTTCTTTCATGTCTTCCTCCAACTCACGCATGCGTCTTTCTCGTTTGATTCGAATCTCCTCTTCTAAATCATCTTCAGCCTTCCTCTTTCTCTCTAAGAAATCATCAGTCAAGGCCTTCTCCAAAGCCTTGGCATGTGCCTCCATACGGGATTTCAGTTGCGCCTCCAACTCAGCCGCGCGGTCCGACAAAGGATCTGGCATTGGCATCGGAGCTCGTGGTGCTGCCTTTGCACAAGCTTGCGGGGACCCCATGGGTGTTGGAGAACTGGGCGGGATCATCTTTTTGGGAGTAGCAGGTGCTTCATCAACTGTATCATTGGTGTCTCCAAGAACTGACCCTCCCGCTGAACCAGAAGAGAATCCTGACAGGGTGCCCAACTGAACAAAAATCAATGGGTACCAATCAAAATACCATATATTTATACATGTACATTGATCGAATTTGGTTAAACAGATATTATAACACAGTCAAAAGATTCAGCTCATGTTGGTGGTCTCCTCGTCGGAGCTCATTAGCTGCAGAAAGAATTTCAGCTTTCAGAGCCATAGATTCCGGAGTGTCCCCCAACCCTTTGATCAGAGCTTTGGTCTCAGGGGAAAAAAGACCATGGTCTTCCTCAGCAGGTTCCTTCTTCACCTTAGCAATAAGGCTTGCAGCTATCAGACTTATAATATGATTTGGCTGCATGTGTGCAGTACTCAAGAAACACACATTAATAGCCTTTTCCGCCAAAGATTGTTAAGACGAGAATCTGGTGTCTTTGAACGTGTTGGTGTGGTTGGCTGCTCCTGTTGAGCCAACCGATCCACCCCATCGCGGAGCGTGCGGGAAGAATGTAACCGGTCAAGTCTTTCAGACATCTTTCCCAGTCTTTCTGGTTTGGCAAATGGCTGCAATGGCAACTCCATAAACCAGCCTAGTCAATAGCCATGCATAGTTTTTCATTTTGATATTGGTATATATATATATATATCATGTATGTGATGTATATGATTTGAAAATATTATAAATGTATATGCACTAAGATGCCAATCGTGTTGGTTTCACCTGAGAAAGCAGCCTAACACCCTCAGCATTCCCAGGCCAAGGGGGCAATGCACCTTTGGATGGGCCAGCTGCAGAAGTTGGCGTGGGACCTGGCAGCCGGTGGAATTGGCCATAGCAGGTTTCAAGATCACCCCATATCTCAAAGCCACCATTTTGCACAGTGCCTTTTTTTTCAATAGTCATATGGCTATGAGTCAAAACCCGGGTACCTAGTGAACATCAAAATAGCTGGTACATGGATGTTCATCCCATTAAAACTGATAATAATAGGTTTTGACCCATCCACGGTCCACATATCTTTTGGTACCCAAAGCACGAAAAAAATGCACTTTGCAAAATGGTGGCAGAAGCTCTAACAATATTATATTTCTGATGCCCTTGTGATGTTTCATGATGTTTTATGATGCTGATATGTCTATGTGGTTTCCCTGAAGATAAATGGGCATATCAAATAGTGGTGGGATGCCCACACGGGGTCGCCTCATAAAACATGTTCATTGTTTAATGAAGATCCTTGCTAACAGTTTCCCCATTAAAAAAATCAGGGCACTTTGTGAAGCCGATGGAATTATATATCTCCACGATGTTTTATTCATGGGGTTCAAAAAGGCACCTTCTGGGAAATATTCATGAGCCATATGATAGCTTTGACTATGTCTTTGATTTGGCACCAATCATAAAACATCATAAAGCATGATAACACATCATAAACACAAAAAGATATATAAAACCTGCAATTACTGTTTGCCAAACCCTCTAACCGCAATGTGCCAGAAGATATGTGTGGATGACATGGAGCACTAAGGGGTACTGAAAAACAAATCAACCAATGACAACCGAATTTGGGACAGGTGTCATGGAATTTTGTTAAGCTTGGTCTGAATATATTTGAAGATGTGGTCTTTTAGGGTGGGCAATACAGTACAGTAAGCAAAAACATCATTTCTATAATATATATGTTGGAGGAAAATCACTGAAATGGTGGTTTTGCTTATTGTACCGGACCTCCTATCCAGAATCGAACCCACATAAAAATCAAACATTTGTGGTACCCCTGCATTGGAATGGGACAGATGTGAATTTCTCAGCCATTCTGAATAGGAATTCCCAATGAACCCTAAGTGTGAAACTTTTCCAGTGACCTGCAGATGAAGGAACCCCAAGAATCGAACCAAACCCTGGAAGCCCCTTTGCATGGACCCTAAGAATCGCTTAAGACACATCTTGGTGGCTGATTTTCTTATGTCAGGCTGGTGAATCCCCCTGGGCACCTTTGGAACCCCATGAAACATGCTACCCCAAAGAATATTACATAAAGCAATTGTGGACAAGGGCCCAAACACATCAAAACCATCATTTTTTGCGTCTTGGGTAGGCCCAAAAATTCTTGCGCATTCTTGCGCATTCTTGCGCCAATTCTTGGCTTTCTTGCGCAAATTCTTGGCTTTCTTGCGCATTCTTGCGCGGCCATTTTTTGACAATATTGTTGTGTTACGAATTGTTACGAGACCAAACAATGATATCCAAGAAATTTGCGCAAGATGGCTTAAGTTTTTTTCTTTGGTGATAATTTGGATTTGTGTTCAACAGGGGGGCATTTAAAACAATGGTATTCTTTGGTTGGGAAGACCAAAAATGAAGCCAACTATACCAATGGGTTGGTGACCTATGATTCCACACGTTGCCTCCCCCACCAGATAGATTTTATCTTTTCATCAAGCCAGGCCATCGCTATGTTGGTACCCAACACAGCTGGGCAGAGCAGGGATCCTTAATTTGGTCATTTGGGCACAGTTGCTATGCAGTGCGCCACTCATGAGAAAGCCTCGGCATATGCCTCTGGCAAATTTACGAATCTACTTTGGGACAAATATACCACCACCTCATTCATTTTGGCATCCTCCCAAAGCTTCATGTTGATAAGGGATTTGATGAGGGCTGGGCCAGATGCACCACCAGAATCCTTCAGGGCAAAACCAAAGAATTTGAACCCACCACAACTGATTGGTATCCTTCTGTTCTAAAGCTGAGTACGTTATCTCAATGAACTTGCCCGCAATGGAGAATCAATAAGATATAGATTGGTTATTACTTGTAATTTTCTGGCTGGTTTGCCACGGTGAAAACAAAAACAACCACCAAAAAAGATCCCCTTTCTTTTTTTTGAGTTTTTCCTTTGTGGTAGCACTCTTTGGGGGTTTGGGGGTGGCCAGCCAACAGGAACAATTGAACGATAAGATTCTTAATCCATAAAATATATAGAACAAATGAAATAATGGCTTTTCATGAAGGATTGTGTTGCCCAGTCCTGGGGATTGCGCAATGGCGCTGCACCAGTACGGAAGTGGGGAAAGATGGAGGCCACACGTCGTGCGAATGGTTTCGTATATACCCTTGGTTTGGCCCAAAACGATTACCTGCAACATCATGAAACCCCATATATTTTTTAACTATTGGTGAAAGTAAAACATATCGATTCTAACAAAAACAATGGTGCAAATGAGGAGCTGGGATTTCTTGAGTCGCCTTTTGACACCATGGCATCGCTTCTTCCCCTTCTTATCCACATATTGCTTTGCCAATGGCACCGAACCTTGCTTCTGTTCCTGCAAGTTTTCCAATCACTTGGAAGAATGTCATTTTCTAAACCAATTCATTGATGAAATTCATTCTCGATCAATGCTCTATCAGAATTTTTGGGCCCTTCTCCCCCTGCAGTTCAAAAGCCGGCCTGTCCTTGGTAAGTGTGCCAAGGCTCAACTGCTGGACGTGCACACTGTTGGACCAAAGGTTCGTCGGCTTCGGCGACTCGGCACCCCAATGCCGCATCCACATTTTTTGGCGGTACACCTTATGTGGCGGATCATTGGGTATTGCAATGTCTATACATCATTTGTATTATATCGATAATATCCATGCACATCTTACTACTTGGACATGAGGGGGAAACAACAAATAAGCTCACCCAACTCCACCAAGTGGCTTTGCAAATGTATTTGCAAAAGTACCGCCAATGGGGAAATGACCGAAAGTGCGATCCAGTTGGCTGCTCCAATAGAAAGCAATGGCCAAGTGCAACAAGGACCCAGCATATCAGAATGGACCTTATTGATGGATTGGGAAAGACATAGCCATTTTTTAGGGGGATTCCTTGTTGTGGGTAATGAAAAAATGAAAGTTCTCATCAAGGTACCTGCAAGCAAGTAGGTTACCCTGCAACACGGTCAGCTTGCTCGTGTCTCCAAGAGGTTGCATGAGATTTCGTAAGGTCAATGAAGATACCAAAAAGCCCATTGAACTGCAAACAGGTGCAAGAATTCCCAGTGAATTGGGTTCGAGCTTCAGCACGGTCAACAATGCCAACCTAGTTTGAAAGAATTTTCCCTGAGGACCTGGGGGTCTCAAAAATATTGGTGGTTCCAAACCCTTTTTTTGACCACGTGTTTTGACCTTTTTTTGGGCTATGGAACCATTATTTTCAAAAAACATGTCAAAAAAAGGGGTTGGAACCATTATTCTTGAAACCCCCCATTCAAAAGACAGTGCTTGTTTGGTTGACAACACATGGTCAGTTTCCACATTGTGGGGGCACCAAGCATATTTCAGAAGAGGCTTTGACCCCCAACAAAAATAGTTCAAATGCCTGTAAGCTATCGACTTTTGAGGGGCGGCAAACCCAAACCTGCTAAGGAACGCCATTCCCACAGGGCTGAGAAGGTCCATGGCACCTCCCCCATAGATCACGTCCAGGCTCACCCCCATATAGGAGGATAGGCGTAGCTCTGAAGACACCATTGCTTCACCTGCAAATAGCTCTATGAATCGCCATACCTCGGGGCAGTAGGCAAGTTGTAAGTACAGAATGCCACGAGGGGAAGCATGAATAATATATATATATGTATATATATATATATATACATATCTAATCACATATATATATATATATGTGATATATAATATATATATATATTATATGTGCAATATATTGTGTTATATCATCATGGCCAAAAAAAACAATTTATCCAGTGGTTTGCACTCAGTTTGCACCTTTTCTAAATCAAAAGGCATTGACAGATCCCGTTACACAATGATTGACTGGCATGTTGGGGAACGAGCCAAGGTGCCCTCGAGACATCATAATTCCTGGTCCACATGATTAAGAGAAGGCATATCGCCACATCCTGAGGGCGGAGCTTCATGGCACTACCATTGATTTTACAAGTTGCAGTGATTACTACAGTCACCCCAGTTGGTTTTCTTTGAAATCATCAAACTCTTTCAAACACCAGCCTTGGGCACCCTTGCAACAAATAGGGCGTGAACTAGTTGCTCGATGCCCCAAGCCCGCATGGCGCCAGCTCTTTTAATCCCTACAAGATGGATGCCAGAGCCAAATCTATAGGCATTGACATGTTCCCTGTAAAGACACAGTATACCAACATTATATGATCGATCAATGGGTTCCCTCATAACTTTTTCTTGAGAATCACACAGTTCCGCCCCACACACCCGAGCGGCAAACATGTCAGCGCCACAGCTGCCTGACGCAAGGTACCTTCGAAGATTGGCACATCCCCTGGGCATGTGCCGACCTCAGCGAGAAACAAGCAAAGAAGGTGAACTAACTGGCAAAGTGAAGGGGGAAGGTTATGGGCAAAAGTTTCATTGCTTCTGTTGAACATTCTTTAATTTGTTGAAAGGTGAAGTAGTGGACAATATTGGGAAAAAATGTTTTTTTCAATGGAATCTTTTGCGAATAGCTTTGGTTGAAATCCAGCTGCATCTTCAGCTGAGATCACACATCGTGTGGCAGCCCTGCAGTTAATACCGCAAGGATTCGAAATCTAAATTTGAAACGCATATTCGGCATGCGACACACTCCCCAGTGACGCACACTGCAGATTGTCACATGGTTGATCCTGCTCAAGTATGGCCAATGAGAAAAGCATTCTGTGGTTTGACTAGAAGGGAAATTGCGAACATCTTATTTTTTAATATGGTTCACATGACCACCCTCAAGCCTACGACCACCCATGATCTACCCAGCACGCTCGCGAAGAAAAACTTCGACTGTCTCAGCCAGCTCAGGTGAATGTCGATCTGCTTCTGGGTTGTCCGTGAAGTAGCGGCCCTTGGCTAGAGCTGTTGGTGGTGGTGATGGCAACATGCTCATGCACAGGGGGCCTTACAAAAGATTTGAAATTATATGAAATAATATGCAATTATATGAAATGATTATATAAGGTTTTTTTCATATAGTCTTTCATGAAATGTGCTTACAACATTCCCTCCCTCGACCCACGGGTCTTGAGGCAAGCCACAACACGATTGCAAATAGCAATGTTAGTTGCCATCCCACCAGCGCTCTCGCCTTCGCTGGCAAGCCACATGTGCTTCTCATCCTCCTTTCGTCCTGTAGTAGCTCCGCATGTAGGCTGCGTGATGTGGATGTGATGTGAAGGAAATTGAATGTTTTAGATCTATATGACCATGACCCCTAACTTGATCAATCCATCGTGCAATTTAACCCCAAACTTTGTCACACCAAGCAAGGCTCAATTAATTGCAAACAGAGGCTCGTAGGCCACAGGTGCCCCTTTGTCCAATACGGCTCCAGCCGGTAGGAAGAAAACACGCTAAACAACCTGAGCCACGGCAGTCGACCATTGATGGAAAGGTAATATCCCCAACCCATGAATTCCAGAATAAAAAGGTCCACCAGAATGAATATGTTTATAACAACACTCGTAGTACATGAGGGTTTGCTAGTTTGTTGCCAAACATCCGGAAATATTTGAAAAAGAAGATGGCAAACAAAAATACTATAATCCAACTGGAAACTTCTTGAACTCATCCCGGTTCTCCACAGCAATAGGGAGGGGGGCATCACATGCTGGTTTCCGCTGTTTGCGCTTCCGCTTGGGCTGGGAGTCCTGCTGGGAATCATCACCACCCGTGCTCTTTCGCTTCCCACCTGCACCTGCACTTGCCTTTGCCTCTGCTTTCACCTTGGCTTTCGCCTTGGCTTTCCCTTTGCTCTTTGCCTTTGGCTTTGGAACCTCAACCTCGGGTGCTGACCCAGATGAGGGCGCAGCCGCAGATTTCGCTCTGGGCTTTCTTTTCCTAATAGGCTCTTGCTTGTCAGGTTGCTCACTGCTAGGGGCTGGCTCTTTGGGATCTGCCTCAGTGACATCACCATCAGGCTTGATAGAATTGGGATCGGATGGAAGGGCCCCATCATCAGGTGGAGAAGGCAGGGTATCTTCAACTGGCTGCTTCTTTCCTCTTCCCCTTCCCCTTCCCTTGCCTTTACCTCGCCCCTTAGATGCTCTAAGGTCCCTCTGATCCTTTCTCGTGATTCCTCCTTCGTCACCAGGCATAGCATCTAAAGGGTCGATCCTCAGCTGAATCAACATGGACCCCAAAAAAGTCGGGTTGAATCATATAATATGTTTACCCTATAGTTTGCAACCATTGAGTAGTGATGGTAGTGTTAAGATATGGCATACACTTGGGACCCATGTATGACAATCAAGCGCACTGCAAGCTTCATTTCAGCACGTTGAAGTGGGCCACGGGATGGCGCTGGAGAATCACCATCAATGCCACTTGAAGATGCCTGCAAGCTGCATGCAACCCCCAGTTCTTGAGAATTAGTGTAAGGAGAAGAATGGGGCCACATAGGGGCATGCAACATGCTCAGTTTATATAAACATTTTGCTAACATATAAAAACTATGGTCAAAAAATGTGTAACAACACCATGGCGATCATCCCAAAACTCCCGCCTCAGGATTTGATAGGCCACATTGGCTGAACTGCACCGCAATTGCCTTAACAGGAAGAAAGGAACAAAGGGGCATACTAAAGAACAAAGTACTGTGATAATCACTTTTGTTTAAATTGAATGTCTCTTTTTTTTGTTCAGTAGTCACAGAAGGTTGGGTTTGGGTCATCCTGGGTGCAGGCTGGGGGCATTAGCATCTTCCGGATTAAGAGGAAGTGTTTGAACAGCATCCACCGATCCTTCTGCAACCAACACCTTGGCCTTAAGTTTCGCCTTCAACAGGGCAAAGTTCTCCTGCTTGGCAAGCATGGGGTCCACCTTCTTCGCCTCGATGGAACCTGCAGCCAGCAAAGGGTGCAATATAAGAAAACTACAGGTGAGCCTGTTTTTTTTTAACATCTGAAATTTGGATGGTTCCATCATCAAAAACGAAACTGAAAAAGATTAAATGTTCTTTCATGTTTTTCCCTTTTTCATCATCAGGCCTGAAATAGGCTCTTCTTTTCCCACGGCTTGATCTAGATCAAAGGACAGGTCTCGAGGGGCCACAGGTTCATCATCAGAAACGCACACAAGGTCCAAGTTGGCAGGGGGCGAATCAACAGCGGTTGATGGGACCGAGGTTTCACCATTGGTGCCCCCAGCCATTTTCAAAGACTTTTGGTATTCCAGCCAAGCCTCATTTTCTGGGGTTAGACCGGGCATGCGTTGGCTCTCAGCAGTTTCAGGGTCCCAAGTTGCTTGTGGGCAGGACGGGCGTTGGCCATCAGCAAAACGAAACTTGGGGCTCGGCGGTGGGGATGGGGCAGCATGTTTTGGTGAAGTGGGGCTGGAAGGGATCAGCGCAGGCATGGGTTCTTCACCAGCAGGTTCATAGCCATCATGGGCTACATCATCAGCAGGCATGGGCCCTTCACCAGCAGGTTCATACCCATCATGGGCTGCATCATTCGCAGGCATGGGCTCTTCACCAGCAGGTTCATGCCCATTAGCAGGGGCGTCATCACCATCATCATCATTGGGAGGAGGGACAGGGCCAGCGGGGGGAATGGCGGGGCCAGCAACACGCGGAGGAGGAGGAGGCGATGCTTCTTCGAAGGCATCCTCGCATCAAATGGGAGACATGCTTTGTACCCTTGAAAATGTCAGCCCCATAATACAAAACAAACTTCCCCAACATTTATTAACATGAAATTGTTCCCTAAATCAAACACAGGCTCAGCGAGAGCTCTGACCTCCTCATGCCTTTGGTTGTCGGACCTGGAACGGAGACGTCTCACATGGTTGGACATCTTTCGAATTGCCCATGCATCCGCCTTGGGCCTGTTGAGCGTAGCCTTGAGGGCAGGTTGCCATACACTATGCATATCATGGGGCATGGCAGGCATGGCCAAACAAAAAACTTTAACATCCCATGCAACTATATGGAGGTTTCCTAAAATAGGGATACCCCCACATCATCCATTTTAATAGGATTTTCCATTATAAACCATCCAGTTTGGGGTACCCCCATTTTAGGAAACCTCCATATATGTTCAAAACGTTTTTGAAACACCCATCACACCTTCCAGCATTCGCCGACAGCCTTCACCACCCATAGTCCCCACTCAACCAAAAGAATGTCATTCCACATACCAAATGGCCCTGGTACATGTTTAATCACCTGGTAGTTTGCCCGCACACTATTCTCATCCACGGCTCCTTCGTCCCCGGGATACACAATGATAGAGTTGAACGATGTGGCTCTCATCTTCAAATCTGGGTCGTCTCTAAGAGCCTTGGGTTAACTGATGGGAAAGGGCAAATGTATAATCGGATGAAACACTTGAAGCTCCACCCTATAATGCCATGGTGTTCTATTGCAAATTCAAACGACTAGGGTGCGAATAAACATATCTTATCAGACCAAAAGGGGCAAGCAACATAGTAGAGCTTCTTGATAGCTTCGATGGCTGTAGAGTCAAGCTTTTTGAACTTGGCTGGGACACCCCCAGAAAAGTGATCAGGCATGAGGTTGTCTAAATCCGAAGATGATCGCTTCACCATTGCTTCCCTAGATGACAGTCTGTTCCTTTTCAAGCCAAACAGCTGAAGGGCAATGGTCTCGATATGGCATCATCCGCAATTTCCAGGATAATTTGTTTGAATCCATGTCAATATTATTAGTGAACCATCCCAAATGATTTGGATACAAGAGCATCCACAAATCCCAATCAACCCATGGTTGTTTCCCTGTGAAAGCATCCACTGGGAGCCCCACATCACCACGGATGGTGGGAAAACGCGCCGGCCAGTGCCCGTGCTTGATCAGTGTGCGGAGAAGGTGGATGAAAAAGGGTGGGGGGCCAAAAGTTGTTCTTGTGACCATGAATTTTTGGCATGACAAAAAAAGTTGGTTTTGACACTTTTCTTCGTCAAAGACCAAAGAAAGTTGCTCATGGTTCAGAAAGAACTACATTGGATGGACCAGGTACATACATATCCACATAATATCTTCAATGGGAATTTCCTCTGCGTCTGAGGTGCGAGGATCCAATGGCTTGGCTTTGCTGCGTCTTTGGGTCGACAATGCGGAGGTGGCGGAAGGGGAAAACACGACTGGGGTCCAAACATGGGGATTTCAGCCGTTTTAAACCCATGTTCATAGGATTTTTTTAACCCTTAACGGACGGTTGTGTTTTAGCACCAAACATGGTGTTTTTTTTCTGGAAAAATAGCCTTTTTGGGTACACCGCCCCGAGGCGGGCGGCAGTTTTTCCATGTTTTTGCGTTTTGGCTTGATGTCAGGTTTTTGACATGTTGCCGAAGGTTAGGGGTACGGTGCTGACGCATAACGTCCATGTGGACTGNAGTTTTTCCATGTTTTTGCGTTTTGGCTTGATGTCAGGTTTTTGACATGTTGCCGAAGGTTAGGGGTACGGTGCTGACGCATAACGTCCATGTGGACTGAAAGCTAAGGGCGCCGAAGGGTACATGTACGTTGGTCACGCCTTGCCAGATTGGACGGTTGGGGGGGGTGGGGGGGTGGGGGGGGCTNCTTGCAACTTCTCTCACGCTCTTGATGCTACGCTGTGATTCTGACGCGCCTGGATCGGTTTCATTCGCTCACCATATGATGGTGTCGGTTGGATTTTATGGTCTATTTTCAGCCGGGTCGTCATCCGCAGCTACATTTGATTTTATATGAGATCATGGCAATACAGATTTCAACACAAGGAGAAATATATGCAGACTTTCGGAAAGCTCTTCAAAATGAAGAATGCGAACTGAAAGAACACTGAAGNGGAGAAATATATGCAGACTTTCGGAAAGCTCTTCAAAATGAAGAATGCGAACTGAAAGAACACTGAAGAAAAAAGTTGCGTTGAAGTTGAAGCAAATATGGCTGAATTACAAAAGTTTTTTTTGGCATATTGACATCTTCGAGCAAACATCGAAATTTCATGTTCCAGAAGCATAAATCCCTGTAAATTACAATGTAAAGTGCTCATTTCTCAGTCTATCTCCAAAGCCACAATCGTAGAAAACCCNAAATCCCTGTAAATTACAATGTAAAGTGCTCATTTCTCAGTCTATCTCCAAAGCCACAATCGTAGAAAACCCACGCCCGCCTCAAGGCGGTGATCCCTTTTTTTTCTGGAAAAATAGCAGCAATCTCCATGTGACTTCAGCCCCAGGAATGGTGATTTAACCACCAACACTTGACTTAAGTTGCAATGGGAAATCCTCTCAAAATGGGGTGAAAATTGAGGAGTGAAACCCAGGAGTCCTGGGGATAAAGGTGGATGACTTCACCATTTCTGGCCATCTTTGATTGGTAGCCACAATCTTCTGGTTGCGAAAATCGTTTTCCGCATGATGATATGGTCAGACATGTTGGTATCTGTAATTTTTCTGGACAAAGACACTCCTTGAGTTTGGAGACAACGGAGCCTCCGGCCAGATTCACCTGCTCTCCAGGCTTGTGTCTGGAACAGATTCCTTTAGTGGCCTATGATGTGACAAAAATGGAGCCTTCACCAAAAAAGTCGATGTCACCTGCCAAAAATGGTCATTAACAAGCAACAAACATGGTAATTTCAGCATCTTTAAAAAATCAAAAATACATATGGGGGTTGTCTTAAAATGAGAGATTCCCAAAACCATGCAGGTTTTCGTACTAAGTCCTGGTGATAAAAATGACTTGGATGACTTTTCCCGTACCTGACAAGCCACGGGCACCCTCCAGGAAGCCGAACAGCTCGCCCAGAAGATCATCGCCACGGCCGGGGCAGGGGGAGTAGAGTTGGTCAACCGAGTGGTGGTAAACCCTGGCCAGAAGTGGCTGGGAAGGGCCTGGGGCAAAATTTCGGAGAGACCAGACATAAAATGGGTTTTTGAGCGATTTTTACGAGAAACCTTAAACTTATTGTGTTCTTGCCTCATCCCTAAGTGGTACTTGAACACATATCCCTCGGGTCATTGCATCTCCATGATTGCCTATAGGATCATCCCACGACTGCTGGGAGCAGGGCCACATGGGTCACTTCCCATGTCCTGAATCCGAGCAGCAATTGGAATTCCCTCATCCAAGGGTTAATCATCATTTTTCTATTGCCAGATTTTGTTAGTTGACTTCTCATGTTGCTTCCCAGTGTTTGATGGGTATACTACCATGATTGTACCACACGGAGATTTCCCCCTATACAATTTTTGCCTGTGATTGTTAGAACATATCCACATCTTTGCACATGCCTGGTAATATCCCATTAAATCAATGACATCCCATCAAATAGCCACATTGTATCTGGTAAAATATCCCCATCTTTCTTGGTCAACAACTCCCCATATTTCCCTTACCCTCCGGTAATCAAGCATGGCAATTGAAAGTCCTCCATTTACAGTATATATATATATGTATATAGATAATTTTCAAATCAAGAAACCTTGATTAAGTTCGTGGATTTCTCATTGATTTACAGCGATTGATTTTCCATGATTTTCCCGCAACACGCGCAGGAAAAAAGCTGTTTCATTATCAGAGGGTATCCCTCAAATACTCCATTACTGGCAAGTCGTAACCATTGTGAACCATTCTTAGCCATGATGAACCACTACTAACCATTATGAACCAGTAAACATCCCATGATTTTCCGCAAACCAATCCATTGATTTCCGCGATCTGATCAGGGCAAGACGTCGACAGAGATGGTGCAGCGGAAGATTCTGCCCAGCACATCCACTGCCAGGCGGGCAAAGCTTCGCCATTGTTTGGGGTACCTCGAAAAATGGACCCATACCCAAGTGTAGGGGAATTTCTCCACATGGTCAAATCAGACTTAGATAGCAGTTTCAAATGGTTTACCAATGTTTGCCATCAATTTTTGAATCGCTCTCAAGAGTTCAGGGTCACATTTCAGTCAAAAACTTGAAGCCCAGGCGCCAATTGGGACGTGCTGCTGAGAGCTTGTGCAATTGCACGATGCAGGTGCCTGCAATTGGGCGCGGCTGGGGCTTTGAGTAAAGCATCATGTATGATACGTTCATGGATACTACCCCTTGGTAAACTAACATAGATCTGGAAGCCGTGGCCCATTCAGTTCGATGATTTACCTAGAAAGAAATGGTGATTTTCCATATCTATATAGTTTACTCTAGGGTAAGGGCAATTCAACCAACTAAGCAATGGTATAATGCCATTTTATGGGTATATTTTGTAGAATAAAATGGGATATGCAACCAACAATATGATGTTTGGCTGTGTTTGAAAACAGGGGATGCCCAATCTATGGCAATTCGGAAGATCAGGTCTTCGCGCACTGGATGTGGCTCATCTTGGAAGTTAGATCCGGAATTTCAGGTGGATATCGAAGGCATTTCAGGTGGTTATCCAATTGAGCTATATGGAGGTTTCCTAAAATGGGGGTACCCCAATAGCTGGATGGTTTATAATAGAACATCCTACTTGGATGATTTGGGGGTACCCCTATTTTAGGAAACCTCCATATCCATAGTATCCACGAAAAAGGACTACAGTCTGTGGACGAAGGACAGAGGTCCAGAATCTTTATCCAAACTATCAATAAAAATGTGCAGCTTTGTCTAGACATATCCAGACATATCCAAAAAAAAAACAAAAACATCGAACATATCCAAAACATCCAAAATCATCTACCAGGTTTTGCAGCGGTTCCCCAGATGGAGACACTTCCAGGCGCCACAGAAGTTCCGCAACAACCTGGTGCCGAAGGGACTCAGCTGCTGGCAAAGGCCCCAGAAGAAGAGGCCCGCGGTGCTGCTAAAATTGCGGGTGAACCAGCGGAAACGTGGGACGTTGACCAGCCAAAAATGGCGCGTTTTTATGGAAAAAATGATGGATATATAACCATGAAACACAGTTTTTTTCGTGCCAACCATTACTTTTTCTTTCTAATGGAGTTGTTAGAGGGAGATATATTGGGAATATAATAGGGATATACACGGGCTATATTGGATTGTTCAATGGGTGGGGTTTGTTGGGAAATTCTAGGCTTGAAACCATTTTCTAACACGGTTTTTTCAAGCAAGTACTGGGTCCAGGTTGTAACATGTGCCGTTTACAAGATCTTGTGCCGAATCGCGGTGTGCCTTGGGGAAAGGCCTACATGGGCATCACCTATGGCATTA
>BGPT01000570.1:173441-232422 GCA_003297045.1 Symbiodinium sp. clade C Y103 | reverse complement strand
CCTCTTCTGTCTCCTTGCTCTTGCCTGCTGCTTTGTCTCCCAAGCGTGCCTTCCTTGGTTTCCTCTTCTGCTCCACCGCCGAAAGCTCCTTGAGTTTTATGGTTGGGAAAAGGATGCGCGTGGCTACCAAAGAGTTTGTCAGGAGACTTAGGGCGGTCAGTCTCCCAAAATTTGATTTCGGACCTCGTTCGGACCTCGTTCGCACCTCGTTCNGACTTAGGGCGGTCAGTCTCCCAAAATTTGATTTCGGACCTCGTTCGGACCTCGTTCGCACCTCGTTCGGACCTCGTTAAATGCAGCCAGTCAAAACCCGGCCCCGAGAGGTTTTGGAAAGGCTTTCCAACGGCACAGGAAGTTTAATTGATTCCTGGCTGGGAGAGGAGACAAGTGAGGAGAGAGGAAATAGGAGAGAGGGGACTGCTGCTCCTTGTTCTGCTTGTTGAGGTCTGGCAGTGTCCGAGGTCGTGGTTGAGGTCTGGCAGTGCCCGCTGAGATCTGGAGCTTGCAGTTGAGGTCCGGCAGTGTCCACTGAGATCTGGAGATCGGAGTTGAGGANCCGAGGTCGTGGTTGAGGTCTGGCAGTGCCCGCTGAGATCTGGAGCTTGCAGTTGAGGTCCGGCAGTGTCCACTGAGATCTGGAGATCGGAGTTGAGGAGGTGCGGAGGAGGAGGCTGAGGAGAAGGAGAAGGCAACTCTGATAAAATCGAGATTCCCTTACATGGCAGGTGGGGAAAAAGAAAAGCGATCCGATCAGCGGTGTGCCATGGTGAATTGGATGAAAGGGTTGGTTGGCAGGAAATAGAATTCAGCGTAGAAACCATAGGAACGCAACGTCGATCGCATCCAATTTTGTATGGCAGGGATATCCTTCAACTTGGTGTGCCATGCGGAGGATGATGGTTCTAAGCGTTCCGAAGGACATTTATTTTTATACATTCTCTTGACAAGTGTGAATTGCACGCATAGTAAATAGATATATTTCGACCACTCGACAAGAATTCGTCCATTTTGACCATCGGTGTGCCAATAGGAATTGCAAATGGCGGAAGATTATTGATGTTTGGCGTAAGCGGTGTGCCATGCGGCTGGCGCAAGTAGTAGTAAAATGGCGTATGATACCGCGAGGGGTCGTATTTGGGTACCCAAATCATGGGGAACATAATCCATTGTGACTACATGAAGCCATCGATTTTTGGGTACCCTATTTCAAGACAAAGCCACGCAATTTTTTCTGTGTCGCATTGGTCGGTTGGTCCCTGATTTTCTTCATCCAAGGCCTTGTGGCTGGGCCAGCACACGTTGCAACCGAGAGAAGGATCGGAACGGTGCAAATGGATTGGAGGATTTACCTTTCGGTAAACTAACTTAGCTACTGAAAATAGCTCATCAATTGCATGTATAGTTTATTTACCTATTCAAAAATGGTGGTTTTCCATGGTGATGTCAGTTTACCAGAGAGTAGGCATTTTTGGCAACATCCAGTGATAGAGAATACCTTGGAACATAAATGAACATATCGGGGAAACATCATCTATATCATATCAATCATATCCCATTTGTGGCTTTCCCCACATTTGGACGGACCCCACTTGGATCCACAAATGGTACGTCACGACTGTTGCTGGTACCTAACAATATCTCGTTGACCCGGGCCGTGAAGGTTTCTGAGCTTCTGGTGAAAGGTCCCGGAGACTTCAAGGTGCACTTAGCCCTGCCACTGGCAGGGCTTGGAGATGGGACCCCTAAATACTCCCTTTTAGCTGCTTCGTGGGCGAACAAAAACGCCGATGTTCAACATTTTTTTTCGGTCAAAGTCAGATTGGGAAGCATCAAGTCGTCCTTCACGCCGCCACGGTTCAAGGCTCCTGTGGGATGTGCCTTTGTACCCTGGCGTGAAATTTTGGGGGGTTGGTAACCTCTCTGGTTTATGGATATTTGTGGGATTTTTGTGGGGATCATGAACTCACCCGCCAACTAGTATGAATATGTCGTATTAATTATAAATGGGTTGACATAGGAGTTTAAACACTGCTTCAGTTGATTTGGCAGTGTTGTCACACGCTGATCGAGCTGCAGACCAAACTTGACTTGCCAAAATGCCGCGCCGAATTTCCGCAGCAGTTGGCTCAGAGTGTTTTGCTGAAGTCAGTCTGAGGAACCTTCGTACATTTTTATGCACATAGTTCCCACCTGGGAACCAGTTGCGAACGCTCAAGATGCGTTACTGGATGGCAGTTGATTGCAAGCCCTCGGTATGAGAAAGTCCTGTTATGCAGTTATGCAAGCAATTTTTGTAAGGGTTGAAAGCTGCCGAGATCGATATTTCATGATATTTCCACAATCCTTGGTCAGCGTTTTTTCCACCCAACTAGCTTTGCATTCCACTTAGACATGACGCCTCAGGCTACATCGTGCGCATCGTTTTCTTTCTGCCGCCTCATGCTCAGAGGGAAAGATATGTCGTGGCAGCATCAGCAGCTGTCGGATGGTGCCCAGGTCACTGCTTACACCAGTTCGGGCTAGCCATCGCCTGAGTTCACAGTCGATTCAGTTGGTGCAAAGAGCAGTGACAGTCCTCACTCAACCACTTTTCGACACCAAAATATCCCAGACATTTTTCATAGTTGTCAGATTTGGAGGAACAGCCCATCGTTTTTGCCAAGGTCATGCTTCGTCACATGCTCTCTTGGCCGCGGACTCACCAGAGAGGCTGACACGACTCAGGATTTCGAACGAAGTTGGGTCCCCAAAATCAGGGTAAATACATGGAAATACCATGAAAATCCACTGGTTGATCATCATTCCCGCTATGAAATCCTATGAGCATAGACAGAAAGGATCAGAAATCATCACAAATCAACATGTATCCAATGGGTTTCAGATAGAGCAATACAATGAACAAAACGGTACGCCAGTCTCTTCATCCCAGCCCTTGATCGAGACATATGGAGACCATTGTTAGTGGCTTGGAGGTATCGGGAGTATGTGGTTGATGAGCATGGCAAAACTTCTCCCTCCTCCAGCATGATGCGCCGAGAAGCTCTTGCAACTGGGCAAAAAAAATAATACGGTGCTGCTCAACAGGTTCTGGAAACAGAGTTGACAAGGTGCACTCAACTTGTTTTGCACAATTTCGGAAAGCTGGATGTTGCAACACCCTTGGCTTGAAAGGTGAAAAGCAGGATGTAAAGTACTGACATCATGCGCAGAGAATCCTCCTTCCAGGAACGAAAAGCTCCCAGAAGGTTCATGCCCAGAAATGCACGATTGAAGTCTCTGTTGCAGAAGAAGCGCCAGGACTGTCACCTTTTCGGGTCGTACAAATGGCAGCGGTTTTGGACACAGTCGTTAGTCGGTGTTGCCGGTGTTGCACCTTGTCAATGAGAACTTGTCAAGATACTTCAGGGATCTTCAGGGTCTTCCAGGCTTTAACAGCGTGTTGCTGTTGCGAGCCAGCGTTTTCTTCCGCAGGAGCGGGCGCTTCGCAGACGCGAGAAGTTGTGGGACCTTGAGAAAGAGCTGGAGAGTGTGCATACAAAGAGCAAATCATACAAGCCCAAGTGCCTTTGCTGGGGAAGTGGGTGGGTTTGTCTGAAAATGATGGGTTTCACCCCAAGCCCAAGGGTTCATCATGGTTCATCATCATGATCCCCCTTAAAATGGCCAGACGGAATGCCCAGTTTCACACAAACCTATGTGCTGTCTCTGAATGTTTCTGCTATTGATGGTGCTTCTCGACTTGGCCGCAAGGCTCCTGGGGCTCCTGGTTGATGAATACTTCTTGACCTGTTGAGACCTCTACAATGACCTTCATCATGGACTTTGTAGATGGACCGACAAGATTCCAAAAAAAATGTGAGCGTGCCGAACTCTCCAAGAGATGACCCTGGGATACCCCGGGATTTGAATCATCAATAGGGATTTAACGAGTTATTTACTAGGATATACTGTACGTTGATATATAAGCAGCAACATGATACATTATGGGTCTATAGAAATAGAAATGTAGGGTATCTTTCGTCATGGGGATTGTGATGATTAAGCATCCAGAAGCTGGGGTCATTCCCGAACCTGTTTTCCCCGGCCCGGTTCTGGTTGTAGTCATGGTGTCAGGTGGCCAGGTGACGGAGGTAACACCAGACTCAGCCGTTTTTTCAGGTGCGTTGTACTGGCCGGGAAAAGACTGAAGGCCATTCCCGGAACAGGGCACGGCTTCGGGGCACCCTACAACGCCAACATTGAGAAGTGCACCCAAGCGTGCGTTGCCAGAATCAACTGGGCAAAAAATGGACGCCGCTCGATTGGTCTTTAGCCTTGTATGACACAAAAGCACCCACACGAAACAAGCTGATTTGGCTTTGCTGTGTCACTAGCTGTTTGCGTGCTCTTATCATGGGCTGCAAGGAACCACGTCCTCGGGTGCTTCAACAGAGGATTTTCTGCCAGAGAATGCTGTGGATGGTGATGGTAACACAAAGTTCAAGAGCACGTTGAGGGACGAACCCTGGTGGCAGGCGGGTCGCATCGGGTTCTCCATTTTCCACACAATCTTGTTTTCAAATCATGTGATTGGAGCTGCAAAATGCAGTTTTGTGGATCTGTTTGCAGAATGCTTTAAAGATCCCTTCCCTGACTTATCGTGACTCCTTGTGTTGTCAGGTCGATCTTGGAACAGACAGGCAAGTTGGAGACGTTTGGATTTCCGCCACCGATTGCGTTGGATGTGAAGTTGGCTTGCGAGACGAGCCTTGTGAAGAACCGACTCAGACTGAGACCAACGATGACGGCAACAACGAAACAGGCCAGGGATAGGGCTGAGGTACAATCATTTGACGAAATGTCAACCCCATTGTTGGCACAAGAGCAATTCTGCATGCTTTGCAACGTGTTCTTCACCTCAGTGCAAGATGTTCCATTTGCACAAACTATTCTGAGTTCCATCCTGTTGTACCCGTAACTGCCTAGGGACCTTGGGAAATCACTACCCCAGAATCTGGGGTCTGACATGGTATTCTTTAGGTCTACCAAATAGTTTTTCAATGTTTTTCATAACCATGCTAGACCTACCCCTAGGGATCATGTTCCAGGGTCTAGCATCCTATTGCTCACTAGCCATGTTGAATAACATGAGCTAGAAAATAGGATTGTAGACCCGTCCAATGTCCTACACTCATTTGCACACTTAAATCAATGAAAAATAAGCTATATACATACACATTTGTACTCAACATCAAGCAGTTGCATCTGAATCTGTTGTTTTTTCTTTCCCATCTGTTGCATCTCCATCGAGGCCCATGCTAGTGAGGAGGGGAGGGGTCCAGAGCTACACCCATATCCAAGAAAGGTTTGTAGATCTTTGTTTGGGTTCGTGAAAGGCTAGCCTCAACGGTTGTTTGGGTTCGTGAAAGGCTACCCAAAACGATCATAGACTTATTGGAATGCGGCCTACTTTTTGGGGAGCGTCCATCCAAGGGTTGTGGCTGCTGGTAAGGGTATAAACTGGTTTGCCATGAGCCTCAATGGTTGCTTCGGTTCTTGAAGGGCTACCCAAAACCATCCTAGATTTATCTTATTGGAATGCGGCTTACTTTTTGGGGAGAGTTCATCCAAGGGTTGTGGCCGCTTGCATGGGTCTTTTGTACTGAGGAGGCTAAGGTTCAGAACTACAGCACAAATATCCAAGAAAGGTACAGTTAGATGACGGAAAATTTGTCTCTGGGGTATCAAAGCTGCAGAACCTGGCTTGGCTTGTCTTCATTTTCTTAGGCTCTGGCTGATTGCAGATATTTCTGCTGGAGGCTGGCACTAAATCAAATAATAAATTAAGAACACGTCAAGAATTTATATAATATGGGGGACCCTCACCTCTTCTTGACAATCTGAGGGATCCTGGACTTGCCACCTTTCGGATTCTTTTATGGCACGCGGGCTGTATGCTCGATCTTGATTGAGATCTGGTAGCAAGATAAAACGATTACTGATAAAAATCCTTGGTCAACATCACAAGGGTCTAAGATGTAAGTACCAAGGCCAAGATGTTACAACTTTCAAGTGTCTAAGATCCTATTACCGTCACCTATGAGGAGGGTCTGAACTGATAGGCTATTAGGGGCCTAAGGTCTAGACCCCGGTGCTGGGAATCCCCAGGGGGCTACCATTCTAGTCCCTCAGTAGTTGAGGGTATGTTATGTTCTGTTTATTCTTCAACACTCCGTTTCGTGTCGCAACGAGGCGAGCTGGCTCAAAGGACTTCGGTGGTGGCTAGGATGCACATACTATAACTTGCCTTGGAGTTTGGAGCACCCGGGGTAACCTGTTGTTGGACAAATCATTTGTAGCACTGTACAAATACATACAAATACCATACTTTCCCATGGCACATGTTCTGTTCCGTTTCATTGCCCATTTGTCATCATTTTTCCATTTTTCGCTTTCGAACTGCCAGCAACCGTTGCAAACCTTCCACTCGAATGGCCTTCCTTTTGGCCAAGGTTTTTGGCCAAGCATGGCCTACAGTCCCTATAGTTGGTGTGGGCTCCACCAAATGTGGTCCCATCTGACCTGCAAACACGTCTGGGCCTTGCGCCAAGGACCAAACGGACCTGGAGAACATCGGGGAAATGGCCCTGCTTGAGAAGTTAGCAAGCCAAATCAAAGGCCATGGGAATGGAATTTGGGAGATTTTTGGAGCCATACCCTCAACAGACAAGGTAGAAAAACCAGCCTGTTGGATAATCATAATATCATGTACGATAATTACCACCATGTACCACCCAAAATTGGCATGGAACGTTCAGGTTGAACAGTGGGTCAAGAGCACATTATGTAGGTCGAATGACAGTCAGTTGAAGTTCTGAAACATCTCGTCCCGAAAACCTTCCGAGACGGCAAACTCATTCATCGTCTTAGTCTTGAACATTCAATGTTCAAAGGCGTCTAGAGTCTAGAGTTCAAAACATTCTAAAACCAGGGTTTTGGCCTCATTTTCAAATCAGGCCGGAATCTGACTGGGTTTCAAACACGCCATCTCAATTTCTGCATTTTGAAAACTGGTCTGTCTAACACGTCCCATGCGTCACACCCATCTCTACCCCAGATTCAAGGATGTGTGCAACTATGGAGGAACCTTGCACAGCGTAGCATCAATGATGTGTGCAAGTGGAGCAAAAAGTTACACAGCGTAGGATAAGTAATATTTGCCAGGACAAGTGAACATCATTGAAAGTTATAAGTGATACGTTTAAATGTTGACGGTTTTTCTGCCGTAGGCTAAACACGCCACGAAGTCATGATCAACACAAGTTGCGGGAAATGGTCTCCACTCTGTGATGGTGAAATATGGTGACTGATGTGACTGGCCGGATTCAACAAGCACTGACCCTTCCCTGTGAAGCCTCAACTGAGGTCACAAACGTGAAGGGGAATGCGATTTGAGCAAAAAATGTGGGGCACTGAGGAATTGCCAAGCGAACAAAAGGGCGCCATTCAGAATTTTGAGCTGCAATATGCTGCAATTAGCTTCCAGTGTGATCCAATATGGTTTCTATGACTGTCACTTACCCAATGGACAGTTCCCCCTTTATGCATGATTTTCATTGATTTTCCATGATTTTCCCATTAAGACCTTCATTTACTTGGGGGATTTCCTAGCCATGCTGATTGCCAGAGGGTATGTAACTGCCATCATCAGTGTCCAAACATGTGATGATTCCCGAGGTGGAACACTTGATGAAAACAGCAACTTCGTGAACTGCAATGGGAACGTTGGACAATTTCTGGTGATCAAACAAAAAGGCTTCGTGCAACGGCAGGTTTTTGAAAGCCAGTGAATTTGAGAATACTTGAGACGCAGTGGAAGTTTTGTGTTTTATGAACATTTTTGAAATACTCTTCACTAACATGCATACACATCATTGACCTCCATATGTTCAATCGCGACCCACACGTAGCCCACGTAGTCCAGGTAGTTTGTGTGGCGCCAGTCTTGTGCAGGCGAGAAGAAACTCTATATCAGTGAAGTTGAGGTCTGGGAGGTGAGGATTTGCATTGAAACGCAGCTACGATTGCAGCTATCGACAGTGCCACTGTCCAAACCTTACGATGCAGTTTGACTTGACAGGACGCACTCCTTTCTCGAAGCGATGCTGTCGCCAAAATGATGCCAGAAGCAGAGGCAAAGTCACGTTTGAATCCCTAAGATATGTTTCTGGCAAGTCGTTTCATCTAAGAACGGCCTGATTCCATGGGATCTATTCCTGATATATGTTTTAACCCGCTATCATTTTGCAAATCTGTAGTATTCTGCAACTTAGACAAAGGCACGTGAAGTCCGGCCAAGATGCTTTAGTACATTCTCTGTTCTTGCCCATGGTAGACTTTCTCATTTCAGAGCGGCACAAAGTATGGCTATGGGCGGTCAAAATTGATGTCCTAGGGACTCGCACATTTTGAGCATTTGTTGAACAACCAATCAACCAGTCGAGGATACCGCAGCAGATACCGACCCAATTGTGACATCCTTGGCATCACAATTTGCTTGGCACTACGACCCTTGATGACCCAACTCGCATTTGACTTGCCACAGGCGGATGACGAGAAGGCATCTATGGTCCTCGATGGCAGGCCGGATGCTTTCCTTCCCTTCGGCGCTTCAAAAGTGCTGGAGATTGTTTGCTCTTGAATTAAGGCTCTCTGTATATGCGTTTTTACTTGTTCTTTTGACACATCTCTTGAAAGCGAGTCGATCGACTCTCAAGCCACGTTCGCTTGCCACAGTGATGCCAGGGCAGATACTACAGCAATCTCCCAGGACCGGGGAGACTTCGGACCAGAAAAGCTGCACAAATTTGAGTTTACATAGCTTGACCAAATTTCACCTCATTCAGCATGGAAAATCCGACCTATGTCAGTGACAGGCTGGTGACAATCCCTGGCTGCAGATCAAACTTGCGGATGATGCAGCTGCGACTCAGCAGCAAAGTGATGTAACTTCAGGCAATGACCCACAGTTTCATACCGTCTAGATGGCTCATCGATGATTTGCGAACATGGGTGACTTTCCAGTTTGCACCTTGTTCGTCATTGCGAGATGGCCACCTTGGTCGAATCGCAATGCGTGCGAGGCCAACAGTGTTGGGAAGATCTCCATCTATCCGGGCGAGCGAAGCAAGTTTTTGCCAACGAAAGAGAAGCCAATGATGGTTGGTGTGAGCACCAAAGAGTGCACTGAAGAAGGCGCCAAAAAGAGAGTCATTACAAGCTGCAGCACTTTTACGCTTCCGAACCGTCCCCTCCTCCTCTCGCAACTTTTCTCGATCAACTCATCTCTATCAGCTGATCTCCATCAATCCATCTCTATCCATTATATATATTCTGTATCAACTTATCTTTATCGAAAGTCTCTGTCTCCCCATTGTGTTCATCAACTCATCTCGTCTTCCTTGTGACGCACAACTCGTGCCTCTTCAGACTGGCTGTAGCTGGCTGTGGCTTCTGCACGCTTGGCCCTGGTTCAGACTGGGTTCAGGGCTGGTTCTCGCTGGTCTGGGTTCAGACGAGGTTCAGACTGGTTGAAATTGGGTTCAGATTGGTTCAGACCGGGTTCTGAACCAGCTTGAATTCTGAACCGGCTTGAGCTAGCCTGAGCCAGTCGGCGTAAATACGAGGTAAACAGCATCAAAGGGACCACCCTTTGCGGCAAGCTTTCTTTTTGGCATGCTGGCATGCAAGGGTTGTCCCATGCATGTCCTCTTTGCCATCATGACATGCCTTAGAGCTTCGAACTCTGCAAAGCCACCTCCTGAACAGAGCCTGAACCAGTCTACAAATCTGAACCAGTGTGAACCAGTGCGCCTGAACCAGTCTGCAACAATCTGAACCAATCTGGACCAGTCTGAACCCAGTGCGAACCCAGTTTGAACCTGTCTGAACCAGTCTGAACAAGTCTGAACCCAGTCCGAAGTCCGAACCAGTCTGGGTCTGAGTCAGTTTGAAGCCAGTCTCAGTTCCGTTTTTTTTTTTTTAAATTTAGTCTGAACCAGTCCAAACCTAGCTTGAACCAGTCTGGAGTCTGCTTCGATCTTGAAGAAGCCTGAGCCCAGCTAGCTAGCTATCTCTCGCTCTATCTATCTATCTATCTATCTATCTATATCTATCTATCTATCTATCTATCTATCTATCTATCTATCTATCTATCTATCTATCTCTCTATCTATCTATCCATCTATCTATCTACCAGGAAAACCGTCCGGACATTTTTTTGTCCATTATGGGTTTTACCCGTAGCGGACGTTTTTTCTTGGTTCAAATGCGTAAATTCGTTTTTGATTGTGAGGGGTTGTTCAAATCCTTTGACAACCTTGGATGCCGACATCCTCCGACAGTCTCCCAAAGAGGAATTTCAGCCCAAAATGGAGCAGTTTGGGAGTCCTGATAGGGTACACACATCTGACCACAAATAATGCCATATTTCCCACCAAATTTGGCTGTACCCATGAAATACTAGTCTTTTTTCAAAAACATGTTATGTTGAACAAAAAAGTAACCATATTTCACTGCCCCAAAATCCTGCCCCTAGACGAGACACTCATACTGTATACTGTCGGAACCAGTCCGACAAATCCAAGATTTCAGGAAAAGTATTGACCTGAAAGTAGAGGGATTGCAGCCGTACATGGCCGTGTTTGGAAAAAACGCGCAACTGATAAACCGGTACAGACATATTTTTTTGTTTTTATAATTTTCCAGGTATCTATCTATCTATCTATCTATCGATCGATCGATCGATCGATATCAATCTATCGATATCTATCCATCGATCTATTGGTCTGTCTATGCATCTATCTATCTTCAGATTCCCATCTGTCTATCGCGATCTTTTGCTTTTCTTTTTCTCCATCCAATCATCATCCGCTGCATTTATCCTAGCTCACCACCCACCTGTCGATAACACGAACACTTTAACATGTGGAGTTAGCCAGACCTTCAATTGAAAATGATCTATGTTTATCTATTTGCGTCCATTTCCATTGGTTTAAAGTTTCCGCGATGCTCCCTTCGTTGGACTCCGTGGATATAAAAATGTGGATTTCACCCCGAAGGTTGCGCCAAAGCTGGTGTCTTTTGTGGCAAACTGACTGCTGAAAAGGTGGTCGGGACCTTAGAGCTGAACAAACTGAACAATCTGGGAGAATTTGCTGTTTTTGTTTGTGTGAAAATAAGGTACCCCCAATTAACCAATGTTTTCTCATCAATTTCCCAATTCTCCATGGATTCTCATCAATTTCCCAATTAGAATCAAAAAGTTGGGGGTGTACCCCATTTTCACACCCAGGTGTCGAACATGTCTATGGCTGAATCTTCTTGAACTCCAAATTTTAATAAATTTTATGGTGTCCGAGAATGGCCTTTCTTTTTTGAGCAGCGGCCACACACTTTGTATACCGGCAGATTTTGCACCTGATCGGAGCACTGCTTGATGGTGTCGGTGATTGTTTTTCAGTGAAATCTGAGAAACTGGGTATGGCTCAAAATTATTAACCCTATAGTTGGTTGGTTTACGTTGATTTACCATAAAAAATGACAATTTTTGGTACCATAATATTGAGCCATAGCCAAATCAGCTATTCGTCTCAGGCTGGACCTTACATTGTGGATTGCGGTGGGAAAAACGGGAACTTCGTTTGGATCGAATTCCCTGGAAAGGGCCGATCCATCAACATCGCAACGGTAGAGGTGGAGAAGGCCTGAACAAACATATTTCACCCGTCCCCGTTGATCAGCGGAATGCACTGCACCGTTGATGTGGCAGTCCGCGCAATGTGAACAAGTCGTACTCCAAAAGAAGGAGGGTAAGCTGACGTGCATCAGCTACGTTGCTTGGCTTGTTTTTGCATGTTTTTGCGACATTTTGGTCTTTGTAGTAGGAATCTTGAAGGACTGGGTTTTTGCATGTTTTTGCAATGTCAGTTGCTGGAATTTGCTGGTGTGATTTCCAAGCTGCGATCCAGAAGCCATTTCCTCGTTTGAACTGCTGGAGTTATTGGCTTCAAGCTCTATGGATATATAAGATACATACTATATAAGTCAGAGTGTAAACATAGTGAACATTTGTGAACTATTAAAATATTGATTCAGCAGTTCTTGAGACAAGCACCGTGCCAACCAAGAAGAAATATTCCGGTGAACTAGAAGAACCAGAGGAAGGTTGGTCGGATCGCTGTGCTGAACTTCCCGAGTTTTTCAGTGTTTGATTTCGGGTGAATTTGGCATCTCAGCGACGAAGATTTCAAAGTTTCACATCGCCACATCGCAGGTGTGGTCTACACATCAGCGATCTGCCATCCTGCTGGGAAAGTGGGACCAGCAGGTGTTGTTGGCAAAAAAGGCAGAGCCGAGCCACTGCGGCGGATGCTAGTGGTATTTGTTCACCCCCACCATTTACAACACGAGACTGTACGTTATCTACTGCAAGTCAGTAAGTTGATGTTGTTTCCACTGGATGGGATAACTTCACAGACCCAAGCCTTCCATACTGGTAGCCTTGTTCTGTAAAACGCGTATGATGTGGTTATGCAACTGAGGCAACTAAGTAACTAAGGCTTTGCACACACACAGTACAGAGAGACACAAGTACGCATGCTTTAACGAGGGATAGAGGATTTGTGGGTCTAAACCGGGCACAACTTGGTTAAGTCATTAGATTGGCTTTCAACTATACAGACTTCTGCTATAAATTTTGAATGCTAGGCTATAATTACACATATGTATATATATATATATGTAGATAGATACTGAATATATATAATATATATATATAGAATATGTATTTATAGGATCATAATGGTTCTATTTTTCGATGTCCCAAGCGTTGGTCCGGTTTGGTCAACGGCCAGGTGACAAAGGGAAGCAAGGTGCTGCGGGTCCCAAGGGAGACGAGGGCCCGAAAGGCGATGAAGGCGCGGTTTTGGTGGAGCCCTGCGATGCGATTGGGTGTTACCCTCTGGTAAACTAACATAACTATGGAAAATCACCATTTTTTATGGAAAATCCACTATAAATGGGCATTTTCAATAGTTATGTTAGTTTACTAGAGGGTACCATTTTATCAATGGATTGGTTAATGGGAAAATTTAAAAGGTGGTTAAGAGTAACACTATTGATTCCAAAACTCACTTTGGATGTCATGAACTGAAATTGGTTAATGGGAAAATTGAAACCGGAAACCTCTATATTTCATGGGAAAATCCATGGTTTCTATATCATGGAAATATGATCTATAGTGTCTATATCATGCATTAACACTAATTATTGCAATAAGATTCACAAAATTCAATGGATTGGTTAATGAGAAAATTTACAGGAAACCATGGATTTTCCCATGAAATGTAGGGGTTTCCGGTTTAAATTTTCCCTTAAACCAATCCAATGATTTTAGTCGCAGATGATCGCTATTTTTTTTGGGGGGCTACTGGGTTACCTTCCAATTAATCCACTAGTGGAATCTGTAGGGGTTGATATATAGTATTACTATAGTATGCTGACTATATATTATATATATATATATCATAGTAATACGAAATATCAACCATGGTTACACTTGCTATACCCTCTGGTAAACGTTTACATCACAATGGAAAATCACCATGTTGTAGCTGGGAAAATCCACGAACTTTCAATGGCCATGGCTTCAATAGCTATGTTAGTTTACCAGAGGGTATATTCCCATTAAAACCTCCATCTATAGGGGATTTTCCCAGCTATAAACCTCCATTTATAGATGATTTTCCCATTACCAGAGGGTATCTCATCCATGCTTTTCCAGGTGAAGAAGGAGCCATGGGCGAGCAGGGCGATGTCGGCGCAGAAGGTCCCGAAGGCCTTGAAGCCGACGTGGCCGGCCTGGCGACGATGGGCCACTGGGAATCAGCCAGGGATGATGTCAGTTGCGATGTTGCCATGGTCAATTGCCATAGGGATTTCATATGAGATTCATGGGAATATCATGAGATATATCATCTTAACCCTAATCAAAAGTTGGTATGTATATACCATGATATATTCATTTTCATTGGGAGATGGTCATACCAGCATCAATAGGTATCATGGCTGCCAAGTTGTGGAACCATCAACATGCTGAGGACAGCTCAATCTTGCCGGTGTCTTGTGCGTGGCGGTCACTATTGCCACTTGGTCTTGGATTGCATTCACATTTTTGAAGTTGAAAGGATGAGCAGGATGAGGTGGAGCTTGGAGTTCAGACAAAGTTAAGACTCTGAGCCAGACTCTGAGACACCAATGACAATTTCAATGTGCTTTTCGGGTTGGGTTCTGTTTCAAATTTGCCGATCTCTAAAGGGCTCCAGCTACATGGCCTCACAGCACTGTATTTCTCTATGTTCAATGTTTTGCGCCTGAAATGAAACCTTGTCCTGGTTTTGCAAAGAGGTGTTCATAGATTGAGACATTGAGATATGGCCAAAACGACCAAGTTCTGTAAACTTCTACTGTATCAGATTCAACAGACACTGTTGATCTCAGAGTTTACTCTTCGATATCTACTGGGGCTCCATGGTGCCTTTCATGGGGCCTTTCGGAGATGGGCAACGTGATCATGGCAGAAACGCCATGGCCATTGTGAATGAAGACAATCATCATAAATCTGTAGAAATATCATCTAATGCATGATATA
This sequence comes from Symbiodinium sp. clade C Y103, assembly GCA_003297045.1. Classification (NCBI taxonomy): domain Eukaryota; class Dinophyceae; order Suessiales; family Symbiodiniaceae; genus Cladocopium; species Cladocopium sp. clade C. The sequence goes on along the minus strand of BGPT01000570.1, from coordinate 217,733 downwards.
GACACTATAGATCATATTTCCATGATATAGAAACCATGGATTTTCCCATCAAATATAGAGGTTTCCGGTTTCAATTTTCCCATTAACCAATTCAGTTCATGACATCCAAAGTGAGTTTTGGAATCAATAGTGCAGCAAGGCCGTTATGGTGATCCTTATGCAGAAAGTCGCAGCGCAGGCAGTTCGAGGCATGCCGTGATATGCCTTGTGGGCATGGGTCCAAATGGGGGGATAGCCCGACATATGGTCATTTCATGTCATTTTAATCGGAACGGGATGGACACGGATTTAAAATTGAATATGTATATATATATATATATATATATATTGTATTATATATACACATGCATACATGTGTTTCATATATAGAATTACTGGTACATAGACAAATAATATTTGGACCAACCTCTGTCCCTTGACCCTTTTTCTCCTCTTGTATGTTTTGGGTCATGTCAACATTCTGCTGGTTGGCATGGACATTTGGTCACGGTGCACAAGTGAATCCACCAACCCTTAGACCACTTAACAACTTACACCAGTCAACTGTCTACATCATTTACCACTTCTGCTGTCTTAAAAAGAGCAATGATTAGAATTTTTGACCTAGTTTTCCCTAGTCAGACCTTTAAAAAAAGTGCATTTTTCCTAGACTTTTAAAGATCCAATGGACCCAACCGTGGCCTTTCCGTTGCAGGTGCAGTTGGACCCGGTGCAGCAAAAGCTGAAGGCGCCGTGGAAGAAGGCGAGGAAGGCTTCGAGGAAACGTTCGAAGAAGGCGAGGAAACTTCGTTGCGGAGCTGATTGCTGGAAAATCGCTGGTTGTGGACCTTAAATCACGATAGCTTCTGCTAGCTGAAGTCCCTCTTGTTTTAGCAAGGTATTGGAGGGGGGCTGGAATCTCCAATCGCAAGAGACTTCTCAGTTAACTCCTCGCGCCCTGGCTGGTTCAGAGGCAGGCCGTGGCTCAATCCCCCCCGCAAAAACCGTTGCGTTACTTTTTCCCTCGCTTCCAAAAAGGTCCACTCCGAGGCTGAAGGTGGACCTTTGAATCTTCCCCAATCACTGGTCATCATGTTGGCTATGCTGAATTTCCTCATCCTCTTCATGCAACAGTACATAATCATATGTTCTCATCCTCGTCCCCTCCAACATACATCGCCTCAATTCGTTGGTCGGGATGTTCGCCTTACCAACCACCCCAGCTTTAGACCCGCTCGTCCATTTTGCCAAGCTCCCTGCCAAGCTTTCGTCCCCCTGGGCCTCAAGTATCCCATGGGGTGCCGAATAAAAACTTTAATATTACTGGAAAGCTATGTATACATTGATATTTGGCGTGGATTGAAATCGTCAACTAGCAGTAGAATCAGTAGAATGTATAGTGCTTTTTTTTGCAGGCGTTGAAAGCAATCATACTGAGGAGATTGGTTGCAGAACCAGGATGATTTTGGGATGCTAGAGGTGTACCCAGCGACAAGAACGGGAGGGTTTTACCAACAAAAACGGCTAGATGATCTTTCCCAGATGCTGAACGCTTAACGCTTGAAAGTCATTGAAAGTCGTAGAGGAAGTGAACTCCTCAGATCAGCTGGGGTGAAACATCTCCTTGGGCAGGCGAGGCACCACCAGAGGAAGCGCTGCCGGAAGAGGCTGAGCAGGTCGCATAGGCCATGCGAGGCGTTTCGCTCAGGTCTTCGCGCAGTTCAAGCGTCTCACACTTCGACCACTTCGACTACAGGCAGAAGGACAAAAAGACCCCTGGACATCTGGGAGATGATACAGATCATCCGCAAAAAGAGGGGTGAGAAGTTCACAAATGTGCTGATAAAGATCATTGTAATTGATGGCTTGATGTATGGCCATTTGGTGAAACAATTGTGATTCACATGACAGCAGTTGATTGATTTAAATATATTAATCTATATTTTCTAAAAACTTTACATTTAATTATAATTACATTCATATATATATATATAGATAAATAAATGTTGACATGATATTATGTGTATGTATGTATATATATATACATATATCCAAGGCAAACAACGAGCTGCTCGCCTGGTTTTCTTCACGTCTTTTTTCGCCTATGATCCAAGGCTTCAGACGCCGGCCGTCGTTCGGAAGTTTCTTTGAGCTGCAGTGACAAGGTGTGAAGGGCGTCACAAAAAGGGGATATCATGGGGATATAGACAATTCATGGGATGATGTTGGTGGATTCTAGTATAATGCAATCATAGTCCATTCTGTTCTCATATTTGCAGAGAATATGGGGGATCATATGGGATAATTATAGTGGGGATATAACAATCAACTTTCAGTGCCACAGGTGTGATAGCAAGCGGAAGTGTTGTGGAGTTTGAAACACGTGGGTATGGGTCAAGAAATCGGGTAATCGGGTACCACCAAAAAATTGGGATGGTTTGGCAATTGTGCTACTAGGAATGGCCGAAATCGGTCGTGCGGAGGTGGCCCGGTGGCAGTTTCAAGGTCTGGAAGGTGTACTTTTGGCTTCACTGGCCAGGAGACCAAGACGAAAACCGTGGCGAAGAATGTTAGTAAAGCAGTAATAAAGCCACCTAGAATTTTGATGATTATACCAAATTATAGCACCCATTTGTGGTAAAAAATGGGGGGTTACTATTGCTTTACCAACATTATTTATATCAGAAAAAATCTTGGAGAATGATGGAGAATGTGGGAAAACCCTTGGTGCCACAATCAATCAATGACTTACCAGAAATGGGCGGGATTCAAAAACCCTCCCCAAATGGTAAGCAGGTTTCTGGCGGAGACTACTTCCACTTTGATCCGCTGGGTTTTGCCCTGATGGTATGAAGGTTTTCTAAAATGATTAAAATGGGAGTACCCCTAAATAATCCTTTTTTCAAAGGGATTTTCCACTATAACGCATCGATTCATTTTTTTCGGGGTACCCCCATTTATGGAAACCCCCATGAGGACACCCAAGAAAGATGACTCTCCCAGTGAGTTTGCTGGTAACCTTCGCAAGCGACTGGGAAGTCTTTTAGTGCAGCAGTGATCCTGGCATATCCCCACTCTTCATCACTGTTTTGTTGGAGAATACAAGAGTAATGTGGGTAAAACAATGCCATAAACCATCCATTTTGGAATGGTTTATACACCCAGATCGGGTAGTCGCCCCGTTCAAGGGTAAGTACCAGAGTTAGCTGCAGAAGTCTAATACGGAAAGTCGCCCCGCATTGCGTTTACTTGGGNCCGTTCAAGGGTAAGTACCAGAGTTAGCTGCAGAAGTCTAATACGGAAAGTCGCCCCGCATTGCGTTTACTTGGGTGATAGCATTTAAGAAGGATGCTTGTGTATGATTAGGGTACTTTGAAAGCATCAGTTCCATTGTGTTTCCCATTGCTGCGATACATTCCATGACAGCATCGATTCACTTAGAGTGTTCAATATTGTTGCGTTCANGAAAGCATCAGTTCCATTGTGTTTCCCATTGCTGCGATACATTCCATGACAGCATCGATTCACTTAGAGTGTTCAATATTGTTGCGTTCAGGTTGGGGATAGCACCTATGTAGCTTCTAGTTTTTTTCGCGCACAATCGTTCTGAGGCGACTGTTTCCATTGTGATTCCCCTGGCTGCAAAACCTTCCATGACAACATCATTCACTTGGAGTTTTCAATATTTGCTGCGTTCAGGTTGGGGATAGCACNTCCATGACAACATCATTCACTTGGAGTTTTCAATATTTGCTGCGTTCAGGTTGGGGATAGCACTCATGAAGCTTCCATTCTTGTCGCGCACAATCATTCCGAAGCTACTGTTTCCATTGCGTTTTCTTTGAAGATGGCAGTTTGCCGGTGGAAAAACAATCAATCGTACATACATAGCGCTTACATGCGCTTACGCAGANNNTTCTTTGAAGATGGCAGTTTGCCGGTGGAAAAACAATCAATCGTACATACATAGCGCTTACATGCGCTTACGCAGACCATCTTACATATACGGATACGCGTATATATATATAATATCAATATATACATGCGGTATTACAACATCCCGGTCAAGGACTCTATCGACCATAGTCGATCCAGACTCCGGTTCCAGATCAAACATGTGGATCTCGTTCGCCATCTCGTTCGCATCTCGTTNAGTCGATCCAGACTCCGGTTCCAGATCAAACATGTGGATCTCGTTCGCCATCTCGTTCGCATCTCGTTCAGATCTCGTTCGAGGCCACCTTTCAGTTTCATTTTTCTCCAAATCACTGTCGGGTTTTTGTTTTCTGTCTCCATCTCCCCTCGCCCTGCCTTCTTTTGCAGAACTACTTATTGTCAGCTGGGCGTCGCACCGGCCTCTATTTTCTGTGTTTTACTTTAGGCGTTGTCTTCTTGATTTTCCCTGTGGATCCTGACCGGCACAATGTGAGTCAGATTACTTGCACAGAAACCGTGGATTCACACTGTTTCTTTTGCGACACATTCAAGTCAGCAGTTCAGCCAATGACTTGTTGCGTTCACAATGCTTTTTCTATTGCACGACTACCTTTCCCCATATACTCATAAATCTTGCGTTCACATGGTGTTTTGACTTGAAAATGCATTTTTTCAAAAGATATTTTCCATGCGGAGATTTGATGGGGTGACTTTTTCCCGCAATGAAAATTCTAGGATTTGTCAAAATTGGGAATTCATTCTGTCCACTTTTGTGTTGCGTTTACATTGGCCGAAACTTTTGGGGTGACTTTTCGAGATGGATGGGGTGCGGAGTTCCATGGGGCCGGGCATCCCCGGCACAATGTTGGGGTGACTACCTGGTGTCCCTGTACCACCTATTTATGGTGTTTTGGGGGATGGTTTATCATTGTTTTACCTACATTATTCCAGTTTCTCAGTGTTCAGTAGACAAGAGAGGTAGAAGGACAGGGTCTGACGGACCATAGAATCAAGTGGAAACATGGCATGCTCCGGCTTCAGGTGCGTGGCCCGCTGCGGTTGAGTGCGCCAGTGGATTGTTTTTTTGGGGGGTCTTTCATGGTCTTTCAAATCTTTGGCCAATTTGCAAAGTGATCTGGGAGGGAAACTCGGGCGTCAAGTCATGTACAGAAGAGGTACAATAACCATCGGGCGCAAATTTGATCATGCAAGCTGTGTGCTTGCGCTTGGCTGGAGACTGAGAAGAACGAGAATTGGTTGCTTTGACTTGCTATTTGACATTGCTCTCAATGCAAACTTTGGATTCTGGCCTATGTAATCCTGCGCTCCGACTGACCTTTATTTCCGATTACTGTGGGTCACAACCTCGAAACCAAGGGCCATTCAGGTACGTACAATATGGCTGAATTGTAACAACCTCACAACGACATCACCACAATTGATGGCTAATGTTAATAAGGGGAATCATCTCCAAGTGGCCTTAGGTTAGGTCATGTACATAGTATATATATATATGATTAGATTTGTATACGCAAAAGGTACATATAAATCTGCATCTACATATACCTACACATCTTATATATACACATACACATACACACATATGATTTTCTGTGCACACACATACACAGAAAGCATTCTCGAAATCACAGAACGAACTCGATCACAATTCTGCTCCAGTCACATCAACTTTGTTTTTCAATGTCGTTTTTGTTTATTGCCCACATATTCACTGGATTGGGTTAAGGGAAAATTGGAACAGGAAACCCCTATCAATTTCATGGGGAAAACCATGGTTTCCTGTAAAAAATTCCTTAAACCAATCCAGTGACATATCTAATTGCGGCCTTCAAAGGTGCATCAGCAACGGGGGATCTCTCGCCAGGTTGGGCATCGGCATCCCTGGCAATTCTGCGGTCGGGCTTCAGCTTGGAGGCGCTGGCCCGTGGCGACTATGATGCGTGACTTATGGCTAGTTATTGGCGAAGATTGGTGAATTTATTGGCCAATTTTCCTGTATCTTTAATTGGTTACTATCACAAAGGCCCATTTTACTGTTATTGGTGGTTATCATTATTGGCTAATGCATTGGATAGTAGCGGATACTATATGTAGAACAAACAAGATGTCCAATATCAATTGCTGTCCAATGTGTGCATTGGTATCCAACAATCATGCTATCTGGATCATATCATTGGGTAGGAATGGACTTGTGCAGATTTCTGCTGTCATCACTTGTCACCCAGCGTTCACTCTCGTGACCTTCCATGAATGGTCGCACGTCGCAGTGGCAAGTCCAAGGACACCCCTGTTGGCTAATGATTAGTTATTTTCTTCTATAGGGCTTATACTACATACATACATACATACATACATACATACATACATACATACATACATACATACATACATACATACATACATACATACATACATACATACATGTATATAATTGTATATATATATATAAATACACATATTTATGTGATATATTTGGGAGTATCATCATCCATGAACCGGGAATCCCCTTCTCAAGCAGCTCTTTGATTTTCCAGGCTGCTCTGGCTTCGGCCAAGTCGTCTCTGGGCGCATCGGCTCCAGAATCTGAGAAGGCCGAACTAAAAGTTCTCGGTCACGCCATCTGGAACTGAAGAAAAACCATAGGAAAATATATAGGAAATATGGTGGTTTCCTAAAATAGGGGTACCCCCAAATCATCCATTTCTAGATCGGATTTTCCACTATAAACCATCCATTAATAGGGGTACCCTATTTCAGGAAACCCCCATATATAGGAAAATGGGATTTGGAGATGCACGGTTCCCATTCTGAGGTTCACAGAGCACACAGAGCTGGCATACCTTTGGACGAGATGGGACGACTAAACACACGTGGACAAGGTAGATTGGGCATTCATGACCTGCCTCAGGGTGATGGAGTTTGTATCTCAGACCTGCAATGCTGTGCTTGGTTGGTTGGTGTTTGTCAGGTTATCCCAAATCCCATGGTTGATCATCATTTTGCCATATTTTGGTGGCCATTTAGGGGTATAGCCGCATAGAACATGTTCAAACACTCTCACTTTGGTTTTAAAGACATCTTTCGCAGGATCATCTCAACTACTGTTCCGGTCCCGCATGGTTCGAGGACGAAAGTTATGTCTGGAGTCTTGGCGACGTCCAAGCAGCAATGCATGATGGCAGGCGGGATCCACTGGATCTGGATCGGGCTCTTGGGGAGTTTGGGCCCAACCTCAACGCTCAATGCTGCAGGTTTGCACACATTACAGTGCTTTGCTTTGGGCAACACTCTGGGAGAAAGTGGGTTTGTCTGAAAATGGGTACACTTCCAATCCAATATATTCCAGTGGATGATCATCGTTTGCTTATGAGTTCTCATTCAAATAGTAATTTTGGGTACCCGAGTTTCAGACAACCCCATATTTTATCTGCATTCAACCGCCTTGGAGGACAGGTGCAGCTTTAGACTCCCGAGGCTGGAGATTTCCTCCGAAAGTGATTGAACAGTCGCAGAGTTTCTCTTGAGAACAAGCAACTATGCCAATTGTATAGCCAGCAACAATATGCAACTATAAGAGGGAATACTTGCAACTATACTCTCAATTATACTGGTGATAGTCATATCATATCATATAGTAGCACTTTGACAACATAGTCATATTATCATGTAGTCATATTCTAATATGGTCATATCATCATGTAGACATATTATCACATGGTCATGTTATCATATAGTCATATTTGATACAGATATGATAGCCATTTACTAACATCGTCATTTCATAGCCATCCCTAGGAGCAAGCCGACAAGCAGCGCCCGCAGTGGCCGGCTCGAGGCACGTCTTTGGATGTCCCCCCTGCAAATTGGTGCGGAATTGGATCTGTGGGCAACATGCATTATAGATCTCAGTGATATATGCACGGGTGATATTTCGGGATGAGAAAGTTTGGGCACGCGTTTTCTGAAGCAAAGTGGAATGCACATCTAAGTTACCATCTGGTAAACTAACATAACTATGGAAAATCACCATTATTCATGGGAAAATCCACTATTAATGGCCATTTTCAATAGCCAAGAGGGTATTCTAAGTGGCTGATTCTTGGTGTTTTGGGAAACTTCGGTGTGACTTGCAGCAACCCAAGGCGCAAGGCCTCTCTGGAAGTTCAGGGGATTGATTCATCAGGGGATTCAAGCTGCCGCATTTGCCGCATTTGTTTGTGGTACCGGAACGAAATCAGATGATGACATGCCAGACATCAGCACCTTCACACAAACAAACCATAGTTTGGAAGCATAGAGGTGGTTGAAACAAGAAGGAGCAGGAGGAAGGTGGAAGAAAAGGAGGAAGTGGAAGGAAGTAAAAAGACTGCTAGAGGGCTTGGAGTGCAAGTGCTTTTCTTGGCTATGTGTCAGCTACGTGTCAGTGATCCTTGGGCAAGACGTTGTGGGTATTGCGGACCATTGTGGACCAATTAGATAACAAAAATGATGAACACCCCAACAACAAATCGCAGGTTCCTGCAGCTCTACAACTCTTTGCCGCTTGCCCTGGGAGAGGCTGAAGGGCTGATGTCGAATTCTGTTCCAACGCTTCAAGACTTCAAGGAACGTGTTGAAACCTGACCTCATGCCACCTATGCTGCATGCCAGTGTACTCCAGAGCGCCATGGGTAGCTCATGAGTCATGGGTCCCATGTGTGGCGCGAACGGTTCAGGCCGTTCAGGCTCTCAACTACAAAGAAGCCAAGCAGATCGTGGCCCAAAAGCTGGGTACTTCTTTGGAGAGGCGTCAGCAGGACTTTCTTGCGGCCTATAGGCTTGGGTGGGTTTGATGAGATGGGAGTAGGAATCACTGAAGTCAGAGAATGTAGAGGCAAGAACATGAAAACTATCATAGCTTGTTCTCACTGTATTAATTTCATGCTGCGTTTATTTTGTAGTACCCATTGTCGTAACCTGATAGATTATACAACCAAACTTTTGGCTGGCTCTCTTTGAATCGGATTTGTGATGTTGCGGTGCATTGCGACATCACCACGTTACTTTACCTTATGTGAGAAATCAGCTTATTTGATTTATTTGTCGTACGCAGTACTTTAAGAATGCTTAACATATTTTCGTATTCTTGCCTGTCATGAAGTCAACGAAGTTACCATTAGACTGTGACACCAGCGTACTACCTTTGTATTTTGCTGGTGTGTTTTACTATGTTTTACCGCATTTTTCTCCAGTGCCCAGTCAAGCCATGCTGCATGGTGTGCCCAGCAATCGATGTCATTGCTCTCCAATCGCTACCTGGGTGAGCCGGAAAATCAGGGATTGTAAAAATTGGTAAGCCCAAACTCCCTTCCGAAGCAGTTCAATCTTACTAACGTCGCATGAGTCTGCCCATTCTTGTTGCCTACAATTTGGAGTTCATGTCCCGGTCTGGTAAGTTCTTTAGGCATGATTCCCCGGTTTTCTTGTGAAGTCACATCTTTTGCGACGATCCGTATACCCCCCATAGTATTCCCCTTCGGCTCTTTGCAGGTCTGCGAGCCGCTTGCTCTTTGACCCAGCGCCCAGGGTGTCTGAAGGAAGCAAAGCTCTTCCACAAGCTTCCAACATAGCCACGACAGAAAAAAGATGGCTCAATCAGACGCTGAAACCAGGGTCTCACAAGGGGGGATGGTCACTACTACTTTATGACCACTTCAATAGGATGGTTGAACAGGAATCATATGATATTGAATCATGGGTATTGGGGAATCCGAATTTTGAGACAACCTGTTACCGCATGTAGTTGGGGTATCCTCGATGTAACCGTGCTCCAGTGACAAGTCTATTGACCACTTTTGTAGACTTCATCAAAGCAAACAATGGCAGTGTGTCAGACTGGTCCTTTCAACACCGCGACAAAGGGCTGAATGAAATATGATACCCTCTGGTAAACTAACACAACTATGGGAAATCACCATTTTTAATGGCAAAATCCACTATTTCTATGGCCATTTTCAATAGCATTCCCAGTGTTTTCCATGAACTCCTCCGTGATTTTCACATCAAGCTTCAAGGGAGATCATGGCATCAAAGTCGAACGCAGGAACGGCAATGAACGGTCGAAAATTCTCTTGTCTTTCTGGCCCAATGCAGATGCTCAATTCGTGTCGTTCAAAATCGTTCAAGGTGTTCTGTACACGATACATAAGATACTCAAATCGCAGCCGTTTGCATTATTTGGAATTAGCAATGCAGCATGCATTTTGCTGAGAATCCATGACAAGGCCGGGCAATGTTCGATACCAGAATCAAGCATTGTAGTTTAGAAAAGATTGGAATGTCTCCCTGCACTTTTTTGGTACAGCTTTGCTTTGTAGCAGTTCAAGGACTTTGTCCAGCACTGCGCCCTGTCAGGTACGATCGAAGTTCAGGCCGAGTCTCCATGGGTTATTGGTTTCACTCATCTCGTATCGTCGACTGGAAAGGTGAGCCACATGGGATTCGCATCCGGTGTTTACTTGGGAATGCTATTGAAAATTGCCATTTATAGTGGATTTTCCCATTAAACATGGTGATTTCCCATAGTTATGTTAGTTTACCAGAGGGTATCATATTCATTCTTGTTGCTGGTAATATGCTGCTAATCTAAGCATCTGAGCAGTTCCTCCTCTCGCTGGGCTATGCAGAAAAGTTACTGGAGGCTCCTAACATGTGATTGACCTGAATATGCGCGCCCACGGTGGTTTGCACTTGCTTAAAGTAGCCAAAATATATACATTTTGATTCCGTTCGTGCCGTGTTTCGTAAAGATCCGGAATGTGCAGCTGCTACTCCGTTTTGTGGTGTCCCCGTTGTATTTTGCGTTAAAAACTACAACTAAGGATACTAAGGTACTAAAAATCCACGTTCCGTGGAAATTGGGAATGTTGAGCTGACGCTCCGTTTTGCGGTGTGTCCATTGTGTCTTAACCTGTAGTGCCTAGGAGTACACAGGCTTCCAAGAGAGCACATGGGTAGCATAGAGCGGGAAGCCGTGCTCCTCCGTATCGGATGTCAAATCGATAGACAGAACCACCTCCTCAGAGGAAAGGGAGCACATTTCGGCACTTTTCTTTGAAAAGTCGGCACAGATTTTGCAACTGCAGTCCAGACATTGCAGGGAATGCGGGGAACGAACGGCCAGAAAGCTGGAAACTGAGTTTCATATCCTGATGTGACACGAAGATCAAAGAGGCAAGGTCAGTGGACCTCCAATTGGAAAGGACGTTTTCATATACGTTTTCTGGGATGTGATACTGCCGTACAGTGCCGTACAGCGCGTGAATTGCAAACAGGGTCCTTCGGACTACAATCCAGACTTCGAATATCAGCAGGCAAAGACAGCAAAGAATCAAAGCAAGTCCGTGTTTTTCTGGCCAACTCAGACCTTGTACTAGACTTCCAGGATCTTCTAAGTCGTTCATGATCGTTCCTGAAAACTGCCGAGGCGCTGAAAGAGATCCTGGCATTCCAAAGTACTACTTTCTGAGGCACGAATGTGGAGACGCTCCATGAGTTTGTCGAGAGAAGTGAAACTGAAGGGCCATCTGCACAAAACTACTGAAAACTGAAGGACCAGCAAACCATTGAAGCGGGGGCCTCAGCGACCAACAATTCTCTCTCAAGGTGAGCCATGTGTCCAAGCACTGCCAAGCACTCTTTGCAGCAACCGATACTTCCAAGTACATCCAAGTACTGTCATTCTTTGGGCTCGCAGGTTGCTAACCCATTCATCAGTTTTTTTGTTTTTTTTGGCAGTTCGCACATCCTTTTGACCCAGCTCTGGAGCCCAGGCCCAGGAAAGTCACAAGGCAGGATGAAAACTGGTTGGACCCGGGGGCCGAAAGATCAACACAGCATTTCGACTCAAGCAGGGCTGTGTTTCATCAGGAATCCGGTGAGACATGGAACTTCCTGCTGCTTTCGGTCCCACGTTAAGAGTGATTCAAAAACCCTTAGCTTGATGCTTGATCTTTACCGTACCATTTTTTTCGGTGACATGATTCCACTGGTCGAAAGTGCTTCCAGGAGTCTTAGCGGACCTGCTCCCTTTGGCAACACAGCCCCCGCGGATAGCCGGCTGGGTTCCAAGTCCTTCATCAGTCTTATGGTGTTGCATTCTTTCACTTTGAGCTCCGTTGACACTGAATGTGATCTGTCTGTCTTTCTTTGGTTTGTTGCGTGCAGACCATGACCATGATCGAATTCAGATAGAACATGATAGAACAACTGTTTCTGTTTCTGTTTTGGCAAAGCCGTGGCATAGAATTTCTCCCTTGTGCCATCCTGTGCCCTTCCCAGGCAGCAACAGTTGCGTCGAGTGGGAGCTGCTACTCTGCGGGCAAAGCCATTGAGCCTGGCAAGCTTGGCAGAGGAGAGTCAGTCGAACATCTCAGTGGAAAACGTGGACGTGTCCGACACTGGGCGATAGCCCCAAAATGGCAATACTTTATTGCGGACAAAGGTGAAATATGATGATATTCCACTGGAATTGGGGGTATCCCATTTTCTGACAGAAGTAGACAGGAAAATGCACGAACAAGGACGAACGATCTGAGTGCAACACAAGCAACAGACCTGGACTTGGTTATTGATGTTTTACATATGATATTGCAGTGTATATATATATAATTATATATATACATGTAATTGACTGTAATTATATGTTATATGTATATGATATACAATACAAGTGTGTATATATACACGCATATGTTTATGTATATAAATGTTGTGAATGGCTTCACAATGGTAGCAGCTTTCAGTTGAAAGTGACCCTGTCACCAAGCAAACGCGAAGGCTTCTTTTCCACAGCCAGGCGGATGCTCAAAGGCCTTTTGGCCACCAAAGTTTGAAGACCTCCAAATCCAGTGCTGGAAAGCGCAATGCCACTTGCTGGCTTGGATTGAATGGATGCCGGCCACGGCGATGGCAACAAGCTGGAAATCCCGCCCTACGCCTTCCCGGGCTGACCTCAGGTGATGACCTGTTGGTGATGGTACCCTTCCCAAGGTAACCAAGGCAACCCTTCCAAGGTGGTGTGGTTCGTGCTTCATGGAGGCAATGGTTGCAAATACTGGCATGAATATCTGTGGAAACCACAATATGTATATATATATATATACACACACACATATATTTCAGCATCACAAGTTACACGACTGCTTTGCGGGTCAGTTCGTTGTTCTGCTCTCGCAAGAAAAATTGACCTCAGCACATGGAGCCTCACGTCCCGGAAGGGAAAAGAGGCAGTCGGACAAACGTTCGATCAGGGCAGTGGGGGCAGTGGTGAGCCCTTTGCCCTTTGATGCTGACTGTGGTTTCTTTAGATCCCATGAAAGCCATTGAAAACCCACGAAGTCTCATTATATCGATTCTATGGGATCCCATATAATCACCATAAAATCACTATTAAAAACACAATATGATCACCATATGATCACCATAAAACAGCCATTTGATCACCATATATTCACCATAAAATCACCATGTAATCACCACAAAATCACCATATGATCACCATATGATCACCATATGGTCACCATGTGAAATCACCATATGATCACAATATTATCACCATATGATCACCATATGATCACCAAAAGCGGAGGACTTAGCGCCAGCCTTCCACCGCGATTCTGCCTGGGATCTCAGCCACGCGAGGTTTTCCAGGCGACTTTCTGGTCTTCAAAAAGGTTTCTCTTAATAAAAATTGGTGTGTTTGATGGAGCAAATTGTGGGTTCATGGTATTTTAATCTTGGATTTACAACCAAGTGGCTGAAGGTTTCCGCTCATTTTTTTCAACCTAATTTGATTTCCAAGTTTCGACGAATTTGGATATGGGTATATACATTGGTCAAAAATCGGCGCTGGCATGCTTTGGCAATGTACTAGCCAGAATTGAAGTCTCATAAATCCCGGACAAAGTAAGGATGAATCAATTCAGTTGCTCAATCAAGTCATTTTTCTTCCTGTATGGAGTGAAACAGTGAAAAGGAAATACGATGAAAGACAATGAAAGATTCTGAACGATGGAAACATCTGGCTTTGTCTGAAACATGGTATCTCCAAATACCATAAAATCACACGTTTGCTTCACATTCCGCACATTTTCCCTCTTAAAAAAGGATCCTTTCGGAGAATCCCCCAAATTTCCCCATGATTTTCCCTATTGTCATGGCAGTTTTGGATGCATCAAGGTTGATGAACTTCCTCCTGGCATCTCTGAGTGTCGATCCAAACTGGAGGACTGTCGATTTTCCATAGCTAATTAGGTTGGATTTACCAGAGGGTACATGGGGGTTTCTTAAGTCATGGGGGATCCCCAAGTCACCATGGGTTTCAATACCAAACTGGTCGAATGACTTGGATGATTTGGGGTACCATGACTTAGGAAACCCTCGTACAAGGGAAAATGTCACGTCAAAGCTTGATTTTTTCCTTTTTTTTTGCAAACGTGTTTTTTTTTGCTGTAAAGGATTGAGACCATGGATTCCTGTAGATGAAACGCTGAAATCCAGCACTGCATCGCAGGCATTCCGTAGCGCAGCTGTTGAAGCCATTTCTACGGAGGCACTCTTCTGGCATGCGGCTGATTTGGGTATGAGTCAAAATGGGGGATACCAATTTTCTTGCCAAAACTGGGGAGAATATAGGAGCATTCTGATGCATTCTGATGAACTAAGACTATGAGGTTTTAGGGGGGTATTCCTAATTTTCTGACAAGTCCATTTGTCTCCTGGCTCCAAGCTGGTCAAAATGCTCGAGTTGGCAGGCCTCAATGCAAATCGAGCAGCAGAGGCACCACTGGTGCCCACAGCGTTTGGAATGATGTTATTGATATTGGGCTTGTCTCAACAAAATAGGGTACCCCAAATCCATTGGTTAATCACCATTTTCCTTCATCAATGGTTGTGTATGGTATCCCAAATTTTCAGACACACCCATTGTGTGTCTTTTGGATTGGATATCGATTGACGTGCAAATGCACAATGGAACTGTGTACATTGCAACTGTGAATCCATGCAGGAAGAATGCGTTATCTACCTCTGATCGCAGCTCAGATTTCAGCCCAACTCAGCAATGAGTTGGTCGATTTGCTGAAGTTGGCACTTAGGCGATACATGAGAAGCCGACAATGAAGAGAAGACAGGCTGAGACGATGGTGAGTTGCCGCAACGTTTGCTTAGAAAAGGAGGAACCATGTTTTAGAATCAACTGATCAGAGCATTATCTGTCCCCATTGCCACAAAACCAAACGTGGCGAATCGGCGCAATTTCACTACGAATTGCAGGGACTAGTACCCCTTGCATTGTGTATGTCCCCAGCCAATGGATGATGGCAGTCATGTTTTGCATGATGCAGGCTGGCTATAGACCACCCCACAGGCCTGCACTTGAAGGCCAGATTCTAAGGACCTCACGTCGCGAAGTCACTGGAATGGTGGTGAATGTAGGGTACATAACTGTCCTCAAGATGGGTGGTCCAACTTTTCAGGTTGGTGAATTAGTATAATTTAGTATAATTTATATTCGAAGGAAGTTTAGAAGTCAAACTTCCGACAATATGGACAGATGGAAAAGCCAAGATGGGAAGAGCCACAGAAGAGGGAAGCTCAGACAGGAGAAAGTCAGAAGAAAGAAGATTAGACAGGAGAAAGTCAGAAGAGAAGATCCAGGTGCGCGAAAATGTAGGAAAGCCGCGTCGCGAAACACTGTGTTTTTCCAATGTTTTGTGGCTCCGGAGGGTCGAAAAGTAGGCTCGCTAAAGCGGCGGGCGCGGAGCCATCTGGGGAGATGAGAGATCAAATATTGCACGCCGCTGTGGCGTCAATCACATTTGCAAGTCAAAATGCTAAAAGCACCACATGTTCGGAGCACTTTTGGAAGTCGGAAAAATGCACGGCGTTGTGGCGCGAAGCACATTTCAAAGCCAACGTGTTAAAAAAAACTGAGGGGCTCGGGGCACTTTTGCATCACTGGGTTCGCTCTGCCATCCATGATTCACACCAATTCACCTCTCCTATAGGTTTCCTATCTTTGAAACTTCCGCCATCGCCTTGTGCGGTACTACTGGTAATTTCTCAATATTTATCAAATAGTAATATCGCAGGTATATCCCATTCAGTTCCCATAAAATGCTTCGATACGCTAGTGGGCTCTGCTGTTTAGGTCCGCTGCCTGGCGTTGATGAATGTCGAAGGCGGAGTCTGCTCAGCCTGCCTCTGTGTGTAAATCCTTGACTAAAGCATGGTTTCTGGGGGTCTTTAATACTGTGGATGGAAGGAATCCTGCACCAGTTGGTAACTACTGGTAAGTATGAACCACTGTAAATAATGGGATCATAAAGGAAATAACGGGATCAGAAAGGGATAAACCATCTACCAACTGGTGCAGGATTTCTTCCATCCACAGTATCAACAGGAGAAAGGACCAGATCTTTTCTGCCAAAAACTTCCCCATGAAGGAAGCTGTTGGCCTTCAAGGAGGTTGTGGAGCAAGCAGAACGCCAAGGAGTCGGGGTCTGGGGCTCTGATTTGGAATTTCGATCCATTTTTGGAGTTGGATTTGCACTCAGATGTTCAAAGGTATCCAGGTTGTCAAGAAGGTTGGATGAGTGCGATTTTTGGCGCTACTTTAGGACCTTTGGGTATGGGAAATCCATATGAGTCACGGTCCAAATGGTTGAATACCACTTTAGCATTGCAGGATCTTTTTGTCAGAGATGTGCACGAAACACTGTAAAGCGATATGGCCCCCCCCCCCAAAAGCGATAATTATGACACAAAACACTGGGCCCCCCCAAAAAAAACAATAACCGATAATGGCAACTACTGAGATGTAAAGGATTTTGACGGGTGCTCATACAATGTTTGACATATTCAGATTCATATCAATTTCTGCTCCAGACCCTGCCTTCCTGCGGCTGCTTGACAGGAGACCAAGAACACCTGATGTGGCCGACTGAGTGACGGGGGCTGTCTTAGACACCCCACTGGTCAGTGCCCATGGTGCAAGCCATTAGACAGCTAATGACACCTAGACAGGGTAGAATGGTAGAAATAGCAGAAATCTGTTCGTGCCTTTCTGTACCTGTAGTAGCTGGCACAGATATGTTACATGAGGCGGTTGGCACGAAAGCTCTTCATTTGAAACGAATTCAAGGGCGGGCGACATTTTGGGCCTGGAGTCGGAGCAAGCTGCTTACTGCCTGTGGCCGAAGGTTTCACACAATTTAAAACCTGTTTCACACGGTTCAGGCTCGGCATGAGAAAGTCTTGGAAAAGACGTTTTTTTGGGGGGTTCTTGGTGTTGTCAAGTCAATTAAATTCTGATAAATGACACCAGCAGACTGCAAATGGCCTTGCTCAATGAATTGCCGCCTTTTTGATATTTTGCGTTCTTGTATCTCACCTACTTTTCTGAGCCAAACGGGGCTCATTTTCTTTCTCTGTCAGATGGTTAGATTCTAGACCTGAAAGCATGCCTCTGTCGTCGCAATGTGTCTTTGCAATTGCAGGGACTCTGCTGAGCAGAAACAAATCCGATTGTCCATTCCATCAGATTCCATTCAACTCAGCAGTGTTGGGGCCGGATTCACCATGGAGCATCAGAGAAATCGCAGACACTTCAGGTGAAATGACGGTGAAATGTAGAGACAGTCTTCTCGCGAAATGGCCTGGTAGCAGCTCAATCAGCCACCAGGGCCACAGGCGCACAAGATTTGGGGCATAATTTCAGATATTGGGAGCCAAGAAGATGTCGATCATCCGTCCCAATCTTGAGGTTGTCTGCAGAATTTTGCAAATTTGCAAGCCAGTGGCCAAAACCAATCGCAAAAACGTCATTGTCCTCTTTTTCACAGACATCGCAAAGGTTTGCAGGGTTTAAGCCAATTCTAGACTCTAGACCATCCCCTAGATGACCTTTCCACTGGGATTACAAACCGTCCCCGAAGGGTAGGTTTATGGCACAGGGTTTGCCATGGTTTACCACATTACTAAATTTTTAAACTGAGTGCCACACCAGGTCACTTTTTTGCGGCAGGTCACTTTGCTGTTCAATCGCCGGTGATTTCCACTCTCCATCCATGCTTGCTCGACCCGTGTTAGTTTGTGGGAATTTCTAAAACATCTTTGTACTTATGAATAGGAACCAAAGAGAACTAACTCCAATGGCATTATGGGGTATTTCACATAGACCAGTTCAAAACGGCTCTTCGTGTTCAAACCAGGCGCCTGGAGCGGCTCCTGGACTTTGGAGTTGTCCACAAGGCCCTAGAGAACTGGATGTCACTTCAGCTCAGAGCTTCGACTGGTGATGTTTTTTCCCGGGACAGGATCCTTTCCGGTGCCGATTGTTTATACAGCTCAGCAGGACTGAGATCGGCTGAAGCACGTTTAGTATTAGTGCTTTGGGATGGGAGGAAGTGTTGAGTCTGGGAGAAGATGCCAACATGACATGGGTGGGTCTGAAAATTGGGCATGCCGGGATATCCCCAAATGGCCAGAAAATCTTGACCACCAAAGGATTTTTTTGGGGTTCTCCCAGATTTTCAGAGAAAGCCGCATGATCATCTTTCGAGTCTCAGCTGTTTCAGGAGTGGTCCTGGGCACTTTCAGCTGCTGGCCTCAGTTGTGGAGGATAAAGTGGGGTAATTACAGAAATCACCAAAAAGAATGAAATAGATAGAAGTTATTAGAAGTTGGTAAAATCCATTCCATCTTCTTGGGGGTTACTGTAGCACTGCAGCTGTTGAACAGGGACACAGGGCAGGACACCACAGCTGCGAGCAGCCTGGCATCCTTCTTTTGCCTTGGACATGTCTAAAAATGGGGCACTGTGCTACCCATGGATTGTGATCCTTTTTTTTCCCGAAGAGTTGCAAACTTGGGGTGCCACCATTTTCAGACACATCCAAATATCACAGTTGGTGATAAATTATATATTATATATCCCCCCAAAACATGCTAATTCAATATCCCATTAAATCCTATTCTTTTTGTTAACACGGATGGCTAATCCCCAATTCCCATGAAATATCCCCATTGATATAACATTAGCTGATGTTTCAGCCCCCATCATTGTTGATCGCCGATACAGGTTGGCTAGATCCCCTTGTACACATCCATTATATGCCATTATTACATTCCCCTTCATAAGTGATATGGGGGTACAAGTAGATATGGGTTTGTCTGAAAATAGAGAATACCCCAGTTATGGACATCTGCGGAAGGGATAATGATGATAAAACAATGGATTGAGGGGTATACCCTATTTTCGGACAAAGTCATATAACTTGAAGATATATCACCAGATGTAAGAAGTTATATTAGCTTGTCTGGATCCCATCAGACGCCATCAGAATCCTGTACACATGTAGGACGCAAATATAATCCAGGTCAGTGTGCCACCATATTAGTAGGATTCTACCAACCGCTTAACCTTATGTGCTCATATTGCATAATGATATTATACATAATTACAATCATGGTTTCAAACGTGCTTTAGTTTCTTTTTCGGCATTTGTAGAAGTTTCCATGTTTATATATAATTCCCATAATAACATATATATGCCTGTAATTTGTACATACATCTTCAGGGGGAACCTAGATACACCCCCATGAGTTATATCCCATCCTGGAATTCCGGACGCCGCGGAGGCCAACTTCCCAACTTGGAGCGTCCCGCTGGGTGTCCCTGTGACATCTGTCGAAATTGGCGCTGAGGAGCTGTGCATATCGTGTGACATGATCCTGTTGGAAACGTTGATTTTGTCTGAAATGATCATTGCGAAAAGAAAACATCTACAATGATTAAGATCACCTAATATTAGCCTAATATCAACTATTTCATCTTTCCTCCTGCTTTTTTGAATTTGCTTTCATTACCATGATGATTCAGATAGATTCAGAGGATTTTGTTGGCCAGGAACTGGTGGCACCAGAGACTCCATCTTTATTGGATGATGCTCGGCTTGGTGGCTCATGGGGATCGCTACATTCTGATGGTCCATGTGATGGTCCAATTTTTTTTGGAAGTCTGCTGAGTCTGCTGCCGCTGCTGCCCGAGGATTCGCGTTTCCAAGCGTTGCTTGCGGAATTGAGACCGTATGAGTGCAATCCCTAGGGCCTTGCCAACATGTTGTGGTGCCGTGCCGCCGTTTAGGCCAGGACCGGCACAGCAAGTTGGCAATCATCATCCAATATCATCCAGCATTCGTATGCAGTCTATGAATGTCTCTGAAAATGGACTGAAAATACTTGGGTCTGTCTGAAAATGAACCCCGACATTGCAACTTGAGTGGGGGAAATGATGCTACACAATCAGATTTTGGGTTTTTCCCCAAAAATTCAATAAAATTCAGACAATCCCACCGTTTGTTCTTCAACGGCACCGGATCTGTCCTGCTGTCAGGTGTAGGACCGGGCATTGCTGACATCAATCGCGGGCGCCTTGAGTTGCCGACTACAGAGCAGCCCCAATGCCTTCGATGCGCGAAGTCTTTCCAATGTCTTGTGCCACCTGTCGAGCAGAGATCGTCTGAGCATGTCGTATCGCGGGATGTGCAATGCGTGTGGAAGATTGGTTCAAAATATGAAAAGATGCAGACGGAATCAACAAGAAAAAAGACGAGGGATAGAAAGTGGTAGCAATGGCGGCAATCTTGTGAATGAAAAGGCAATTGTTAGATCTTATGATACGACTTTGTTTGGGACGTCCCTGATTTGATTTCCGTGTTCCTCGTCTCGACATGTGGAAGCTTAGAAATGATCCACGACTTGCACAGAACCTGTAGTCCAGGGTGGCACAGGTGAACGTATGAAACAAATAGGCTGTTTGGATCTGTTTGGTATTTATATTTCTCTGTAGCGGCCTGACATCAATGGGTCATGTGCTGTTTTATTTGATCTCGACTCGAGTTTTTTGTTCAAACTTCATTTTATATTTCTTTGCCGACTTGGAAAGTACGACTTGTCACAGACGATTTTGGCGGTTCGGAACTCGGTGCCTTTTTCCGAGGAGGATTTGCAACAATCGCGTCTCAGCATGGACAGGTGGTGCAAACCGTGCCTTCGGTTATCTTTGGAGTTCGCGGCATCTGGCTGTGATGCTTCTAGCGGTTTAAATCTTGTGCCAAACCTAATTACCGTGTCATGATGGTGGAATCATGCAGGGCAAAGCGACAGCTATGGTGGAGACATGCGTATGATGTGTATTTTGTTTGATCAGTGGTCTCGACTTGCTGTAGAGGCACTCTACCATTCTCTCGAGGTGGCAAGTATGCTATCACGCTTGAAGTCCAAAGATGACCTGGACAACTTGTCATGATCGTTGGCCAAGCTTGAGCAACCTGGCAAGAGAGAGATGTGTGCTGGAGTTTCTGATGGTAGTCATTTCATTTGGGACTTCAGAACGGCACGGTTGCTTTTGCAACAAAGAGACCCTCAGCTTGGTTTGCCTGAAAACACATATACGGTATACAATGGTACGTATACAAAATGTATATACATATATACATGGTTGGACCCTCAAGACATCTCAAGACCCTTTAGAGACATAAGATGGGCTTTCGGTGTCCCATTCTTGGCGCTGAAGCAAATTTTCTCTGCCAAGTACGCTGCCCTTTTCATTCCATTTGAGGTTGCAGTACCCCCTGGCACTCAATGCTGCCTCCAGCGATGCCGAGAAAGAACGTAGCATGTAACAGACTCAGGTGATTCGAGCAGCAGCGATTTCTATATGAAAGGCAATACTCCCGTGGCCAAGTCATTTCGTGGGAGAAGTTGTAAGCTTCGGTTTTCCATGCCACATTTGATGGTTGATCGTCATTTGCCCCATTCAAATGTCCACAACTGGATTCACCCCTGGGTGAAATCCCCCCCATTTTGGGTCCCCTTGGCCATCCGACCAGGTCACTTCTGGCCTGGGCTTGCGCCAAGCTGAGCAGTGATTCATTGCCACTGCTCGATGCCATGGTCACGTGGTGAACACAGTGGAGAGATTTCACCACAAGTACCCTCTGATAAACTAACATAACTATGGGAAATCACCATTTTTAATGGGAAAATCCACTATAAATGGCCATTTTCACTAGCTATGTTAGTTTACCAGAGGGTATAGGATGTTATAAACATGGACCGCATCTCCCAACCCGTGGAGATGGAGGTGAACTCAAACCATTCTCCGATGGTCCATGTTGGACTGGATAATGACAATGCGGCTGGTAGTCTCACTGAAGCAAAATTGTGCCTTCTTTTAAAAGGGACTAGAAATCTAGAGACAAGAGATGTGTCCAAAGTGGGATGCAGTTTGTCGCTGCATGATTGCAAGATATTGCAAGATATTGCAAGATATTGCAAGATATTGCAAGATATTGCAAGATATTGCAAGATATTGCAAGCTTCTGGTTTTGGATTTTTGTGAATCGTCATCCATTCTTGGTGGGTTAATTCTGGCGGAATAGTTACGGAGTTAATTATATATATATAATATCCCAACTAATGGGGGTTAGGAGAGTTATGACATGTTATGACCATGATTGTAGTCATACCATCTCATAAATAATCCCAACTCCGCCCCCAGGTAGTTCTCCGTTTCGGCCAAGGCCGTTGCTGCGCAGCAGCGCATTCCTTCGAACCCTTCTCAGCAATTGGCCGACCTGGTATGAACATTAGCCACCTGTGCAGTAAGACACAGCCCATTGTTGGAAGCAGTCGCAGCCGAAGCTCGTCTCAAACCAAGCCATTGAACTTCGCTACTCAGTTGGTCTTGATGTTTCTTGATGTTTCTCAATGCTCAGGTAATACCGCGGAAATTCAAGTTGCAGATTCTACTCACAACGTTCCAACATTTCTGTCCTTGACCTATCTTCGACTCGGTGCCGAGGATGTCAACACGATCTTTGTGCCGCAGCTCACAGCACGGGACCTCTCGAATACTGCTTAGGCCGCCAGGGGACGAAGACTTGATGAGATGCTGGCTGTATCAACAGAGGTGTACAAAACCTGGTGCAGGCTGTGGCCTCCGAAATTTGAAATTAAGGTGCATCTGATGAGTAGTTGTAGTACTTGCAGTGACTTGCGATTTCTTTATCCTTGGCTCATTTGGAATTTGGGGGTCAAAAATGTACAAAATAACTGCTTGGTTCGGTTTGAAGGCTGGCAAGCTCCAGAAGTTGCTCAAAGAATTCAGTTTGGATGTTTGTACGATTGAAGTATGTTGAAGTAATGCAAGCCGGAAACAATTATCCATTTGAAACCATTTGATAAACCTATTGGTTGAATTTTGCAGTTTTATCAACTTTTCCATTGTTTGCCCCGGGTCTTTCGGCAGTAGGAGCTTGCAATCCTATCTTTGCAGCGAGCGGCAACTGTCTTGACCGAGGCTCTTTTTGCATTTTAAACGAGCTGGATAGTGCATGTCGATGATGGCCACATATCACCACAATGTCCAACCGCAACAAGTTTCAGCATAGAATCTGGACTTTTATGGACTTTTATACTGAGTCCAGCCTTTTCTAGAGAAGCGCAGTTTTGAGGCAATGCAGCAGCAACAAAGCCACCAAAGCCAGCATGTCGCGTTGCAGGCGCTTCACAGTTGTAAATTCAGGTAAGTCCAACAGTCTCGACTTTGAAGAGTGAAGAGTTGTCACAAACTTGCTCCAAGTTTCAAATTGGGTATTCACATGATGTCGAATATATATGTCAATATTGTCAATGCATTCAGAGGTGATGACTCCCATGACGATGATGACGACGACGACGACGATGTTGATGGTGATGTTGATGTTGTTGTTGTTGTTGATGATGATGATGATGATGGTAATGATGGGAAAGAGGAAAAGTATGCCAGTCACAAACCTTTGGGATACTTTGTATAGAAATCTCAGAACCAGATGCGCCTTGTCCCATCGCTCTGGCTCTCAGCTCCAACCCGCCAACGTGGTACACAGCCTTCACGCTGCACACCAGTTGCGACGGCGTCACCGGGATCCCGGGGAACGAACGCCGGGGAACGGGATGCACGGTGACATGATGCCCAATCCACAAGTCCACTTCCAGATGCCCGGCGTGCCAGATGCAGAGCCAGCTCTCATAAGCTCCTTGGACAATGATACGTGCGATGGGAGGAGAAGTAAGATCCAGGTAGGTTTTTGACATTTTCTTTTGTTTGAGTAAAGGACGTTCACGTGCATTACGCCCGTGCCAAATGGCATATAAGGCATGCCAGTACCACAAAGTCCTTCGAGAATCTCTGAGACGCCTGTTTTCTACGAAGCAGGCCGGGGCAGATTAATTGTTCAAGCTTGCTTTTGCCTTGCGGGGCTGTTGCTACAGGTTTGGTTGCGTACCGAGGGTTGGTTTGAATGCCTTGAAAATTGGTGATTTCAGATGATTCATCAATGAGACACGTGGATTCGAGGCAGCAAACATGTGGACCCTGACATGATTCGAGCAGAACTTGAACTCACCGGATTCATTTTCTGTGATGAATTTTCTTGGTAACAGTATGTAACAGTTCAATTTAGTTGATATTTTTAATTTGGATATACCCTCTGGTAAACGTTTACATAGCTATGGAAAATCTATGAAAATCTCCTATGATTAGTGGGAAAAACAACTATTTCTATCGCCATTTTGGTTCCCCAGATCTCGATGGCAGGGCAGCTCTCGGAGCCTTTCCAGAAGCTTTTGGAACAATTAGTCGATCAGCACCTGGCGGAGCTGGCAGAGAGAGATCCAAAGCCACCGCCTGAGCCACCCCAGGCGGCTTGGACCCCCATTTGGGTCATTTGGCCCCCGTTGAGCTGGTTCGAAAACTCCAAAAAAACCATGGCTTGTAAAATCTGGTAAATACTGGAGATTTTGATGGATTTTGATGGATTTTGATGGATTTGATGGATTTTGATGGATTGTGAACTACTAACGAAACGAAATGAAGCCAGCTATATTATTTCATGATACCCCGTTTGCACCAGCGAAGTACCTCGGCGCCATTCTTTTGGCAGGAAAAGGAAAAAGTCAGCAACGGAGGCTTTATGAGTTACCTTGGGGCAGCCAAAAGCAGGCACGATAAATCGAGTGTTTTGTACCATCTAAATGTATGTAAAATGATGTAAAGTGCGTTGGCAGATTCATTAATAACTCTCTTGGATGCAGAGTCTCCTCAGATGTTCCTGATAGACTACGTTGACATGTGTGGCTGGGGCTACCGTCCCGAAGAAACCTCCGCACCCTTCGGATATCTGAAGTCAGCCGACTAGTCATCTTACATCACACTGACAGCATAGATGTCCTTTCCAGCTGCTTGATTAGTAGGGGTTCCGCCCATTCAACAACCAATAGGTAGATGATCATAAATAAATAGATTGAACATTATTGAACTCTGCCTGGCTGCTTCGATTTCTCGTACAAAAGTAAACATATAGATTTCAGGAGAGGCCAGCCGCTGCTTTCAGACAATATATGATGATATAGTGAACCGGCCCCTCAATTTCATACTTATACATTTCTGTAGACTGACTATTTCCAAAAATATTGGGGCAGGTTTGGAAATTCTCTATCCTCTATTTCAATATTGTCCCGTCTATTTCATCTTTCTCCTCAACGGACAACATTGAATCAGAGCTTCCAGGCTTGTCCTAGGCACAGTCAGAAGCGTAAACCAGCGGAGATTAACCGGACATCTTGGAAAACGATGAATTGAACAACGTCTACCCCCCCTGTTGGTTGATGACAATAGAATGTTATACAACATGATATTATCCAAGATATACTGTACCCGTAAATAAATATGTATAATTATATATATATATATACATATCTATCTGAATATGAATATCATTTATATATACATAGGTGGATCATCATCATCCATCATGGAAATCCATGGAAATCCCAGCATTTCTGACCACCCCCAAGTTGGATCTTCTTGGAGACGATCCTGGCGTGACACGCCAGGACCGTCTCCACCATTGCAAGTTCGGTGCTGGCCGGCCGAAAGCGTGCCCTTCGTGAAGTGGAAGCGAGTGAGGCACACAGTGTGTCTTGAAGGTTTCCATAGCCATGGGTATAGCCCACAGCTGAAGATGGTGAATATTTCATAGAAAATCCCAAACAAAAACGGAGGATTTGGGGGTACCTCCATTTTAGGAAACCCCCATTTACCTAGGCCCTCCAAATACCCCATCAAAATTTCAAGAACGGTAAAAGTATGAAAGCTATTGGGTAAAACGCTATTTGAATGCTACTTGGAGGGTCTAGGTAGTAATTTTAATGGGTTATCTACTGCGATCTATAACCAACAAGATGATGCACGGCTTTGTCTATGGAAATGGTGACCATTTCAATAGGATTGATGATTCAAGGCAGGTACACCGTTTTTCATTGGGAAATCGATGGATTTTAAGTAGAAGTGCTGTACAACTACAGAACTCCAGTAGCTATGGCAACATCTCGCTGCTGTGGTGACTATGGAAACTATGGCAACTATAGTTGACTATGGAAACTATGGCAACTATAGTTGACATGTGCTGGTGGACCTGCTTGGATTTGATGGCAACCCAGCGGCTGGATTCGCAGGTCTTGGATGCTTTGGACTCAGAAGGAATGGACAGTGCAGATATCTCGGCAAAGTTTCGTACAACGGCAACTTGGCACCGTTCCGAGATTTCTTCGGAAAACCGGTGGCATGTCAGTGCATGGTAGGAGGCTCTATTGGTATAACTACATTATATTACAATATCATACCACGTATATCATATATGTATATATAATATATGTATATAATATATGGGTATATGTATAAGTGTATAGATCAAGTAAAACGTAATATCACTAGATACACCTAACGTAGCGTAATGAAATGTAATATAATAAACATATATAAACAAAATGTACTTCAACATAACATTATGTAATATACTAGGATATAATTTAGTGTCATGTGATAGAACATAATAGAGAATACTATATGATAATATACTATGATAAGTCATGATATGGTATGATTAGATATTATCACAAAACTTAATATAGTATCACATAGCTTAATCTAGTATCACATAACCTAATATATATAGCATGATATGATATTATACAGTATAGTATAGCATACTGCAATGTAGTATCTTTTAATCCAATATGGTGTAATATGATACACTGTAATGTAACATCATACAATGCAATATAATGTAATCTAGATATGTAATTTAAACTAAACATTATTTACAAGAACCATGAAATAATGTAATAGCTATAGTAAAACCGAATACATGTGGAGACATATTATATATCTATACTACACCATACTATACAATATAATATAGAATCATACAAAAATAATTTGATATAAGACAACAAAAGTACTTTTGGGCACAATACACACACATCTAAAGATACCATACTATACCATAATATACCACAATATGTCATAATATACCATAATATACCACAACATACCATAATAATATACCATATTTAACCGCCTTCGGCGTGTTCCGCCGGCCACCATGGAAAGAGCATGAAAGAGCTATTCTACAATCTGAAAACAGCACTTGCACAGGCCTAGCAAGAACATGGTTTTTGTGTATAACACAGTTTTTGTGTAAAACGGCGTTTTGTGTAAACCATGGCTTTTACGCCGAACATGATTTTTGTGCAAACCATGGTTTGAACTTTAACCAAAACATGAGTGTGTAAACCGGGGTTAAAGGCTATGTAAAGAAAGGTGGGGCGTGTAGAAGGTGCTCTGCACAAGAGCCAGTGGATAGACAGGCCTCTTAGATCAAGTATTGGATATAAGAAACAACATAGCACACCGATAGCAAACACAGGAAAAAACGAAAAAACTATGGAAATAACAGAAAAAATGCTCAAAGCCAAGCGCGTGTTGAGAGAGGCGTGGGCAGAGTTGAGCCCAGCACATCGTGACAGAAGATGANGAAAAAATGCTCAAAGCCAAGCGCGTGTTGAGAGAGGCGTGGGCAGAGTTGAGCCCAGCACATCGTGACAGAAGATGAAGACGAAAAGCATGAAGAGGATGGTGACGACGAAGACGTAAGAAGAGCTATGCCAATGCCTTATGGGGGGAGGGGGGGAGGGGGGGTTCAAGTTAGACGAGGCAAAAATCCGCGCCAAGGGGAAAGTCTAGACAGAGACAAAGACAAGACAAACAGCACAACTACGAACAAGCAAGATCCACAAGACACGCCGGCAGGCCGGCGGATTATATCATATCATACCATAATATGGGTTTGTCTGAAAATAGTGTGCCTCTAAATCCATTGGTTAATCCTCATCATCACCATTGAATGGCTATAGTTGGCTGTATACCCTATTTTCAGACAAACCCATATACCATAACCTAATCTTATCTAAATCAAACCAAAACAAATCAAATTAAATCTAATCTACCAGAATCTACTTTAATATACATAAAATAATACCATACCAGTAGTACCGCACAAAGCGGTGGCGGAAGTCTCAAAGATAGGAAACCTATAGGAGAAGTTGTTTGTTGTGAATCATGGATGGCAGAGCTCACCACTGATGGACCGACAAGTGGTTGGATGCAGCGCAGTGTGGT
This sequence comes from Symbiodinium sp. clade C Y103, assembly GCA_003297045.1. Lineage (NCBI taxonomy): Eukaryota > Dinophyceae > Suessiales > Symbiodiniaceae > Cladocopium > Cladocopium sp. clade C. Next base: position 189,190 of record BGPT01000570.1, on the reverse strand, counting down.
TGGATGCAGCACAGTGTAGTTGTAATGTAGTTGTAGATGTATTTGTGGTTGTAGTTGTAGATGTAGCTGTGGTTGTAGTTGCAGTTGTAGATGTAGTTGTGGTTGTAGTTGTAGTTGTAGTTGTAGATGCAGCCATAGTTGTAGTTGTAGATGTAGTTGTGGTTGTAGTTGTAGTTGTACTGTAGTGGTTGTTGTTGTGGTTGTAGCTGTGGTAATAGTTGTTGTTGTAGTTGTTTAATATGTTTAATGTATTGTAGTGTAGCGTAGTGCAACGTTCCAAAAAGAAGCAATTTTGCGTTAATCTAATACAATAGACAATAGAGCACAATCTCATTTGATACAATCTAGCACAATTTAGTCTATAGTTTAACATAATAGAATACACTTCATATAATAGAACGTGCATGTATATAGATGTATATCACTCATGCAGTACGATTGTACCTTACGCACATTTTTGCGACCTCATCGTGCGGTTCCATGTATATTCCTAAAGGGGTTGCTGAGAATCTAGCAAGACACCAGGGTTTACTGCGTGATTTATTCATACGGGGTCTATTGTTTGGGTGGGAAGGAGTTTTGCATTTCACACTCTGGTTTTAAGGATTTTAGATGATTTTGGAGGACCATGCCCAGCTGTCTACCGAGTCGTTTGCAGTCCAGGCGCCAGTTTGTTTTTCCCAGGAACAGATCGTGGCAAACGTTCTTGCTCAGAGTGACACGCAAGCCGTGACCGAGCTCGGTGAGGAACTGGGTCTGAAAATGGGGGGAAATTCTGCAGAATCCGACCATGGTTTCCCGTCATTTTTTCCCTTCTTTTGCAGATGGCAAAAACTTGGGGGCCGAATTCTCAGATAAAAATGACACACCCACTTGGAGCATCCCGCATAAAACACTCCAGCTGGATTGGTGACGGTGTTCTTTTTCCGGAACACGTTGGAGCCATCCCACTTGAAGCAATGTCATGACGTGTCCCTGTTTGATTCTGGCCATCATTCATTATTGGAAAAAAATGAAAAACCACATTCTCTGTGGAAGCACGTGCAGAGAATCCACCACTGTTCGGGATAGTTCATAGCCTTGACTGGTCGTTTCATCTTGGTTTGTCTGTTGAACGGGGGGAATCCCCCAAAACGGCCATAAGATTTCAGGGTAGCCATTTCAGGATGCAAGTGCGAAAGCACGCTGCAGAAGCTTTTTGCAGTCGAGCAGATACGAGGTGAGGATTTGTGTTTTTCTATTGATTTTTGGAGATTTGACACACCGATATGGGGGTTTCCTAAAGTAGGGGTACCCCAAAATGGATGGTTTATAAGGGAAAATCCCAATCTAAAATGGATGATTTGGGGGTACCCCTATTTTAGGAAACCTCCATATGTGTAGACGTGTCTTGAGGTGGGCAACTGCTCCAGATCACCACATTTCCAAACCTTAAGCGAAATTTTTGGAGTTTCGGCCAGGTCCTCGTCGCGAGTATCATGATCCTGAATGTTTTGTGGATGGCTTTGGAAGCGCACCTTGACCAGCGCAACATCAAAGGGCGGGGGCGTTGGTTCATGGCTCGCATAGACCCTTTGGCACAGCTTGTCAGCACTCTCAGCAGATGCCATGTCTAAGAAGAGCACGGACAGTAGGAACACATGTATACTGTATATTAGTACATATTAGTACTGTATCACTTGACCTCATTCCAAGCAGTTTTGAGCTCCGTGAATTTTTGACTTTTGGACGAGTTCGCATGATTTTCAGAGTGGCTGTAGGAAATTGTCGGAATGTGAGGTTTGGTCATGTGTTGCAGGTTCTTGCTATTTTTGAAATGATTCTATGTAAATGCAACTCCCTTTGTTTCGGAGGATAACATTGAATACCTTTTGAATAGATACGTTGCCCAGAGCTTCACTTTCCACTTGGCCCAGGCAAGTCTATGGATACTTTGATGCCAACAACAGTGGACTCACTACCTACTCACTCATACCGCTACGTGAACGTCCCCTCTGCAATTCGCAGCTCGCCTCTTTCCGTGACTTCAAAATGTGTAGTGGAAACGAAGCTTTGGATTCTATCAGAGACCGGAATCCAAGATGTTTCATGGAACACGTTTGAAAAGTGTTTTTTCAACAAGTCACGACTCAGGGGACCAAGTTGCATTCCTCTGGATTCCGCATGATTCCGCCTTTTTTAAAATCAGGCTTCTTGCTATTGGTGACATTCTCTTTGCCTCAGTCTTCGTGATCGATGTGGGTCTTCGCATCGTCCTGTTGCATATGAAGTTTTGGAAGAATTGGGTCAACTATCTGGACATTCTCGTGACTGCCGTTTCTCTCGTTGAGATCGTCATATGGCTGTTGCCACTCGATGCGGCCTTTTTCCGGCTGGTGAGATTCGGCAAGCTGGCAAGGACGGCGATTGCTGTGCATGGATTGTCGCCCATGGAAATACAAATGCTGATACATATTGAAAACCTAACATACATCAAATATCATCAAATGCATCTGATGTGCATCTGATATGCATGTATTGTTTTACAGTTTTTTACATTATATAATATTATACAGCCGTGGTGAGAAACAAACTATGATGAAAGAGAGAATATTAGGGCATTTGCGCTGCTGTTGTTATGGACTTGGGTCATTGTGCCTCGAAAATCGCCGAACCAAAGTGTCCTGAGAAAAGGACGCTTCGGATGGTGACAATGACGAGAAGCTTGGCCCAAAGATGTTTGTGTACATGCATATATATATATATATTTATTGTAGATACATACATACACGGGCGCATTCTTCTACTTGTACACATGTCATCTACCCTAAACACAACGCAGTCTACATATTGTCTGAACTCTTGGTCTTTTATAGTTTCCAGCGTGGCAATCAGCATCGTGGTGAACAAACATATTTGTTTCATCATATATCTTATGATTTGTGAAGTAAGAAAGCATTTCAGCAGTGCTAAGGCATCCTGTCATCTTTGCAGTTGCTGACCAAGTGCTTAGCAGCTTCGATCGACATGCTCTTTTGGACGTTTTGCCTCTTGACGTTCATGCAGTGTGTGGCTGGTCTTGCTGTGAACACCTTGTGCCGCGGCTACCTCCATGACGAAAGCAACGACCTCGAGATTCGCAAACAGATCTTTCAATACTACGGTGTCTTGGTGGCTAATGGGATGGGCCCGAGACGGATAAAAAAAGCTTTGAGACCATGCTGAGCCAATTGAAGTTGGTGTTGGCGAAAAAAGCCGATCTTTGAGGCTAGCCAGCTTGTATTGTACACATCCCGGAAGTTTGACAGGATGCACTCGATTGGACTGGACCTCTTTGTTTCTGTTTTGCCGCCTGACTTGGTGTGTTTTCCAGGTACATTCACCCGCAGCCTTTTGACCATGTTTGAAGTGCTCTTCGCTAATTGGGGACCTCCATGCCGCCTGTTGGTGGACAATGTCAGTGAGTGGTGCCTTGGCTCTGAACATGAGATGTTCAACTGCTAAGTGCAGATGTTGGTGTACCCTAAAGAATTGACAAACCATGACAAACCCATTAAGATATGGTCATGAATAATTACTTCGTTTGATGTCCGCAGCCTTGTACTCTTTTTCCATCTCCTGGGCGCACAGAGGTTTTCCTTGTTCTTTCTCATGTACCGCTGCGTGTTGAGCTCAGATCTCCGCCACCAGCTATTTGGATTGAGGTTTCAATGCCGCTGCGCAGGTTGTATCACAGTTGACCCAGCCCCAAGGTGATTGGCTTCGCAGTGTTGAACGTCCCAGCCTGAGGAAATCACCGGGCAGGTTGTGTTTGGAACTCGATTTCGGAAAATAAAAACGGCAAAAACCACTGAAACCATTAAATGCATGTAGTGTTATTTCATGTTATTTCACATGATCTAAACTTTAACCCGGCAAGCTCACTAGCAACCTGTCAGGCTTCCTTTTCAATGCTCTAGAGTCTGTAGAGGCTCCAAGTACAGTAGCTCGGGCCATGATCGCTTCAAAGTTCTGGCGCCGAGGTCGTGTCAGCCGTTTTTGTCCAGCAGACGATGAAAATGGCGAACTCAGATGAGGAACTCGCATTCCGTCAAAAAGAGAAAGAGACCCTTGGCACCTTTTGAGATCTGTTGAGCTAGTGTGATTCAAATTCTGTTTGTAGATAGTGATGGCAAAATTCTTGAGCCGATGTAGCGATTCCAGACACAAGCTGCTTATACCTGTTTCTGCTTTTCAATTAGTGCGATGCCGGTCTTTCTTCCATTCAATCAGGACTCAGATTCTGCTTTGCACGAAGCCTGAGGACACAAAGCTATGCTCGGAAGGTCCGAAAGCTGTTCTCGCACATGGATGACAGCGGCGATGGGGCGTTGAATGTGGATGAGTCCTTTGACTGCAATTAGAGTCAATATGATTCAATTATAATATACATTAATATACTATAATCATCTCTAATCCCATATAGTAATAAAGTGATTTGTCATGGTCATTCATGGTCCCAAATGCACGATTTCATCCCGAACATCCAGCATGGTTTCCGGTGGGGTGTTGCATAATTTTCATATGAACGGGGGCACAAAAAATGTCGTCCTAAGATGTCACAAGATGTCGCGTGGGCACCAGACATAGAGGATCCCACATTTCCGGCCAAGTGTTTGCCCAGAACTCCAGATTTCAGCTTCGAGGTTTGCGAAGCTGGTGTCATCTCCAAAGCTCAATTTCTGGATGAGTCAGTCACTTTGGCGAAATCTTGAATTTTTGGGTAGAGTGTGAGATCGGACTCGTCACTTGCGTATGAAACTGTCCGATTGTTTGAAGCTTTTAGACGTGTTTCTGATGCCTTAGTCAAATCCGTTCAAAACATCACAGCAAACATGATGTGATCAAGGGGCCATCAAGCGTCACTAGTTCCCAGGGGTTTTCAGGGACACTGGCACCCAAGACTTTTCCAACCATACTGGACCATGATTTGCGGATATCTGCCCAACTTTGTCCACATCGGTACACAGCGAGAGTGCAGGGTTCCGAGGTGTTTTGCACACCTTGCCTGGCAGATACTGTGAAATATGCTCATCACATTTGGACTTCTTTTCCAGTATGTTATATGTTGCATCATAACCCCATGACTCATCCTTGTTAACTTATAGTAGAAAGCTGTGTATGTGTGTTCGTATGCAATAACTTTTGCAGAACAACTCTTGTGCATGAAACATTCTGCGTCATGCTTTGTATGTATATCATCACCATCATGATAAGAAAATACCAGATAGTGCCCGCACGCGCCGGGAGGAAGTTTCAAGAAAAATAAAATCACTATAGGAAGAAGATGGACTATAGGAAAGTTTTTGAGGTGCAGAAGCAATGAATGAATCAATGAAGCAATGGATCGATGAATCAATGAACAAATAGTCGACGAATCAGTGAAACGGAGAATGAAAGAAGCAATGCATCAATGAATCAATGAGACGAGAATCAACCAATCCATCAATCAATCAATCAATCAAGCAATCAATCAAAGAGTCAAGGAACCAGTGAATCAATGACGCAGCGAAGCAATGAATCGACGAATCAACGAAGCAATGAATGAGTGAAGTAGTCAGCCGATAAACCCATAAAGCAATGAACCGATGAATCAATGAAGCACCGAATCAATGAAGCAATGACTGATTGAAGCAATGAACCAATGAAGCAGTGAATCAGTGAGTCATTGCATTCATGAATCAATGAATCGATGAATCAACGAATTAACGAATCAAGGAACCAATGAATTCATGTGAATCAATGAATCAGTGAATCAATGAACCAACAAAGCAGTGAATCAGCGAATCAGTGAAGCAATGAGTCAGTGAGCCAATGAATCAATGAATCAAGAACGATTCAGCAAATCATGCAATGAAGCAATGAGTCGATAAATCAACCAGTCAACGGATCAAGGAATCAATGGGCCAATGAGAGTCAATGAATCAATGAATGAGTGAGCAGCCACTTATTTGGGCTACTTCTGCTCTGAGCTGCCTCCCAGCTACCTTTTCTGTAGCTTCTGAAACCAAATTGTCTTCGCGCAGCCAGCACAGTGCGTTTTGCAACGTCCAGCTGCAACCCTGCATACCACAAGAGTAGCGCTATAAAACTGACTTCCACACAGCCAGCACAGTGCGTTTAGCAACCTCCAGCTGCAAACCCGCTTCCCAGGAGCGTCGCAGCATCACTCATGCTTTGCTGCGCGCAGCAATGCCAATCCGTCTTGTCACAGCCAGTTGCAAACCCGCAGCAGCAGGAGCGTCGCGCCAAATCGACCAACCTTCGCGCAGCGTCAACAGTAGGGACTCAACCACACAAATCCGGCGCTGATCCGATCTTTTCAGTTCTTTCAGCTTTCCGATTTTGAAATGCAAATTGATCTCTCGCAACAGTCTGGTGTACATTTTGCCAACCTCATCTTCCAAAAGCGCTCCGTTCTCCAGTTTTTAGTGTTTTGAAATGCGAATCGAGCTCTCGCTACAGTCTGGTGCACATTTGGCGACCTCATCCTCCAAAAGTGCTCCGAATGTGACATTTTTTGTGTGATTTTGAAATGCAAATTGTGCTCTCGCTACAGTCTTGTGTACTATTTGTCGACAACTTTGCTAGATCGAGGCGCCAAACCGCAGAAACAGAGACCCTGCTTCGGCGAATTTAGGGGCCAAATTATCCGAACAAATGCAAGGTTTGTTTGCAGCGTGAATTCACACGCTTCCGAACTGTTACACTTCCCAGCTACTTGGTGTGGGTGGTTGATATGATGATGTGGTTGACATGATGGTGGGAATGCCAACCATGCTTGTCCACAGTTCGGGAGTTTTCTAACTAAACTTCCTTTGATGATATCATCATCAACATCACTTCATGGTCTTCTATCCTGACTCTTTGTTGTGGAAGGAACCTATGGCATGTGTGTGTGTGTACCATCTGAATAGATGTAAAACTTCTATTGATAGCAGGGGGACAGAGCTCTCTGATGCTACTCTGTCCAACGAAGCTGTGCATCAGNTGAATAGATGTAAAACTTCTATTGATAGCAGGGGGACAGAGCTCTCTGATGCTACTCTGTCCAACGAAGCTGTGCATCAGAGAGGGAAGCATCCACTGGTCATGGATGTGTACCTGCTTGGTTATTATAATATATATTTTAGTCCCGCCCCTGGGCGCATATAAGTCGCAGCTGGGGGGGACATATATTTTATCGCTGTTGTTTNATGTGTACCTGCTTGGTTATTATAATATATATTTTAGTCCCGCCCCTGGGCGCATATAAGTCGCAGCTGGGGGGGACATATATTTTATCGCTGTTGTTTATATTGTCATTGTCTCCTGTGATCTTATATCTATATATATATATATATATATTTATTCATCATTTCTTCATTTCAGTTTTATGGTTGGTGTTTTTGCACGTCGAATGCACTCTAGCTACCCAATTCGTGAAGATGTNTATTCATCATTTCTTCATTTCAGTTTTATGGTTGGTGTTTTTGCACGTCGAATGCACTCTAGCTACCCAATTCGTGAAGATGTTTCTGATCAAGTGTGTGACTCCTCTTTGGAGAGGCAATTTGATGCTTATTTCCTGCTTTCTTTAGGGCCACACTATCATCTAGTTTGAGTCTTTGAATAACATGGAGTGTTGTTTAGTTGTTGATTTTGTTCGCAAAAATCCATGCAGGTTGGAACTGGAGTACCATGACTTGTTGAGCCTCTTCGAGTTCATGGACAATGGTGACGGGCAAATTACTTTGACCGAATTCATCGAAGGATCTACACGTCTCCGTGGAAGTGCAAAAGCATTGGATGTGTGGCGTTTGGAAACCAAGGCGTGTTGCAGTGCTTTGTTTAGTTGTGAACGTTTGTGTTTTGTCATGGCAACGGATTTTTTGATAGCATAGGCACCTTAAAGGTGATTACAATATTTATTGCATGTTTTCGTTTTTGACGTATCGTTGTTCAACAGGAACGAACAGTTTGCAAATTTGACAAAACCTTGTCCGACGAGAATCGGCCATAGTGTCAGCCTCACATAGATCGACCTTGGTTGGTTGAATCGGGAAGTCGCGCAAAAACCATAAACAACTGAACAATGTGTTTCGGAAGGTAGTGTCAAACTACCTGAGTTCTCCCTTGCTGAAGCAAGTATTGGGCACGGTCTGGTGCAATTGAGTTTGGACTGTTGCAATCTGTTGTTCATGGGAGGCCCTCCCCTATAGCATTCAATTGCCCCACCCGAACCATCGGCATTAAACAAATAAATTTAACAATAAGTTAACCAAACCTTCTTCGACGCGTTTTTACCGCGCTGCATGGTTTTTTGCCAAGTAGAACCGTTTCCGATGAAACCGAAAGTGGAAACTGTGTGAATTGTTGGGGAAACTGTGAGAATGTTGCTTGTCAAGATGCAAATTTACCAAAGATCAGTGATCAAGGTATGTAACATTGTTCTTGCATGTCGTTTGTGTGTTTAAGAAAGACAACGTTTTGTTGTAGTGGTAGTGCATTTTTTTTGTTTTCGTCAAGGTCTTTGATGACATCCATGTTGTGCAAACATGTTGATATTCCTACATAGGGTAGAGCGCTGTGAGAACGTACCTTTTTTGCCACTTTCATTGGGTTTCACTCCTAGTGTTCCAAACCTTTTTGCGCTATGCAAGGATTAAGGTCATGGCTTTGAAGTGATTTATCTACAGTATATGTTTACAAAGGATGGTTTAGGCCCTAATCCACCCCACTCAAGGTTTTATCACATGTCCAAACAAAGCCTCTTGAGACTTGGAACAAAACCACGCAAACAAGGTGCAGTCAGGATTTGGGTCCTCCAGCTTGTTTTGAAAGTAGAATCCCCCAAAACATACGAAGATACACACACACACATACCATACCATACCATACCGTACCGTACCGTACCGTACCGTACCATACCATACCATACCATACCATACCATACATACCTACATACCTACATACCTACATACCTACATACCTACATTCATACGTACGTACGTACGTACGTACATACATATGTATATATTTATATTTACAAATGTAAATATATACACATACATACGCATTTATATGTATATATATATATAGGTATCCACATATATTTATATATAAATTTACACAAACATAATATAAGTGTAAATATGATATATACATTGATAATGCCTTATCATTCCAGTATTTTTTTGCAGAATGTGTAGTATTTTTTTAAAGACACTGTGGTCAGTTTTGGTGCATTCCTTGCAAAAGGATAGCTGGTCTTCGTGAGCCTGCACTTTTTTTGCAGGCTAGAAGTATGGTATGTCGTGTTGACAAGTCTTTTATCTTGCTGTACCTCGAGCTAGTGGCACTACAAGAAGACTGTCATCATCTGTCATCCATCAAAAGAACATGAGGCATTCCTCCGCAAGATGCAGTCTTCCTTTGAACAGTTTCAGTTTTTCTTTCAAAAGACCTAGTTTTGCTTTAACGGTATAGTACCTCTTCAGTCCACGTGCACCATTCCTGAAAGACATAGTTTTCCTTCAAAGGACACTTTGTTGCTTACCTATTGCAACCTGCCTTTAGGGCAAGAGTACATTATATGTCTACCAAGAAGCAGTACTATATTTATGTAATGAACCTATTGCACTTGTTTGCAAGATGTAGTTTCCCCTTTGAAGAAGTCCAGCCTTGCTCTAATTCTCTTTTACACAGGACAATGATTTTGTTTAAAGGCAACAGTTTCACTTTTTCAAAGGAATAACGCACTCTTTTTCATCAATTGTGTGACGCATTTGGAAGAGCATATTACATATAATGGTACCACACATTCTGAAAGGAATACCGTTTTCTTCCAAAAGAGTATGCGCATTCTTCTTTAGGCTAATAGGGCAATATTTTATCGGATTAAGAGAACATTGCATGTTCTCTTCCATCAAATAGTTTCCTTTTTTGAAAGGAAATACTGCATAGATTCATTGCACATTCTCTTCAAGAAAAACACGTTCTTTTACAAGAGTACTGCGTAAAAGGATTTTATATTGAATACTGATGCACTCTTTCGATAACATGTCTTACCCTCTTTGAAAGTAAGACAGCACTCCTTCAAAGAGATGCTGGACTCTGTCACAGAATGCTGCATGTTTTGCAAGACGATGGTTGGTTGCATTTTCCTTTAACATTTTGTCCGCAAGAGGCTTTGGTATTCCGGTCGCTTCGCGACGACAACCGCCCGCACCGGAGTGTTAGCTACGGAGTTCCTATAAATAAGACCATATAGACCATATATTTTCTATGTTGGGCCTTTGTAGGGCGCATGTTGGGAGTATGTTGGGCCTATGTTGGCTCTATGTTGGGCCGTGTTGATGTTGGGCCTATGTTGAGGCACGTTGGACCATTTTGGGCCCATATTGGGCCTATGTTGGGCCTATGTTGGGCCTATGTTGAGGCATGCTGGGCCATTTTGGGCCCATGTTGGGCCCATGTTGGGCCATGTTGGGCCTATTTTGGGGCCATGTTGAGCCCAAGTTTGGCAGCTTAGCCGATTTCAGGTCCCTTCAAAAAACGTGGAAAGACACAGGATTCTAGAGCAATAAAGGGCCCCCCCTCCCCAAGCTCAAGCTTAATAGCTATTGCAATTGCTTCCGGCTAACGCGTGCCAAAAAAAAAGGCCTCGGCACCTTCGGTGCGGGTGGATTTCGCAGCGAGACTGCGTTTGTTTGGAGGAAGGCGTCCGTAAGGCATCGTAAGGCTATACCTTTTTCAATGAGACTGCACGTGGCGGGAACAAATATATTATAGGTTGGCAGCCAAGGGTTCGCAACCTTTCAAAGGTAACTTGCATTTCAGAGCACACATACCCAAATTGCATCCTTTTGTTCAGAAGAATGAGGCATTGGCTTCACTGGCTTGATGTTTTCGTCGAGGATATTGCAATTGTTCATTTTTGGGTGGAACACATGAAATTCGCAAGACTCGAGAAGATGATACACTGGTTGCTTCTGTAGCATTTGCATCCGCATCCTTCAAACACCTTTGCAAGTAGATTTCTGAGGAACACATCGAATGTTTCTGCAAAAACGCACCAGCGTGCACTCTTCACAAGATACACTGCATTTGTTTGTTTTGACACACACCAACTCCTCCCGCTTCCTCACACCACGTCCACCCACAAACCTTCTGCAGCCATCCCAAACTACCTTTCGATCACTCCCCCTTCCTCTCAAGTGACCCCCCCAACTTCTCAAAGGAAACGCTTTTGATTCCAGGGTTGCGATTATCCGTGCTTGTCGCTTTTGACAGGTTGAAGTGTTGTTCGAAGAAATCTTGAAGAAATTGGACAAGCACAATGATGGCGACATTTCTTCGCATGTTCGCGCCGCCTTCAAGAATTCGCCTTTCAAGCACATCGTCAGTGCATCCAAGACTGGCTGAAAGAGTGAGAGCGCTATTAGACGTCATACCAGTGCCACCATTTCAGCATTGGAATTGAATTGAAAACGAAAAAAGACATGACGACAAACAGGTGCAAAGAAAATAAATGCACAAAAAAGAAACAGCAAGACACAGGTGCAGAATGCAAGACAGAGGAAGGGACGTGACACTTCGAAACCTGAGAAATGGATGTGAAACAAGGTTTCTCTTGCGCTGGTCCTGGCAATGCAGTTTTCTGCGCCAGGGCTGTTTTTTTTGAGCAATCCTCAGCAAAGTTGAGGAAAAACACGGACCCAACTTTGGGTACGTAGGACAAGATGCAGAGCCATGCGGAAACCCCACTGTTGCCGCCGTAGCCCAGGCAGACATTTTCCAGGCATTTGGATCATTTGGCACCTTTTTGCAACTTGTTGTGAAAGATTTGAAGAGGTTTCTGGTTCGGTTCGCAATGACCCAAGTCCACCCACGGTGAAACCATATGCAACTTCTAGCTGAAGAGAGCGCATAGTTGGGCAGATTTGTGAGGTTGGATACCAGCGTTGTAGATAAATACATCATATTAAATCTGTACATCCTGTACCATATATCCACCAATCAAGCAAAGCACCTCAGCACCAGGGAGGATTTTGGAGCAGTTTCACGCCTTTGTACAGGGGAGTCTGTCAGCTGAATTCACTTGGCAGAATCTCAGCACCGTCGATTCTTTCAATCTCTCTGTGCTCTCCGTTTTTGCGCTGCACTGCTGATGCTGTGGTGACTTGTTCCCAGCCCATAGGGACATGTCTGAGTCACATCGGCCACCATCCAAGCTTGCTCAAAGGCGTCTAGCTTGGTCACGCTTTCCTTTTCTGTTGGCGATTTTTTGCGGAGAGGATGCCTGATGAAGAAAATTTGCGTGTCCAGCCGACGCATGCAAGAGCTGCTTGCGGCAATGTGCACTGTGCACTCGAACAGAACCACAACCACAAGTGAGATTGGACTTCTATTGTTCAAACTTATTGGCTCCCAACATGAATGATTTTTGATACCCACTGGTAAACTAACAGTTTGCTATGGAAAATCACCATTTTGTAGCTGGGAAAATCCACTATTTCAATGGCCATTTTCATAGCTATGTTAAATGACCAGATGGTATGTGTGATTCTGTGTGGTATTGAAAAAAGGTCACTTTCTTTGGTCCATGACAGGCGCCGTTCTGATTGTTGCGCCTTGTTGCGAATTTCAGGCGCCGGTGCGGGAGGTCTCCAGCCAAAGTGGAGTTCAGGCCCCGCTGATGGTACCCAAGGCACCCACTAAAGTGATGATTTTGTTTGACACATTGAACTTCATTGAACTTCATTGAAGTTCATTGAACTTCATTGAAGTTCATTGAACTTCATTGAACTTCATTGAACCATCGAATTTAGAGGGTGCCCATAACCTTTTTCGATGAAGGTGCGGAGTTTCTTGTCCTTCGTGGTCGTCACGAATATCATCAAATATCATCTAATATCATCACGTTTCAAAATGTTTCAATTCCCCCAATTCCCTGCCCACAAAAGAGCCACGTCATCACGCTCCTCGCAGTCTCTGTCATCCAACATCAAGACTCGAAAGCGTTGGGCTGACATGGAGGATGAGGCTCAGAGAAGCAGAACGAGCTGCGACAGAGTGCGACGGAATGATAACAGTGATTGTATAGGGCTACCTATCCCAAAACAGCTTTCATCTTAGCTAAGATATGCTAAGACTATCTCAGGTTCTACAGTGAATGCTTACATTTCATCCAGATTGTGCAATAGTTTGAAGCAGCAGCTCAACCATCAAGCAGTCAGCCATGAGCTAAAATTGATCTAAATTCCCCAGGATGGGCTCAAAGTCTTGCGATCAAATCATCCAAGTTCCGAGAAAATCGCAGAATCACTTCAGAATAACTTTCCATGCGACTCCAAATCATGTCAAGTCCATGAAAAGTGAATGGAAAGTCCAGGAAATTCCGCATCACTCGGATGATTTTCACTGGCCAGGACGGGCTGGCCAATCTCAGCGGCCTCGGCCTAAGCCTCAGGGAGATTCACGACTCTGAGGACTGGATGGGGGGATAGGGGACAGCAGGGTTGGTTTTGAATGGTTTTTAATGGTTGGTTAATGGTTTTTAGATGTTTTTAGCCATAGTTGGTAAAGACTTAAGCCCACATGACTCACTAGAAATGGCTAGAAATAGGCTAGAAAGATGGCTACAAATAGCATGAAACCTGGAGCGTTGAAGCTAAATCCCATCGTGATGATCCTGCGAAACGGATGCAGTGAGGCAGATGTAGCCGTGTGGTCCATCCGTCTTGTGACCTTGGAGATATCCATTACCATTGCTATCATTGGCTATCATCCTAGGATTCTAGGGCATATATTTTCCACCTTGGATACATTTTCTTCTAGGATTTTCTAGGATTCTAAGGGCTTGACATCATCCATTGCCGTTTTGCACCTCATGGGTAGACCATCAGGAGCCCTCAGATGGCAGCGATTGGGACGCACCTCCAGCCCAAAGCCAGGCTGGGATCAGAATAAGATAAAAAGAAGCAGAGAGGTTTCGAAGATTCGAAGTAACATCCATGTTCGATTCTCATGGATACTACAAACTTCTAGCCTTGAGATTGCATAGACGACCTGTGCTCATTTCAGGATGTACAGCTCTTTGGATCTGTCGGAGCGTTGGTCCATCTCGGCAGGGGTCCATTCTTGAGATTCAAGCGGGTGGACCAGATTCAGAACCAGACCCAGGCGCCTTTTTTGGTGACGATGGTAAGTCTCACAAAAGGCGTCACATGACATGAAGAGCCGCTGGAGAAGTCTCCCTATGTATTTACAGTGTATCTACATTGTCCACACACACAAACACACACACACACAGATGAACTACAGTAGATACAGATGAAATACATTGAAATACTGGATTAGACCGTGGATGAGTAGAGTTCTGCACTGCCATATTTGTTTGGTCCTGGACGGTACTTGTTCCTAAGTGTTTGTTTGTTGGTTCGGTTTGGTTTGGTTTGATTTGGTTGGTTTGTTTATTTGCTTGCTTGGTTGTTTGTTTGCTCGCATCTACGAAGCTACACGCTTGCGCTCGCTTACACATTGTTGGGATCAATATTTTTGTGAGTGCATCCACCCATTGGACTAAAGCCATTGCATTTGGCATTGTCTCAGTTCCTAGTACTCGTACTGCCTGACATTTCCTTGAACTCACTCTGTTTGCACAAGAATTCAGATCCATGAATGCTGCTATTTGCTTTCATGAAACTTCAGGCGAAAGCAGCAGCGCGGCACAGAGTGAAAGCAGTGAAGGCCAAGGAGTCGTGCCAAATCCACAGCTATTCAATGGTATTCGGTGCTTTTCTTGTACAGCAAATAATGGAGCGAATTTCTCCGGGGATTTCTGACAGGTGAGCCGCGACAGAGAGTGTGGAGCTCACGTGCCAAGGCCTTGTGGATCCATCCTATTCCATCCTTACGTTTGCGTGTTGCACATTTCAAGTGACTGCAGGTAGCTGCGACGCCAAAGCAATTGCTGAACTTGGGTCTGGCGGACAAAAGTCGCTGTTTCCAGATGACTGCAGTTTTGGCGCCGCTTTGTTGAAGTTATGTTGGTATGTACTTGTTGGTTGCATATCATTTGTATATTATATCCCATTGTATCCAGATATAATCCAATATATAATCCAGTAGCTGTAGTATACTATGGTCTCTGTCAAAGATAGTAAGGTGTCAGTTCGCATCAACATCTTTCAGCATCTTCCAAGCCGGGCTACCACTGACCAAAAGCATCCTCCAAGAAAAGCTGAGCGCAGAATCAGTTGTCACATGCAGAGATTCTACGTCAGAGGAAGGTTATCCGTCAACCAAAAGGCCAGAGCCACAGGCCTGCGAAAACTACCTTCGCAGCCTGGTTCATTCTGTGACAACTGAGCCACAATGACCAGATGCAACCGTGCCTGTGTAAAATCGTTTGCTGTGAAAAAAAAAGACGACTTTAGAACTGTCCTGCTGAGAATTCAAGGTGCGGTTGGGCAGAAACCACGCTACTTTCCAATATCTGTCCACTTGAAGCAAAATCAGAACCTTCCCAAACGCCTGGGTGTCGGACAGGCTTGGATGAGAACACATAGAACACCATACACTGCAACGAAGGTAGCTGTGGCTAGAGGTAACATAATATGGCAACAGCTGCCCAACAAGTCAGTTTGCGTTAGCTGTTGAAACATCTGAAACATCAGACCTTCAGCAATGTGTCCACACCAGGCAGAACACACATGGTAGTGAAGTGACAGTGACCAGAAAGGTCA
>BGPT01000570.1:127137-156126 GCA_003297045.1 Symbiodinium sp. clade C Y103 | reverse complement strand
TGATAGCATGGATTTCAGCAGTATCGGATATGGGCCGAATGTGAGTCCGACGTTGCACAAGACACCTTGACCATGTTTCATCGTTGTTTCGCTTTGAAAGAGACGACTTCTTGGTCAAAGTGGACAACTCCAAGAAAAGCTGAGCGCAGAATCAGTTGTCACATGCAGAGATTCTACGTCAGAGGAAGGTNAAGAGACGACTTCTTGGTCAAAGTGGACAACTCCAAGAAAAGCTGAGCGCAGAATCAGTTGTCACATGCAGAGATTCTACGTCAGAGGAAGGTCATCCGCCAACCAAAAGGCCACTTGCATGTTTTGAAACTTGCAGTGAGACGCAATGCCTCCTGCATGTAGCTGATGCTTGAGTCGAAGTTGTAAAGATGCCAAGTCGAACTTGTGGATAACCCTTCTGTGTGGATTTGAGCTGTGACCTCAGACACGAATTGCCTCGGATTAAGGAGCTATGGTGTCACCAAACGAGCCATGGGCCTTGCAATCCTTGAAAAAAAGAAGGTGAGAGAACCGTGATGGTGGTCCCGGAAAGAACATTGTGATGTGAGCAGCGGCAATGCAGCTGGTTTGGTTGAAGGACCCAGTGCTACATCTTTGAGGAGAGGAACGATTGACTGGAAAGCTGGCAATTGGAGAAGAACCAGCTTAGACCGAGGAGTTGTGAGAAAACGTTGAGATTTTCATCGCCTGAAGGAGAAACTGATGACTTGGGCCTGCTGTTGATGGAGGCTGCCAGTGGCCAAGCATGTTTTGGAACCCCAGAACCGGAAAAGCGGCTTCAATAGTTCCCGGTATGCGCTGGAGCATGGCTCCGCCACTGAAACCATAGGTGTTTGCCGTCAGAAATGCAGAGAAAGTGGATTGATAGGATTGGACTTCGTTCAAAACCTGAAGCACACCTCCATCTACCTGCATTTTTCACAGCATGGAAACAATGGAGAGACTACACAGCTGTGACTGGAGTTGTTCGTCATCAGTCGTTTTGCTGTGTGTGTCGGTTTCATTCACGCTCCGGCCAAGTGGGTTCATCGGGCTGTCGTTGCCGTTAGGTGCAGGGATTGCAACTGATACAGGTCTTTGAGCTTGGCAAAGTGTGTTCCCCCAGTTGTGCAATGCATCCACATTGCCCACCCGTCGGTCCCTGAGCATTGGTGCCGAAAACAGTGCGAAGCTTTTCTGCCAAGCAAAAGGACACATGTCCAATGTGGAAGATAGAAGCAACACAAAGACATGGAATGGACATCTCAAGGGCATTTGCTGCAGGCTGCAGCTGCAGCACGCACGTTAAAAAATGACTGTTGTTTTATGATTACAGACATTCAAATTTGATTGAAACTTGTTTCCGGAGTCTCAACATCGCCACGTTCCAGAGAAAAGGAAGTTGAGGGTTGAGGCCGGGCTGTTGACTTTCGATGCTTTTAGGGCGAATTGGTCGTTGGGATTTTTGAGATTTTGCGGCTCCTGCAGGACAGTTGTTGTCAGAACGGTGAAGTTGAAGAACCATAAAAATTACTGGACGGTCCCCACCCCATTTCTTCCATGTTTATTTCAGAACATGTTCCTCTCTTTGCAAATACGGGAGGCATCTGGATGTGATTGAAGAGACGTGTGCATGTGACATGACACGTTCAAACGGCTGCATCTGGCTCGCAGCGGGGTGTTTGCATCACTTTGGAGCATAAACTCAATTCTTTGATTGTTGAAACAAATGACTGCAGACACTCAAGACTTTTGAATGCTAAAAGTGGTGGTTCAGTGTGAGAAAAACACATATTGCAGATTGCATTGCAGATTGCAGTTGATTATTTTGGCATATTTTGGCTACGCCGAGCGATTGCTGGTGTGACCCTCTTATGATTAGAATTCTGGCTGAGCGCCTGGCGTTGAAATCTGATTAGAATGGATCACTTGACTTAGATCAGCCTTGTTTGGAACCACAACTGCAGCATCCGGATCTAAGTTTGTTTTAAGTTCAATCGGCCACTCAAAACAGCAAAAAGCTAAAGACGGTCCCTATTGGCTTGCTGCATGAAGTGCGCTGCAGAATCACAGTCGATTTGAGTTGCATGGTTCGCAACCAAACAACAGCTGCGTTCAGATGCTTCCACTTGTCATGCTTGTCCCTAATAGCTCTTTTCCCCTATGTCAAAGGCACAACTACAATGCCTCAAGGTGTCGTGCCATCTATCCAAATGTGCTCATGTTCGGTCTCCATCCCAACCCTTCAACTTCGAGTTAGTTCCAGGCAAGGTGCATGACACATATATCTCAACATATATCTGTTAAGTCTTGCAGAACCTTGTCTAACCTGTGCACTGCCACCTGATGTTGCTAAGCGCACAGGGTATGTTTTTGTCTCCACAAATCACAAAGAGTCAACTTCAGTTTTGCAGGAGCGATGCGGGGATGCTCAAAGCAGCTGGTCAAACGCTCCACAAGCGTCTGTTTTGCCTGTTTTGAAAGGACTGTCACCAATTGGCTGTTCAAAAAGCAGGTCATGACTTTGAAACTTCGGCTTGAGACAAGCAGACAGCTTCGACCCTGTACTTGCAAGTCCATTTTAGAGATTGATGACCTTGGTTGCTGATAAGTGACCTCTTGTTAGGAAGTGAAGTACCTCCCAATTTCTTGCTGAGACGCTCTCCGACTGGCTTGCTGCATGAAAGCCATTACAGAATCGCAGTGGGTTTTAGTTACATGGTTGGCAACCAAAATACTGCCACGTTTGGAGTCTTCAGCTTGTGTGCTTGTCCCTGATAAGTGTGTTTTCGCAGTCAAAGATCTCAAATATGTCAAAGGCAGAGCTACGATGCTTTGAGTTGCGTCATTTCCCAAACANTGATAAGTGTGTTTTCGCAGTCAAAGATCTCAAATATGTCAAAGGCAGAGCTACGATGCTTTGAGTTGCGTCATTTCCCAAACACGAGCATGTTTTTTCATTTGACGTGCTCAAGCCCGGCCATTCAACTTTGAGATAGATTCAGGTGCAAATGACACACACCTCTTAAGTCTGGCAGAGCTATAGTTTCATTCTTATGNTTTGACGTGCTCAAGCCCGGCCATTCAACTTTGAGATAGATTCAGGTGCAAATGACACACACCTCTTAAGTCTGGCAGAGCTATAGTTTCATTCTTATGAAATCCAACCCGATATTGCCAAGCACGAAAAGCATCGAATTTTTGACATGATGCCAAATATAGATTTATGCATGATTTGTGGAGGGGGCTGAAAAGATTCTTGTGCAGGAAGGTTCAACGCCGAATGATGCAGAATTGCTTTATCAAATGACAAGAAACATATATGGCAATGTAAATCGTGGACATGGCTCAGCTCAATTTTGACATCATGTCCGCTTCGAAGGCATTGGTTGACCGGCCTGTACAAAGAACGTTAAAAAAACGGCGTTTACCAGCTGACTTGGTGCCAGAACCAGAACGCATGTCGAAAAAGAGGATGCGTCCGGAACAGGGCAGAAACGGGGTTCGTCATTTGTACAATCCATGTGGCTCATATAAAAGATGGCGAGGAGGCCTTTTAGAGCCTTCAGGTTCGATTGTGAAGATGTTTGCGCCAATAGGAGTGTATAATTATATGATACACATCAGTACGGACCGTGAATGTCACATAGTTGGAGGTACAGGGTAGATGTCCAAGCTAGAAATTCTGAATCATGTACCATTGGGACCGGGAAGATTTTGCCGGGCGCAATGGCGCAACAGTTCTTTTCTTGTTCGGGGCTAGTTGATGGTGATGACGTTGCCACTCTGTAAGAGCACCTGGCGAGATGTTTGAGTGTTACACTCAACCCATCCAACATATTTTCACATTTGAGGTTTCATTTCAGAGTTTTTACCTCGAAGATGGCGAAGGGATGCGTACAAAAATTGGAGTGCAGCAGAATTCCACAAGTAGGACCAAGAGCACGGGGATTAGTAGAGTAAGAGTAGTAGGAGTGGTATGAGTAGCCGGTGAGAGTTGGAGTAGTAGCAGTAGTAAGAGGGGTTGAGGCAGGAGGAGTGGGAGAGGCAGAGTAGGACCTGAGTAGGATGGGTAAGGAGGGACAGGGTAGAAGGACATTGGTGTTTGAGACCAGCAAGACAGGCATTGAACATGATGTTTTTCCCAGATAGGTAAATGTGTACAAACATGATACGGGCAAAGCATCTTATATGATTTATATCCATATATTGTTCTGATTGATTATTGTTTATTTTCTTCAGCCCAATTTCTGCTGCTTGGGCTCAGCGTTTTAGGCACCTTACCTCTCTTTTCGTGCCGTCACTGCATGAAAACGCGAAGGTGTGAGGCCAGGGTGTGGCAATCCACGGACTCTGCCGGTTCTATGGTGGTCACTGAAATGGTCAGCCATGTTAAAGGTGGAGTTAATTGTCAAAGTTCTTGTACTGTTAACACTTGATGGAACATGGTGTTAGGATCGTCAAAGATGCAGATCAATTTGGAGGATTGTCTTTTTTTTTGCCCAGAATATGTAGAAGATGTGAGAGTACTGGGTCTCTTGACTTTTTGGAATTTTTAGAATTTGGATATATGTCGTATTTACTTTCTTGGTGTTTTACTTTTTTTTTTGGATTTACCCTCTGGTAAATTAACATAGACCCTGGCAGTTGTTGGGGTTGGAAGATGAGTTTCCACTCGAAAATCGCTATTTTCAGGGTCGAACTGTTAATTTTCCAAAGGGTAGATATATGGGTATGGCTCAAAATTATTACACCTATAATTGGTTGGTTGATGTTAATTTACCATTAAAAATTACCATTTTTGGTACCATAATTTTGAGCCATAGCCATATTTCGTATTCAGAAGCATAGCTTCATACGACTTTCCACGGCGTGGTGTCACAGGGACTTTGTCGTCGCTGGATGGCCTGGATCCGCCGCAAAGTGAACGATTTCCTGCCACAGTTGGTGCAGGTTGGGGCCCGGCAGTGCCATCGTCTTTGGAGACTTTGCAGAGTCATTCCCCGAAAAAGAGATGTAAGGAAATAGATGTATGTATGAATGTTTGTATGTATGAATGTATGTATGACTGAATGTATGAAATGTATGAATGTTTGTATAAAATATATGAATGTATGTATGTAAGTATGAATGTATGTATGTATGAATGTATGTATGTATGAATGTATGAATGTGTGTATGAATGTTTGTATGTATGAATGTATGTATGTATGAATGTATGAATGTGTGTATGAATGTTTGTATGTATGAATGTATGTATGCATGAATGTATGAATGAATGTATGAATGTATGAATGTTTGTATGAGCTGCATGTATGTATGTATGTATGTATGTATGTATGAATGAATGAATGAATGTATGCATGCATGCATGCATGCATGCATGTATGTATGTATGTATGTATGTATGTATGCATGTATATATGCATGTATGTATGTATGCATGTATGTATGTATGAATGTATGCATGTATGTCTGCATGTATGAATGTATGTATGTAGTTATATATATATATATATACATGTACCCATCAAAGGTCAAAGGATCATCATTGGGTTGCAATCAGTTTGATTTTTGGTGCTTGATAGACAGGATTTGCGGCTTGTGTTCCACGTCCGCTGCCACATCTTTTGGCCACCAGCTGAGTCTAGATCATGGTACTGGTTCCCGTATCTTTGGCTATTGAAGTCGCGCTCGCAAGTCCTCTAATTATTTTGTATGCGGCTCAAAGACAAGACATTTTATACGTTTTGATACCAGCTACCAGTTTGCTTGTATAGGTTTGCAGATGAAATTCATGCCGGCAACATTCGAAGGGCCATCAATCCCAGAACAATTTGCATAAGCGATAAGCCACTCAAAGCAACATGGACCTTACTTTCAAACTGCATAACTACTGAGTTCTTGGAAGTTTCAAGATTTGCAAACATTCTTAGTTTCACATCACGTTTAGAAGAGACCTCGAGAGGAGAAAGGCCGGCCTTCGGATGTCAAGCATAGACTGAGAGTAGTGGAGGGAAACCGCTGACAGTGTGGCATGCTGCGGCATGCTCTGAGTCTTGCACCGATTGGTTCATGAATCTTATTCGTTATTCATGAATTTTATTCATCGTTTATTCATCGTTTTCAAAGGTTTCTTTTCAGTCGGTTCTCACAAGCTTGTCGGCTTTGTGACACCTGGCTCCTTGCATCTCCCCTCTGTAGGAGCGATGGAGCATCTTTCCCAGGAGCTGAGTCAGACTCGTTGATTTGCCGAAAGCAAGGCGAATATACTTATTATATCTTATCATACTGTAACATGCTCCTGCCATGTTCGTGCCTTTTGCTGCAACTTTCTTGAGTCTTTCTTCCATCCTGGATGTCATGACATTCGGCCAAGTGTAATATGATGGCTACATGTATCCTCCAAAATCTCCAAATAATAAACAGTTGCTGATCTAATGCTTGAGCTGTGGCAAACACATACTATTCCATTCTCTACTGGGAAACCTCCCTCCCCAACCTCAAGGCAACATCTTCACAAGTTGCTTCCAGTTCAGCGATTCCAAATCAGAGTTTCCCATCTACAACTCTTGGCCCAAAATCTTATCTCAGCTTGGTTTCCCCGTTCCCCTTTCCGCCTGCTTCGGCTCCCCCGGTTCCGCCGCGCAGGATGCAGTCCGCACCTTCTTCTCCCTGCGGCTGGCGCAGCTCCAAGGCTTCGATTCGTCGGATTTCACGGAGCCAGAGATCATGGAGGCGAGACCGAGGGACCAGGTGATGATGGTGATTTAAGCTATTGAAGATTAGTTGAAATCATTTATATATACTTAAATGACTATAGGGGATACCTTGTGACATATGAAGAAATATGATGGATATGGATTTTATGTACAACTCTACACATTTGTTTTGGAACATTGATGTTTTCAAGATATGAGGTTTTCATGGATGATGCAAATTGTTTTTTTTTTTTTTTTAATGGGCACCTTGATGACTCCATCTCCAGGTGAAAATGGGTCAGTGGTTGAAACCTGCCAGGCCGCGGCGTGGTTAGAGGAACCCGAGGCCAGATCCATGTTCGCTTGGATCGAGCAAAAAGAAGATACGAAGCGCATCGTACAGGCCACACTTTCGAGGACGGGATGACCCTGCATGTGTTTGTATAATATATATATACATATTATACATATATACATACATATATATATATACATACATATATAGATACATATACATATATATATATATATACATATATATACTTATATACATACATATATATATACATATATATATATATATACATCTATACATATATATATATATACATATATATACATATATATACATGTATATATACATGTATATATACATATATATATATATATACATGTATATATACATGTATATAAACATGTATATATACATGTATATACATGTACATATTTTCTAGTGTACGTATGTACATACTGACTCTAGCGCATATATATATATATATATATATATGGACATACACACATTGTGTTGTTTCTGTGTGACTTTGCTGTCAACTCATGCAGCGCCCCATGGAAAACTTGAGGACTGTTGCGTCAGAGAGCCGCACGGAAGATCGCTTGCCAGCGCCAATCAGAACAGGAGATCATAGCGACTGGTGCGGCCATAGCACCAGCGTGCGCATGTTGAGGTGAACATGTGAAATTGGTGAGTTGGGGCAATGATCCCAAAACAACTTGATTTAAGCATAGAGAATGATTAAATTACAACTAGAAATATGAGTTCTTGCATATTGGATCTCCTGCTTTCATGTGCTTTCTGCTTTTTCTTGCTTTTCTGCATCACTTACCTTTCCAACAATCTATCCCAAAGCTGCAGGAAGCCTAGAGATGATGGAATATTTCAATCGAACCAGTTCCAGTTCAAGCCTAGATGATTTCCATCTTGCAAGAATCTTCTCCGGCTTCTCTACGACAGGAGTGGTGAAGGAGTTTTGCTACTTCTTCAAGAGGGAAGATGAGCCGATCACTTCGTCCAACCTCAATGATCAAGTCCTGTTCGGATGCTCTCGAGGTTTCTCCGGTTTCGGGCTACAGCAGAGAGCTTTCTGCGACCTTCTTTGTCTTTGTTGGCTTGGCATCTAGCTTAAGCCAGTAGGGCTCCAGTAGGGCATAGGCGCAAGTCCGTTGCTTCTTCCATCGCTCATCCGCACCATGAGTTCATGGCAGGTCCACTGTTGGATTCGCTTCTCAGCCAGATGAATAACATCTACGTGCCCGCAACCCGCCTGCGATGCCGCATGCCGCTTTACATATTCTATAGATTTAGGTTTGTTAGAAAATAATTTGGCAACCCCAAATTTTATTTGATGGTGGATCATAATTTTCCCTATTGATATTGTCATTTTATGGGTAATTATCCACCATTTTCAGCCACACAGGTAGCTTTGGCCGATCATGGTTGGCCAGACAATGTGCGAAAGGAGCTGCTGTTTTCCAGAGCTTTTCATTCACCTGACACGTAGATTGATGATTGCAGCTTTTTTTCCCTGGGGTCTCTTGGATCATTTGGATCCGATTTAAATTCTCAGGAGTTCACCTCCCAAGTTCAGAACTTCATGCTCACCGTGACTGCTATGACTCATCAAGGGAAAGGCAGCACTGTTTTGTACATCCCTCAGGACATCGGAGAGCGTGCTTTCGTTGCTTGGAAAAGGTTCGTAAGAATGGCTAAAGATTCAACATAAACAATAAAAACTGCATGGTTTGGCACATTCTTCCTTCCTTTTTCTTGCTGAAAGGTGGGTTGACCAACAGTCTTTCTGCACACTTCAGTGGCTGCCAGGACAATTTTGCCAACCTTGAAGCTGCCTCAAAGGACAAAGATATCGTGCAGCGTGTCTTGGCACAATGTCACGCTGAAGCCGTGGGGAATGTCGAACGAAAATGGTACAACCTTGTGCCCACAGACTTCGTCATTTGTAGTAAGCAACTAGCTAGTGGAATCATCCGAGGGAATATAAAGACAACGTCCATTCTATTGCAGTCAGAGTCTTTGAGCCCCAAAGTCCCAAGTCGCTGACAGTGGAGAGCTCTCAGGTTTGAAAGTCGCGTTGATCCATTGGCACAGGCAGATCAAGGAAGTAACAACTCAACAGGACCGGTGCCGCATCAGTAGCTGCAAGATCTAGGATAAGCCAGGAGAAGCATAATTTTGAAACCTTAGGAATTGGTGATTTGGGTTTGTCTGAAAATAGGGTAGCCAAAATTCCATGGTGTATCATCATTGCTTTCCAGTAAATGGCAGTTTAGTGGGTAATCATCCACCATTTTCATTCCATTTTAGATCATTTTTAGATGTTTTCCCTATACTCAATTACCTGGCTTCGAGTGATCCCCACCCTGACACACTATTCTGACATAGTTTCTGACATATCATCTGGAAGTATGTATGGCATACTCTGACATTCTATCTGACATTCTCTTCTGGCATTCTCTCTGTTTGGGTCTAGCCGCAGAACACAGCCTCCTGAGCTCGCGACATGAGGTCCGGGTCCAACATTCTGGAGCTGGTAGGAGGAATACGGAGAAGGAGGAAGGAGGAGTTGCACCTTTTTTAGAATCTAGAGACCCTCACCTGGCAGGTGGGGCAAAAATTGGCTAATTTGATGGCGCCCATCCCCCCTTTTAGGCTTGGCTTCATCCGATGCAGGACTCAGCCAATGAGGGCGAAAACAACGGCCCACTGGATGAAATTGAGTTCTGGAACGCCCGTGACAAGAGCCTCAGCTGTGGCAATTTGGTGATTTCATGGTGATAGAAACCAACTAATCGAATAGAATATCCATGGGAATATCATATCATACCCTCAGATTGAGAAACCAGAAATGTGGTTCTTAGCCTCAGGTAATTTGTTACAGTTTGCAAACTGGAACATCCCCATTTTGAATAGGTGAACACCAAACCAAATGGGCCATGGCTTCCAGTTCAGGTTCACTGGCAGTCATTTTTTCGGTATCTACTGCCCTGGCTTTTTATAGTGAACCAAGGAATCTTTCGCGGCTGCATGAACAGTTGCAGAGCAAAAAGCTCCAAGAAATTCTGACGGTCCTGGAGCATGCGAAGTCTGGTTGGCTGAAGAAATTTCGAGCCTTAGAGGAAGACATCAAGAATGGATCAATCGAAGCCAAGGACAGCCATGGGGGAGGTTAGTAATAGCACTAACCGTTACTAACCCCTTGAAAGTCAAACTGCTGACTCCTTTCATGCACCAGTTTGTAGTCATAATCCACAATTGATCCAGAGGTAAAAAGAGTCATAGGGATTTGACCAGAAAGAAGATTACCAGAAAGAAGAAAGCAAAGTCCTGTGCTTCCCACAGACTCCGAAGCTTGCCACATTGAAAGAACCAGTCTTGACTTGGTGGACGATGGTGGAAGATTAGCTTCGCCGAGGGTATTGCTGTGTCAGTGGGTCTCAAGTGGATGAGTTGTAGTTCATGACCTGATCTTCACTCTCCCCTGTTGTTGGTTCCCGTTCATGATATACTGTAAATGTGTATATACATATATACATATATATATATATATGATAATACATATACACATATTATACACAGGATGTCATGATATATTATATTACATAGTGAGTAAGTATACCTCGATCACATTACCCATTAGAAAACTCACGTTTTTTTCTTCTTCCAGGAGAATCTGCGATTCTTGAACTTTTTGAAAGAGCCTTGCGAAAAACTGGCTGAAGCCACGCCACCAGAGATACCTGCGATCCTGCCCGAGCTACTGAACTATGTACGTTGCCAACTCAGCCTGAGCAATTGATGTCAAAGACTTCCCACATGAGGGTTTCCTAAAATGGGGGTACCCAAAAATGGATGGTTTATAAGGGAAAACCCTACTAAAATGGATGACTTAGGGGTACCCCTATTTTAGGAAACCTCCACATTGTCCAAGTATCTTCAATCATTGTATGTCATGGTCACCTTAAGAATAATTTGGAATCTTCTAGAGTCTGTGTTTGCGGCATCACCAGCATTTTTCAATCTCTCTGGCTGGTCATGTCCCTTAGGACACTCCCGGTTTGTGTCCCAGGTATGATTTGGTCCATCTCAACCCACTACCAGAAGGAGGATCGCATCTCCGGGCTCCTGCGCAAGATGAGTAACGAGATCATCAAGCGATGTGACCTGACCCACTGGTGACGGGGGCCATGGTGAAAGAATGACGTGTGTCCAAAACCCCTGTTGGTTGATGATTAATTCAGGGATAATAGTACCAAAGATATTGGGGATTATATGGGATTATAATAATCCAGTAGGGGACTCCCTACCGGTGGAGCTACTAGTCAGAGCAAAAGGCCGCTGCCAAGCAAAAGCTGGTTTACATGAATCTGCATGGCTTTCGCATTCATCGCCAAATCGTTGTTTTGGAGGAGACAGTCTAAACAGAGTGGACATCAGTGGACTGTGAAGTTGAGGTCAAGCTACCATCGACTTGTCCGACATTTTTGCTGGGAAAGTAGAGACCTCCATGGTGAAACTGCAGCAATGCATCGACTGCGGTCGAGAGTGGAAGCGGGCATATCAAAAGACTGTACGGCTCCTTTCGAAAAACACTGATCGACCGTGGACCTTTCCTGCGACTCAGATGGCAAAGATATTTTTTTTTTTGGCAGATGCAGTCTTGAATGATCAAAAGAAGTAGAGTAATTATTCCCCAAAGCCACTCATCTTTCATTCCAACTTCGTATAAATTTCTTGGAATACGTCTGGTGCGGAAGAAACACCGTTTGTGGCATCTTGCATTATTATCCAACACAATCCCTATATATTAATATTATATTATATAGGGAAATGATTGTAATTTAACGAACTATATACATTCATGCATATTGGTAAAACAGTTCATATAGCATCATTTGTGACCCAAACATTTTTGGCATCCAGGAAGGCAGCATCTTTCTCCAGATCGATGCCTTTGTGCAGCGCTGCTGCGATCTGCTGGAGGTTTGTCAAGGCCTTCAGCAGTTTGCCTGTCGCTTCCGCGGCCAAGCCATGCCAGCCTTCGGCGGGACCAAAGCAGGCGACCAGAAATGGGGAGGGCCTAAAGGTGATGCCATAACCATTGATGGAATGACCTATAATAAGAATGGATTGGCATCACCTTTAATATATTAATAATGATCACCATTAATGGCATAACCTTAATAATTATAACGATGCCATAACCATTAATCATGGCCATTAATGGTTATTAATAATGGAATGACCTATGAGAACCATTTTCATAATCATCCCAGCAACCCCCATTCCCTACTAAGCACCAGTAAAAAGAATGACCAAATCAAAGTCTAGATGATTTTTTTGGTGAAAAAAAATACCACTGGATAGTATGACTTAGCCCGGCTATGGCCCTTGTTGGGTTCAGAAATTTAGGGGGTGTGATTTCAGAAACACTTGACACAGACACACAATTTGCATGCCATGAAAGGAAGAATTAGAACAACCTGCAACACGTCTTCTGCAAGGTGAGATCAGCAACTCTCTCAATGAGATTGAGGAGCCTTTGCGCGAGTTCAGGTACAGACTGCCGCTAAGCCTTAGCGCTTTGAAGTCACAGTTGCGATCCACTACAGATGTGTGTTTGACCGTACGTGAGATGTATGTCGAATGATGGTAGATTGGCTATATATGATTTTGATTTGGTTAGTCTTCGGACTGCAAGGCAAAAGTCCTTCACTCCCTGCACTGCCTATGTTCTCAACAAGTTTTCAAGCTATGTCATTTGTATCGACTTGTATCCAAGTATTGTAGCTATTTCCCATCCCTCAAGCTTGCATTTGCTTCCTGCGTCATCCCGCACCTCATCTTGTGTGCGTCTATTGCCATTTTCTGTGCGTGAACACCGTGTGTTCGTGTTGAATTTCAACCAGGAGAACTTCTTGAAAAATCTTCAGCGGTTGCAGCCGCCGTATGTGGACT
This sequence comes from Symbiodinium sp. clade C Y103, assembly GCA_003297045.1. NCBI lineage: Eukaryota > Dinophyceae > Suessiales > Symbiodiniaceae > Cladocopium > Cladocopium sp. clade C. The sequence continues at coordinate 143,163 of BGPT01000570.1, read as the reverse complement.
ACGATATTCTCGATGTGCGCGCTCCAAAATGGTCTGAGACCAAGTCGATCAAGTCCAGAACTGTGGCCCAAGACTGACCAGTTACTGTAGCAACTTTGGGGCCCAGCATTTGTGCTGAGGCCAGATCATTTTGGTGCATTCAAGAATCAGATGAGGGATCTGGAGGCTGAAAGCAGCACAGATGCTCAGTATATGCTCAGTTACTTCCATGCAATGAGTTCCTTTGTTGAAAGCCTGAAGTGATGTGAAGCACTTGGGCAGGTGATGTACATGAATGAGTCTTGGCTGCAGATTGATTTAGTTCTTCCAGTTACTCTAGTTCCCGTGTGTGGGTATGAGTAGGTGTGTTCGAAGCTAGTTTCGAAATATGATTCCATAATTCTGCAAGATTGCGCCACAGGTCATCAACAGTGCTTTTGAGGGAGTCGGAACTGTACAGATGCTTGGATGCACCTTCAAGATCATTGCCTGGCTGAACAGCTGTGAATCGGATCTATTTGGTCCTCTTACCGTGCACATTCTCAGATGTTGTCAGTTGGTGTCTCCTCAATGTCTTTTTCAACGAGGACAGCATGTCAAGTGCTTGACAGCTTCTATCAACTTGCACAAAGAGAGCGTCTGTTCCTCAGCCCTGGGTGTCTGTTGCTGCACCCCTCTGTACGTTTACATACCCTGAATGGCGTAACATATCAATCAGAGACAACACACCCCTCTACACTACACTGGCCTACACTACGATATGTACATATACGTACAAACATACATATACACGTATAGGATATTACATGACATATATATATATATATACACATGTACACATATTTGATGAACTTATATATGTACATGTATATACACACACACGACAGACACACATACACATGTTTATATTAATACATACATACATACGCATGTGTTTCGTGACTCAGGCGTCAAAGCATTTGTTGAGAAGAAGGGTGAAACCCTGTACAACATCTTCTTGAACGAGCTGAACCACAACATCAAAAAAGAGTTTGATCAATTCAGGAGGGAATTCCGCTTCAGGGGTCGGGCTGCTGCACAGTTTTACAGCCGAGCTATCACATGATCGAGGTCCATCCTTGCGAAGAGTGTTTGCATTTCAATCAAGGGTGGCAAGAATCCCACAAAAGGGAATGGTCATACCCCTATCCATAGGGGTACTGTAGCCATGAATGTGGTAAACCCAACAATAATCCATCCCCAATATTGCAATAAAAAATCATGTCTGTAAAAATCGATCATCCAAAACAAGTGGGATTGCCTCATAATTTGGCATTGTGCTTTACCGTATTTTACCATATTCATTGGGGGACTCTCCAGTTGATCATGTTTCATTGGATTGGTTAATGGGAAATTTTACAGGAAACCAATGGGATTTTCCCATGAAATATAGGGGTTTCCGGTTTCAATTTTCCATTAAACCAATCCAATGAATGTTGGGATGAAGGGATCCCCATGGGTTCCATCGGGCCCGTCGGGTACCGCAGGAAGCTCCCAACATTGCCGATCATCCAAGGGCACCCGCAATTTGCCGGACCCGTGCGGCGCTGAGCTTTTTTCGCCGTTCGGACGGGGTCGGAAAATGCTCGGAAAAACCGTGGAAAAGCCCTCCAATTCCAATGGAAAAATGGATGAAACATGATGGAATCTATATCATTTTCCCACTAAGATGGCAATTTTTCGGGTTTTTTTGGCCCATTCTGGGACGATGTGCGACATGAGGCTCTGGCTGTGCGTGGTTTGATGTTGCGAATTCAGCAGCAAATGGCGCCTGGTCTTGGTGGACATCAATGGACCCCAGACAATTTGGTCGGTTTGTGTCGTTTCTAGATTCTATAGATGTTTTCAGCAAGATATCATCCTTTTTCGGGGGGGTGACCATTGTTGTGCCAATTTTGAGCCATGTTTTTTTTCCTTCTGATTTTTACAGTAGATGCTTCTTGAAATCTCTGCAGACTGCGAACTCGCCCGGAGATCTCTTGTGGTTCTTGCAGCCTGAGGCAGAACTTGATCAGCTTTGTTACTTAGAGCCCTGTGTGAAGCTGAGCTGGGCTGCATATGTGTTGTTTGAAATATGCTTCACAAGCAAACACTGAGAATGTCTTAGATTTCGGGATTCATCATGATTCATCTATGTTCATGCTACGTCCATCTCAAGCTTCGAGACTTCTTTGATGCTAGGCAGAGAACAAGAGGGCTGCAGAGATATTTTCAACACATTGCACGGAAACATGGAGGCGAGCACTGGGATTGATGACGATTGGTTCTGCGCATCAAGACGTCAAGTCTTGGAGTCTCTGATGGTCCATGCATGTGTTGAATGTGCCCTGGACAGACCTTCGTGCTCACGACGTTCCAAGATTGGGTACAAGAACTGAAGAGTTGCTTGTCGGAAACAGCAAGCTTATGGAATGAGACTGGAAATCATGCTTGCGATATGTTATCATGCTCAGGTACGATTGGAGACAAACTAGTCATATAGGGATTGAAGCTGTATTTCAGCCGTGTTTCAGTGAGGTATGGATGACCAGAATTTGTCAAAGCGCCTGCAGGCTGGACATTTTCACCAAGAGAATGCAGATGCATCGTGACATTTGCAGCAAAAATCATCCGATTTTTCGTTCGCAGCCGACCAGGTGAATTTGCTGGTGAAGCCGGAGGACAAGACCAAGACTATAGCCACATCTACCAATCGACCCTCCAAGTACCGGTAAAAAAATGGCGCTTTACCGGTTTTACCCGGTAGTTTGAGCACTTTTACCATTTTCTGATATTTTCTGGGGGTAGAGGGTCGAGCGGTCACTCGCCTCTGCAAAAAACTTACGGAGTGTCTACAAGTTGCAGCCGAGTCCTCTCGAGATCCAGGAGACAATCAGCAGCAAGTTCAAGGGTGGTCTGTTGGAGTGCAACTTCGACAAGGAACTCTTGAAGATGTTCCAAGAGGAGCCCTTCAGCCCTGCGCAGCTGTCAACGTCGTGCTGTGTGATTGGGGCAGTTTTCGAGATGAGATGCCTTAGACAAGACCTGTCTGTACCAGAGGTAAGGGTATAAGATATCCCTGCGAAGTTTTTTAGGTGTAAAAAAAAAAATGTTTTTGTTACAGGAACCCCCGAACTCATAATCCATGAACTGCAGATCCCTTATATACCCCATTATATGCCCATAATATATTGAGGGATTTTCACTGCCCAGCAGGTCTACTACTGGGAGAAGATCCAGGGTAGTGGCATAGTAGCGGACCTCAGAACTCAGACATTCCGAGTTTTAAACCGGTTGGCAGGTTGGTAGGTTCGCTTCTATACAGATTGCCATGTGAAAGTGCTTATAGGCTTTCCTGCTGAGGGTAGTAGGTGGTAGGCTATTTTGGCCTTGATAGGTATTACGTGGTGATTTTAAACCTTATGATGTGTGGTGAGTAATACTGCAATCCAACTTAATCCATCTGTGCTTATGTCTTACTGCAGCATTTTCAAGATCATGTTCCAAATCTTAGCTGGCACGTCGTGGCCATACACCACCACAAATTCATGGGCACTCATTTTCTCAATTTGGCCATCAATGAGGTTTGCTCCCAAGTTACCTTGGAAACGAACTGAGTCACCACCACCATCCTTCCCTGAACATTATACCCCAGTATATCCCCCATCAATACCCATGAACATCCATCAACATGCATTAGCATTCATTCACAGTCATTAATATCCATGAATACCCATTCGCATCATATTCATGTCCACGAACATACCCATTAACATCCATTGATTGTTATTAGTGTTGGTAAAACAATGCTAAACCATCCCCAATGACTCACCAGTTTTAGCTGAAAAATTTCAACCATTCCCAAATCATTGGTTTACTAATGGTTTTACCCACATTCTCCCCCGATTTTCTATGGGAAAATGGGATGAAGAACTCACCGTCAGGTGGTCCCCTACGCTGCCCACGAGCTGGCCGGACACCGTGACAAGCTGCGGGTGCTCCGCGAACACGTGCTGCGGGTGGTACCTCGGCCACATCCGAAAAGTTGGGGATCTGGAAAAGTTCCTGGAAAGATGAAGTAAATCTCAAGTAAAATCTGAAGTATAGACATACAATGATAATCAATGATATACACGATACCTGAAATTGAACTATATTATTGAGTCGTCACATCCTCGCAACACTTTTCAGCATCTTTTTGGGGCTTGCTGTGCACATCCAAGTGGTGGTGCGGTGGTAAAAGACCAGGTGTTTCTTGTGGGAAAGGCCGAGAAGAAACGTGTGGTTTCTATTTGGTAAACAGAACGTGGCTACACCAAGTTTCAGATTTTTTCAATAGCTTTAAAAGAAATTGACAAATCCGTGTGGCTAAACATAATGGCGCCCTAAGATAGATGAGTTTAATAAGAAAAATTGGCAATTCTCTGGAGATGTATGGTTTGTAATTCTTGTTTGCATCGTATCGTATGCTCCAGTAGAACGGCTCGTATCACTATGGCCCATTTGCAATAACCCCCCCAAAACATGGAAGCTTAATTGCAAAAATGGATAGCACAAATTAGGTGCATTCTCTGCATTCTGGGACATTCCAGGGGGTTCGGTGTCTGAGGACGGAGAACACCCCGGAAACCAACAATCTACTTGGACGTAGCATGACATATTGGTTTGTCTGAGACTGTTGAGACAACACCCAACGTCCAATGCTTAGACTTGTCGCTTTCTATAGCTTGTGGCCATTTGAGGGGTATACTTCAATTTCAGACAGATCCATTTGTCATAGCATTGTTATATAATGTTATATGATCTTGTATAATCTCAAACGTATGATATGACTATATATACAATGTCCGATAATGTTCTATAATGTGCTATAACCTTATCTAATCTTATAAGATCCTATATAATGTTGTACATATACACATATCCCATTATTCCCCACGAATATCCAAGCCCATGAAAAGTTGATGATAAAACTCCCATTGTCCAGTTGTGCTAGCGACACTGAAACCTGAGGTGCGGGACTACAATCAGATCATGTCAGGCACCCAGGAGATAGTGCTGAGGATTCTTGGTGTTTTTGACGTTCTTTGGATTCTTTGGTGTTTTTGTTGGTGATTTTTGATGAATCTTGGCGATGTTTGATGACTTAAGTCTTTGGGAGTTGATAATTTTTGTGAATTTTGAGGGTTTTGGGATTTAGGGGGATGCAACTGATGGGGGCCTTGTCAGGGTCACTTCGCCCTTTCAAGACCCAGCAACAATCAGATCCCTTTCGGACGTACATCACACATGATCTACCGGTCATCAAAGATGGCGGGCTGCCGGGGAATTCCCCGAATTCATGGAGGGTTTATAGCTCGGAGAAATCAATAAACATGATCTATAGATGGAGGATTTTCCAGCAAGAAATGTGTGATCACCGGCGGCTACTTGGCCTGCTGCAGACCAGGTCTGCCTTGCTACCAGAGGAAAGGTACCTTGGAAGCCGTGAGCTGGGCGTGATGGTCTATCCAAAGAAACATTTTTCAGACACCCATGTGTCATGTATGTATGTATGTATGGTGCTGCCCGGGGAAGTGTGTTTTGACTGCGCAGGGCCAGTGTTTTATGCATTTTGGGATGTCAGCAGATTGCCCAAATGGCTGATGAGATTTGTTTCCAAAACACAAAACCCTAAACCCTAAAACCTAAATCTGACATGACCCCCTAAGTACGCCTGGAAAGTAAAATCTTATTAAAACTGTGGTAAAAAAAACATCCTAAAACCCTAGATGAAACCCTAAATGAACCCTACACAAACCCTAAAGAGTTGGTCAGTTGGTCACATGATGAACCTATGGGCGACGACCCCGGCCTAGGGGGTAATATTATATTCCATTTTAGTTGATGATTAAATCACCATTTTGGCAGTTCCACCCAGATGGTCATTCGGCGTGTGCTTGGCTTCTCGCCAGATTCACCACTCTTAGGCGCCTGTTCAACCATCTCATCCGCACCCTGGACCGGAAGATTGGACCTGGCCTGACCAAGTTGCGCAGCAGCATGGGTTAAATGCATCTCCGAAATGTCGTGGTGAATTTTATCATAATAGTGAAATATAGTGAACTGATTGAACCATTTGTTGGGATGATTGATGGATAAATGTCGTGATTGATGGTTTCAACATGCAACGATTTTTATGTTCAACATGAACCATTTGTTGGGATGACGATCCCCTGACTGCGACTGGGAACTCGCAGATTTCGGCGGCTGGGCAGTGGTTGGATTTTGTGGCAGGTTTAATTGGACTTCCGATGGCATCAAGGAGTTCTTTGTTCGAGATAGCTGCAAAGACTCTTGGTCCGGTCGGCTGATCTCGGCGAATGGCCACAGAAAATATGACACAATTAAGAGATATGAACAGAATTCACATATCCAGCACACATTCCTTGTTTTGCTAAGGAGTGTGCCAAAGTCTATGAGTGGGTGAAGCAGTTCAAGAGGAACAACACAGAGATTCTTGGGGTGAATCGCTTGAATTCAGTGTGTCTGTTTGGATATGTTTGAATCCTGGACTCGCCGACAACCAACGCAGGAGTCGTCCTGCAGAAGTTGCTAAAGGTATAGCTATGACATTTTATCACTACTTGGTTGCTCATATTGCAGGACTTCTTTTGTGAATGTCAAAGATCGCAACATATCGCAAGCCAATACTGTAGCCAGGCAAGTTTAGCCTTGCACTCAACCCGCATTGCATGTCAGGGAATTCGTTTCAGACGTGTGCCCTAGGTATGCAAGAAACTATCAGAGCTGCACATGATCAAGATTGAGAAGAAGACTGTGCACCGTGATGATGAGTTCCGAGATGTGCAGGAAGCCATTCTACCGGTGCAAATGACATAAGTTTGTACACATGTCGAGGCAGATAAGGTCTGAGTCTGGTTGGAAAAGAATCAGACATACAACTTGCAGTAGTACTTACAACATCTTACAACATTTGTAACCTACTGCATCCTACTGCGTCATTGATTCTGTGCCGCCTCCTATTCGCAGGAGCGCAGGCGGGAAGAAGTCAAGTGTGAGTTCAACAAGGTGGGATGCTCCTGCGAAAGAAACAACACGCAGAGCGAGTGTAAGCATCTTGAGGGTTGTATGGGTCTTTCACATGCTGCTCACATAGTTTCTTTTTGCCGTTTCATTTATTTGTTGCTTTCACAAATACCAGTGTTGCCCCTCTCAAACTCTTCACTTGCGGTGTAAATCTAGTTGGAAAGCAAAACAAGCACAGATGGGGACTTCCATAATATTTACTGCGCAGACCGGATCGTTCATTTCTGGGTATTTCTACGATGATACTGTAATATCAATTCTGGAGACCACACAAGACCACACAGTTCTGTCTTATTTGATTCGCTGGGGACTTGCTTGAGAAAAACAGGATCAATCCGTTAATCCCATGCTCTCCCATTGACATTCATATCCATTTTCATCCATTTTCTTCGTATCACCATTTTAATTCACCATATTTTCGCCATGCATAATGCATGGCTCGCATCTGGTGCTCTATTGAATCTCAACCGCCAGCTGCGGCGTTGCTGAGTCGCTCTGCAAAATGACCGAGCTCATGCTGGGGTCCTACAGCTTCTTCGAGACGCATCCGCCGGACATCCAGCGAGAGTGGAAGAGCTATGTCGACAAGGCGACATAAACGACGACTGATGAGACGACTGATGAGACGACTGGGAAATGGATGGAAGAGGAAAATGGGAAACAGTTTGGGAAACTGCTGCAATATTACCTGTAATCCATATACCGTTTCTACATGTTTCTACCCTCCGGTACGCATCAACAGGGCGCTTTACCGCACAGTTTTATGATATTCTAGTACGTGTATAATCTTGTACCATTTTTTTGAGGTATTTGGAGGGCCCAAGTAGCAATCCTGTGTTGGTGATCGTTGATCTTTCTTGATCGTTCTTTGCTATGGATTGCTTGTTTCATCTTGTTTCCCTCTACCTTTTGTATCCTGTTGGGTCCTTTTGGGTCCTTCATGACTTTCGCTGCTACATCCCGGAGGTGGACAAGAGCATCAAGGAGGCTTTGAGGAAGGTGCCTTCCCCAGTGATATATATATATATACATATATATGTAATTACTTGTACAATCTTGTACACTATCTTTCTGGCTGCGCAACATCTTGTCGCGGAACCATCCCTAAAAGCACGTGATCCGAGAAATTCGCCTGTTTGGTGTGATTCCAGTCATCTTACACATTGCGATCTTGTAAAATATCAGGATTACAATCTACAGAATCCACAGATTGTGGTGAGACGTGTACAAAATCAGGCTTGCAGTAGGTCAGGTAGATTGCATTTGAACAAAAACATGATTGCATTCTCCTTTCTGACCGGGTGCACATTTGCATGACCTGGGTGGGGAAGCTTTGGAGGCTGTGAAGACGAGTTTACAGGATCTATGCAAAGCTTTGAATGGTGCCTGGTCGTCAAAATCAGTAGTTGTGCAGATCTGATCATATGGAGGTTTCCTAAAATTGGGGTACCCCTAAATCATCCAATTTCATTGGATGTTCCATTACTCATAAACCATCCATTTTGCTGTATCCCCATTTATGGAAACCCGCATATTTGTGCTTTACTGTCCAGCAGAACCAGGTGGTTGCGTAGATCTCTCATGATCCCTTTCATTCTCCGCCCTCCCTATCTCCGTGATTCTTGCAAAAGGACGTTGACTGTGCATTCCGCAAGATGAATAAGGTGATACCAAAACAGAGCCATCTCCACTCTTCAAAATTCAGGCCGTTTTGGATGAGCCTTGGCTTGCAACATTTCCACAAAACCATCCTACGGTGCACCGGGTGGCACAGCAGCGCCCCACAGCTATTTTGCGACTTCCAGATGCAGCCAGGATGTGAAAATGGACTTCAAGCCACCGATGTCCCAGCTGAAAGACTTGTTGCAGATGATTTGTCGTGGTGCTGGCAAGATTGTCTGAGAAGAGGCTCAAAATATCAAACAGAGCTGATTCGGGTCCAACAGAATCTGTCCTCGATGCACAATCTCGCAGGTCTTGACTTGATCCTTCAACTTGAAAGTGCCAGGTGATATGACGATGACTCTCTCGGTGGTCCCAAGGTGGCCCCGGCTTCCACGGCTGGAGTACACATGAAGTCAATCCTTCTTTGAAGCGAAAGGCACTATAGGGGGTTCCTAAAATGGGGGATCCCAAATAGCTGGATGGTCTATTTCATGAAGAATCCTCTTAAAATGGACGATTTGGAGGTACCCCCCATTTTAGGAAACCCCTCTATGAAGTGTCCCACTCTGAAGAGTCTATGAAGTTTCGAATTGTTTCGATCTTGCTGTGAGGTTGGCCGAGCACCTCTATACTGTCAAGACAGAGAGGGATAAGTTGCTCAGCCATCCATGAGGGGGAGGGATATGGGACTGTTCGAGCAAGCAACATATTGTATTCCGCACAGAGTTTATCAGGGCTTAGGTTGACATTTTGTTGATATGATGTAGTAATAATATATATATATATACACTATGATACACTATTATATATAGGTATATGGGTATGGGTCGATCTATTGACCCCCGCACAAAAGAAAGCTTTTGGACGTAAAGCACAAGCAATGTTGTCTTTCATTTTTTTCAAAAGACAATCATCCACATCTGTTCTATGCATGTAGAATCACGTATTACACGTATATACTCATGCATTGAGCTTGGCAGGCTGTGGGTGTGCATGTATCATCTTGTAAGACATAATGGATGCCAACATTTTGGCTCAAGTGGGAGTTGACCCAAAGATCTTGATTTTGCCCCACGCTGTGCCAAGTGTTTTCTTGGCTTCGTTTTGGGGGAAGCCAAAGGGTGACTTTGGTTATCTCCTAGGGTTCCTAGGTGTGTGAGGGGTGACCTTACATGTCTAGTAGGAACATTGCGGGCGTGCATTACCCGCTTGGAACCGAGGCCACCATCCTGCATGCTGCGGCCTTCTCTGAGTTCCGGGAGCATGTTCGCAGGCTTGCTGCGGCGGGGGATCCGGTCAGTGCCTACTTCTTGTGGGTTAACGCTGTGGAAGTGTTGCACTCCCCCTTCCAAGCCAATTTTGAAACCGAAATCCAGGGGCTCCCACAACTCTGTCGAGCTCCATGCACACTCAGCACTTGTGTGCGTTGTTCCCAGCAGCTTGGAGGTTTCAAATTCCCCTGGCTCGGCACCTGGAACTCTAGGGGCGTTGTGGTCCCGCCCGGCGTTCAGCCTGATGAAGCATGGCGTCGGTACTATGAGAACCAGGAGCCCATGGACCTCATCATGGTCAACATGTACTGTGGGGCTTCCGGCCAGAAGGGTCAGCTGCGAATGGGCGAGTTCTTCGCTGCCTGGCGTGACTGGCTTCTGTGCTTCGAGGATCGGAGCTTCCCAGCTCATTTTTGGGACCCGCGTCATTCCTCGGAGCCCCACGGGGCGACCCTGGCCAGCTCTGGGGACGGTGGGTTGTCAAGCTCATCGATCACTTTGTGGATGGCTGGACGCACAGAAAGTCCGCCACTATGAGATGGGCACTGGATGTGCCAACTGCGGAGACCCCACACATCGGGTGTGCTTCGCGTGCATGGTGGGGATGTGCATCGAGTGCTTCTCCCTCCGCAGGCCTTGCCCGAACTGTGGAGAGCGAGGGAAGCTGCTGCAGCATGAATGTCCTGACTTGGTGTCCGCCCCTGGCTCACAGCATTAACTTGCTCTCCGCACCTTGGCCACAGTGCTTGGGTGCTTCGCCATGGCATCAAGCGGCAAGGGGATCTATGCAGCCCAGGCGGCATCATCCTCGTCAGGGGGTGACCCTGGTCCTGGATGGAGCGCGGCTGACTCCCTGCAGCAGATAGCAGCCAGCAGAGCCCGGCAATGGCGCGAGTCTGAGGGGTTGACCTTGGACAACGATTTCGCGTTTGCGTTGTCGGAGCTGCTGGACATCATGTCGCAGATGAATGGTTGAGAGTGCGGTCAAAGGTGGAGGAGGATCTTTTGCACCAAGGTGCTCAGGCAGTCAGGGCCGAAACAACCTATGCCTTTCAAGCCTGTGCGCGATCTGAAAAAGAAGCCTCAGTCCAGGCCGCAAGCCCCTGCCAAAGCCACTGAGGCAGATCAGAGGAGAGTGACCGGATTGGTCTCCCTGTTCCAAGGCATGGGGTCCTTCAAACCTGCTGGGATTCTCACTGAAGCTTTTGAAATCCGAGTGGAAACAAACGTGCACCAGGATTGCCCAGAAGAAGGTGAAGGACGCAGAAAAAGCTACTCTCGATCGTGTGTGGTGAAGGTCTGAGTGTCCCTGGCGTGCTGGATGATATCGCGAACTTTGTCATGCAAGCGGTCTCTGGCCCAAAAAGTGACCACATTATGGGAAGCCACGGAACTGAAGTTGTCCCTATAGGCTGCATTGGGCTGCTTTTTCTCGGTTGCGAATGGTGACCCCACCATGGCGAAAAGCTCATTTGCTGCCCATTGGCCAGAACCACAAGCTGACTTCAAGTCTGTGATGGAGGCATCGTCAAAGTACATCGATAGGAGGACCCTACAAAACCGTCTGGCAAGGGATTCCAGAAGACGTGAACATCGATTAAAAGAAGTCACTGCCAGGGGTAGCCCGAAGAGCAGTCCTGAGTAGAGCTGGAAGGCTGGTTCCTGCCATTCAGCGTGGAACCAATCTACCACACATCCCAGGCTCTCAGCACGTGACATGGGGCAGAACCTGTAGGCGGACGGCAGGTCCTCTTGCCCAGACTCCCAAGCGTCGCCCGCTCGAAATGTCTGGATGGCTTCGGCATCCCATGTCTGCATGGCTAGGGTGATGTGTTGGGCAGGCCTCAAGGCTGAGCATAGGGTCAGCTTCTTGGCATCTGCGGAGCGGTCGGATTGTCCTCCTGTATCACCATTATCAATGACCCGTTGTTTGCCTGAACTCTGAGTGATGACACACCTGTGGATCAATCGATGTGGCTGGCCTTTGATAAGGCGCAAGAGTTCAGGTCGGCGCATTGGTGGGGTACAAAAACCATTGTTGGAGTCTTCCATGGACTGTTGCAACAGAAAAACATCATCTTTGCCCGGTTTGAGGGAGCTCAAGATATGTTGATTGTGAGCCTCCCAACCCAAAAGCACGTCATCCATCGTCAACAGGGTCGCCCCCTGCTGAGGGAAGATGCCATAGGGGGGTGCGTAGCCCACAGCAGGCAGCCCTCGCACCAGTCCATACGGGAGACTGGTGTCTGCCCAAGACGTCAAAATCATGAGAAGCGCCAGCAAGCGAATGTCCCGCTGCTTGACCACTTGGTGAAGTGCTGGCTCTTGGAAGTGGCATAAGTGGAGGGTCACCCCCTGCCAGCGCCGCTTCAACTCCCGCAAACTCCCTGTCGCCAAGTGCGCAGGGACAATGCTCCTGGCCAATGCATCGGCAGCAAAGCGCAAATCCGCATCAGCAATGGGGGTATCTTCATGAGCCATAGGCAGCTGTGCTCGCTGAAGGGCTTGGGCAAAATGCTCATCTGGTGCCAAGTTAAAAGGCAACAAGGGCGGCAAGGCAGCTCGGTGTGACTGCACCCACTTGCACCCCTCCCCATGTGGGCACCAGGGGGCCATCCCAAGCTTCGCCCTGGGCTGCCAACCAGGCGGGGTAGGAGCAAAGTGGGGGGCTGTTGATGAGGTCCTCAATCATGGCAAACTTGAAGGTGTTGAACCAGTCCCCAGGGAACAATTTGCGAAAGGCCAGAACCACCGCTTCTTGGCTCATCTGGCCTGCGGCAAACTGTGAATACCATGTAGGAGGTGCACAGTACGGCCCCAATGTCCCTTGGTACCCCGCTGTTCAGACCGGGCATCAGGCGCGGAGGCATCAAAGTAGAGCCCAACCAGGATGTCCGCCTCACACAGCTGACTCGACACAGACCAGACTGAGACCTTTCAACTCATGCAACGCATCCCACAAGTTGGATGTCCGTACGTGGATGAGGTATCTCGCCAACCATTCACTGGCCTCACAATTGTGGCCCGGGGTCCGAGGAGAGGCCCACTTCGATATTGAGAGGCGATGTTGAAAGCTGCCCCTGCCCACGTACAAGTGCCCTGGTTTGAGCGTATCTTTGGACAACATGGCATCTTCGAGAGTCCCAAGGACCGGTAACCCCGGTCGGGTCTCCTGCAAGGCATCTGTCAAACCCAACATTGCTGCCATGGGTGCCATGGCCCACTCCCTGAGGGCTCGCGGATCGAGGTCTAGCCGGCGCCCTGTAGCACAAAAGGGAGGCATGCGAGGCACTGCCCAGGCCAAGACGGGCTGCCCACCAACTCGCGGAGACTGCAATGGCGTAGGCCAGGGTCGCCGTGTATTCAGCCTCTTCTTTGGAGGGGTAGACCCGCCGACCTTCAGAAGTATATGGAGTCCATTCTTCGGGGTCGTGGACATGATGACATGCGGCAACTGGCCATTGTTTGATCTCATCAATGTTGTGTCGGAGAAGCTGCTGTTTGCATCGAGCTCCACCCAGAGTGCAGGCTGCATAGGCTGTTTCCATCCACTCACCTGAAGCCCAAAGGCGTGTTTCGTCAGACGACCACCAGTGCAAAGACCGTGCAGGGTTTTCACGCACACTGCCTCCACCACGCCTGCGCGACTTGTCTATCTCGTCAAGCACAGCACATAGCGGCAGGCTCGGTTGTCAGTGTCGACACGTGCTGCATCCTTGGCTAAAAGCCCTGGGAGTCCATCAGGGTGAGCTTCGGACCTCAGTGGGCCAGGCGCAGGCCTGCCATCCTCGAAAACTCTGGGAATGTCTTGGGCCCGGCTTCGTAGAGCAATCCAGCGCCGCCGCTATGAAGATCACCTCTTCAAGCTGGGCACTGAAAAAGGCCTGTCTGGCTGGGTGGGCCAGGTCATGGCTAGGATCCAATAGCCAGTCCACAGTTATGCAGCTCCAAATGGAGCTGATGAAGGCTCCTCTTGCGGCTTTAGACCACTGGACCCAGAGGGGGCAGCCGCCTCCTCTTCTGGGGGGTGTCAACGGCGCCCACCATTGCATGTGGACCCATGGTTAAAGGCTCCACACACTCGATTGGCACGAAGGACCGCTGCACAACGGTGTGCACCATTGGGGCAGGGCTTGGCTTTGCATCCACCACATTGAAACTGAGGGCAGAGCTTGGTGCCATCCTTCATGGTCAGGGCGACTGATTTCCCGTTGACGGGCTTTCCCAGGGTCATCTGCGAGACTGCAGAACTGGGTTTGGTGGGACTTGCCGTGGATCCCGCGGCCGGTTCAGCTGACTTTTTGGGGGCCACAAGAAGAAGTATTGGGGACCCAATGCGCATCCCTGGATGTGTATACTTCCTGGATGACTTGCCCCAAAGTCAATGTGGATTCCCGAAACTTGGATACCCATTCACTGCGCTCCTCCAAGTCTCGAGCTTGCAGCCAACTCAGCCGAGCATGAGAGGGCAGCGCCGCCGAGCTCCGCTTAGCTCTGAAAAAGTACTTGAAGACCACATCCAACGGAACCGAGACAAACTTTGTGGTATCGGCGCCCAAGCTGTTCTCCTGTGCAGGCTCGGGAGCACCGGTCACCCCGGCACAACCGGCCATGGCATAGGCCAAAAGCAAAGTGTAGAGCTTGTCCAAGTAGTTGTCATAGTCATGGGTGCAAGACTCCTCTTCCTCCCCTTCTTCCACAAACAGGCTATCACCAACCTTGCGCTTTTTCTGGGAGGTGGTGAGTTGGAACTGGAGGGATTTCACCTTCCACACCCCATACACGCAGAGCATCCTCTTCTGCATCTCCCTAATCACCCTCGAGATGGTGGTGTCTGCGGCAGAGGTACAGCATCCAAGCTGTATGGCATTGCCAACTTTCTGGAACAAGGTATCTACGGCCGAGTGGGATATGGGGGGCTGATGGCGATTAAAGCACGCCAGGACGAGACCCTCACAACCTTGACCCCAGACATTTGCGCCTGCTTCGAGGTGATCGAAGCTGTCATGCGCTTTTGTCCCAAGCGTGAATTTTCCGTTCTTCCATTTTATGGTGAACGCTTTTTGGCAGCATCAGATGCTGCAATCGAAGAAGATACTGGTGGTTCTGGAGGTTTTCACCTCATCTTTTTCCAATCGGACCAATCCCAGATCCGCCTCAGTTTTGTAGCCACCAATTGCACTGAATTGCAATTCCAATGGCAGCCAGCAGTCACACACATCGCCCAACTTGAGCTGGCCATGGTGCTTTATGCCCTCGTAGAACGACCTGATCTGTTTCGTGGTCGCCGTGGCCTTTGGTTATTTGGTTTTTGGACAACGTCGCCGCGGTGATGACCTTAGTGAGAGGCAGATCAACCAATTCTGATTTATCTAAATTGGGTCATCTGATCCATCTTGCTTTGTTCGCTCTCCGAGCCCAGGGATACTGGGAGTATGTGCAGAGCAAGAGCAACTGGGCAGACGACATCAGTCGCCTAGGATTTGAGGACCCATGGTGGCGAAACCATGGCTTCACGTTTTGTGCCTCCTTCCTGCCCACAATCCTTTTCCACTTGCCATTTGTCGCAGTCATTCTCGTTTTTGAGTTTCTTTAGTGCCTTGGGTAGAGTGTCAAAAGTGCATTGGGTGATACCTGTGGAACGGGTTCCAAATCTGGGGAACCAGATCAACCTGATCAGTGGGTGACACTGATCTGGGGTTGTGCACGTGTCACATAGTGACAAACCCAAGGCAAACCTGAGTTGTGCAGGTGACCAGAGATGACTCGACAGATAGGCAGTTGTGAGAAAAAGGAAAGCGCGCAGCNAGTTGTGCAGGTGACCAGAGATGACTCGACAGATAGGCAGTTGTGAGAAAAAGGAAAGCGCGCAGCTGAGTAGCACAGTGCTTGTGTCTTTGAGATGTACTCATGCATTGAGCTTGGCAGGCTGTGGGTGTGCATGTATCATCTTGTAAGACATAATGGATGCCAACATTTTGGCTCAAGTGGGAGTTGACCCAAA
>BGPT01000570.1:112904-127113 GCA_003297045.1 Symbiodinium sp. clade C Y103 | reverse complement strand
TTCCCCAACCCGCCCAACCCTAAGTGCCGGCCTCCCGTGGAGTCGCCCGCCTAGGTTCGGGTTGCCTGGATATCCAGGCGAGTGCACAACCTCTCCATTATGGGGACGTCCTGGGGAGACCAGGACAATAACTAGCCCTTTGGACGCTAAAACACCCTATGACAGGTCTCCGTCTGGGGTGGCCGGACGGGTGATATTTGTGGAACGGGTTCCAAATCTGGGGAACCAGATCAACCTGATCAGTGGGTGACACTGATCTGGGGTTGTGCATGTGTCACATAGTGACAAACAGTTGTGCAGGTGACCAGAGATGACTCGACAGATAGGCAGTTGTGAGAAAAAGGAAAGCGCGCAGCTGAGTAGCACAGTGCTTGTGTCTTTGAGATGTATATATGTATACATATATATATATATATAAATGGGTTTGGTTTGTCTGAAAATAGTGTATCCCTGGTTTTGCTACTCATTATCCCCTAATTTTTCTATGGCGATTTCATTTCATTGGGGGTATACCTACCATATCTTCAGACGGTCGACCCATATCAATGTAATACATCCATCGCATTCCATCGCAGGGTCCAGATCTGCCAAGGAAGAAGAAGGAGCAGCTGGAGGAAGCTGGGGACCTTGCAGGTGCGAATGCAATCCCACCACCAGGTGCGCGCTGAAGAAATGGGGGAATGTGATGATGAAGCAGTAGATAATATGCCTCATTATGAGGGCCCATCCCCATTTTTGGGCCAGTCTTTTTTCTTGAATGCCTGCACCTGCCAGCACATGAGGAGACATGAACTTTCGTTTCCAATGGAATACCGCGGACGAATCTGAACCATTTTTTTTGTTGAGAAGGAGAACACAGAAAAACTTATGGAAAACTTATTCCACCAAGCTCTCTCATTTTGAAAGGCAGGCTCCTAGGCATAGGCTGCACGACATGACCAAGTGGTTCATCATAATCAGAAGAGCTGCAAGTTAAGCTGCTGCATTACGTGACAACACCAGGAGCCCTTTTCATTGCTAGTCTATCTTGTCAAAAAAGCAAGACCGCGTGTGTTGAACAACCTGAAACAAAAAGACAGTCAGATCATATCACATATGGTTCAGGCAATGGAGAGTCCCAACATGAAATGCTGATGCATATGCAACACATTCCCAACAATTTGTAAAGTTGTGACGAGCTTCAGGTGATCCGCCCAAGAAGAAGAAGGGCTTCTTCGAGGCTTGGAAATGCACCGGGTGGAGATGCCTGACGCAACGCATGGCTTGGGAATTGCGAAAATGGCTTTGTCTGAAAATAGGCTACCCCCAATTCCAACGGATTAGTAGAATTATCACCATTAAATGGCCATCTGGGGGTATATACCATTTCCAGACAAACTCAAATGTCTCAAAATTACCGAAACTCAACATATTTCTGGTCAGCGAAAATTGCCAAATTCCCATGGCTCCATTGGTGTTTTTGCGCCATCTCCAATCTTGCCTTCGCTGCAGGAAATCTCCAAAGATGAGGCATGATGCCAGAAAGACGTTGCACATTGTTGCACAGATATGTTAAATAGATTTATATGGCATGTTATTTATGTTTCTAATTGATGTTTGATGATAGATGTACGTTGAGACGTACCCTTATTTTTTTTCTCCAGTGCTTGACAGGGTGTGGGGGGTTCACCAGGACTGCTGTATCAAGTACGTCAAGGAGGTGCTACGAGGCTTCAACCATTGTTCCATGAAGCTAGGAGAGCGCATGAAGTTTTGGACCCTCGACTTGCGAAATGGGGCGATTTTGGATGTCAGACAGGGGTGTGTCTGTGAATGGGGATACCCCCAAGTTATTGTAATTTTGTGGGGGAATTGATGATAAATCATGCTAAACCGATTGATTTTGGTGTCATTGGAATTCATCGGATTTTACTGCCTGAAGGAAACTTCACGGGAAAACTGATGATGAGCCAGGAGATCTTAGAATACCCCATGTTCAACAAGCCGGTTCGAAGAATGCGATCTGAGGAACAGCTCCTATCAGCCGATTGTCTCCCAGGACAAGGACACCTTCATCAGACGTTACAAGTGCTTTGCCTCGTTGGGAGAAGTATCCACCAGGAAATTGATGGAAACGGAGCCTTTTTTGGAAGACTTCTTACTTATTAACCACTAACCACTGAGATTTAACAAGCTATTGAAGGCAGTCGATGAAAGACACTTCTAATCACTTCTAAGTTGAGTCTATGCTCCCACTCAGTTGCATGGAGAAGCATGTGGGCATATGGCATACAAGTTTCCTCACGAATGAGGTGGCTCTTTTCTTCTACTCTTGCTCTTTGCAGCCAAAAAAACAAAAACAAGACACGAGTCGATGTGACTCGCTGCATGTACCCATGGTTCACCATGAATAAGCCATTCAGTGGGGTATTCAAAGTGGGTGATCAGGGTTGCTCCAGCCCATGATAAATGAGAGCTACTTTTGGGAGGTAAATGGGTCATTTGACCTTGATATTTACCCAATTTACCCCCATTTACCTGGGGTGGAGCTGAAACAATCCTGGTGATTTTAAGGAAGACAGAACGATCCCTGACGATTGTTGGGCAAGACATTCAGCGTTACAAAGACGTGCAGTCCGACATCCAGCAAGAGGATCCCAAGGCGCTGCGAGCCGTGGGGAACCGTTCTTTTTTAAAGTGGGGATTTACCAAAAATGGCTATCAAGAAATATGGAACATGATGACGAACCATTGGAATACCAGTGGATTTTAGTTCTATTTTGGATTTTACGGTACCCTATTTTCTAGACAAACCCGAATGGATCATCATGGGTCTCACATTTCTTGGCTTCAGAGAAGCTAGGTACAAGTATATATGTACAAGTAGCATTTTCCGGTGGTAATCAAAACACGTGGTTTCGATTTGTGAGTGATGACCTCCGTTTCCATGTGCCCCTAAATTTTGAAACGCTTAAAAATACCTGAACCATGGAAATCCAGAACTTTTCTTCGGACAAGTCCCCAATGGATAGATGATTTTCTCATACTTTCCCAATGAAACCTCCATATTTATGCGTTCGATGTCCCCAGCCGCCATGTTTGACCAGGTTGTGATCGATTTCATCGAGACAGATTTTCAACCACTGAAGAACGCCTTAGTGGATCACTGTCAGAAATGGCAGAAGAAACTGACGGATCTCCTGAATGAGAATGCTCGAACAGAGATGAATCTCGGAACAGCTATAATCCCTTCCACATCATCACTCCCAAGAATCATGGTCTAATAGGGGATGTACACATAGGATCATTTATGGGGTGTTTAATATCAGGGAGTGGGGTTGGTGTCATATGTGTTTTGGAAAAACACTTTCCAATACGTAGGTCTTGAAGAAGACTTTCCGATGATAATTTTATGTTCAAATGTGTCCAATGGTTTCCAAGAACTCTTCCGTCTCTGTTTGGGAGGATGATGCTGATGATGATGATGATGATCCCAAAATGACACCATTAAGCCATCAACGAACGATTAGGAACAGTCACTTTGTATAATCTTCTGGTGCTTTGGTTTGCTGATTAGAGGCCGGACGGGCCGGATGATTTCAGGAATCGACTCCTTGAGTATTTCGACTCCAACACGAAGACCTTCCATTCGGAGATCAAGGATATGGATGAGCTGAAAGCCAGGATTGCTTTGCTTGACCAGTGCCGAAAAGATGATGAAGAAATGGAGAACAAGATCAAGCCTATTGAAGACAAGTATGCAAAGCTCCAAGAATTTGAGGCGCCATTTGAACAGCTGCTGAGTTTCTTCTTTTTTCTACTTAGCAAAAGCCAGCAAGCAAGCTTAGTTCACAAAGTCTTGAGAGCTATGTCTCAAAAGCAGATGTTGATTGCATGGCCAGTGGGGTAATTCTTTGCAATTGCACTCAATATGTACCTGATGAAGACGTTTGAGCAGCGTATAATACTATGTACATGTGCACTGAGTGATGCATTACAGAGTACAGAGAGGATATTTGTCTCGTTATAGTACATCTAACAAGATTGAAATACCGAATCTCCAAATTTCAAAATTCAAATGAATAATAAGGTCTGTGTGATATTTGAATTCAATCACTTAATCTTTATACATATCGTGTTTTCCAATGATCTTCGCATGTTTTTGCGGTGTTTTTCCACACCGATTTTCCACACCGCGAAACGGGTGAAATCTGCCAGAGGTGATGCCATCAGATGAAGAGCTCCAGAGGAAGGCTCAGATGCGACCGCAGATGGAAACCTTCCGGGAGACCTTGGTGGAAGCAGAGATGCGAATCAGTTTCTTGGGATGATTTTTTTATTGTTTTGGATTTTTTTGGGAGATTTGATGGAGACGTATAATTTATATTAATCTATAGTAATTATAATATATTATGATAATCCATAGTTTTTTGGAGGTTTGGTGGATGAGGGGGGTTATAACCTATAACCATCCATATGGGAGATATAGCCATAATTTATAGGGATGAATATCTTCGGATGTATAGTTAGGAAATTTCATTGATGGGAAGTTATAACTTATAGTCATAGTCATTATATCATCCGTAAGGGATACAGTATATTTTTTCGGAGATTTGATGGACGAGGGGGGGATTACAACTTACAATATAATCATCCATTATTACAGCCATCATTTTTTTCGGGGCTCTAACTTATGATCATGAACCATCAGTACATATTTGGCTCCTAAGCCTGTTTGGTTAATGATTTTTAAAAGGGATTATGAAGCAACACTTGATATTTTGGGGATGATCACACTCCATGAATGGGGGATCCCGTTCTCAACCAACCAGTTTTCCAGGGACGACGTGGGATGGGGTTTTTGAACACTGCAAAATTTTGGGCCCATGGGTTGGTCAACCTTTTGCGGGTGCAGGATTTTAGCTTTTTGTGGCAAAACAAACACATTTTAAGAATAGATAGGGAAACTGGTTATTAAACAGATTCTAGAGACGCTTTTCCTTTGACTGGCATTCGCCGTGGGAAATGTTATGCAAACAATTGCAAACATGGAAAAACATGTGAAGCTGTTTTTTTTGCCATGAACAACCATATGGAAGAAATTTTGGGAAACGGTTGGAAAACTGACTTTATTCAGCCATGGAAAAGAGGGAACTGATACTGAAATGGATTCTGGCAATGGAAATAGACTTTTGGAAAACACTTTGGTATGGAAACTCATTAGATGGAGAGTTCAATGCCTGAAATATAAAATTCTGGAATATGATATATGATGATATATGATATATGATATATGATATATGATATATGGATACGGGTCAAACTGACGTTTACCAGGCAAAATCGACTCTTAAATCCAAAAGAGAGTTTTCTGGGCCAAGGGTATCCCAATTTTGACCACCCGTAACGGAAGTTGGACAATTTATCCCAACATGCCAACATGGACAGGTCGTGTCATGTCCTGTGGTGTCCTCCATCCACTAGTTCATCATCATCATCATCATCATCATCATCATCATCATCATCATCAAGAAATCACCTTTTTTGGGGGGGTCTCAGTCCGTCCGTCATTTCCAGACTGGTGTAAGCGTTTTCTCGGTTTTCCCACGAGGCAAATCGAAGAAACAGATGAAGGCAGGTCTGGAGCAAGATCTCGGAAGCTTTGGTCAGAGCATCCGGGATGTCAAGACCGCCGCTTGGACAACGTTCAAGACCCCTTTGTCTCGTTGATAACTTCACCATAAGTTATGACTTGCAATTAATATCATCAAACACAGGGATACCCTCTGGTAAACTAACATAACTATGGAAAATCACCATTTTTAATGGGAAAATCCACTATAAATGGTCATTTTCAATAGCTACGTTTAATTACCAGAGGGTATATTGGATTATATTGGCAACCCCTGGCTGGTTGATGCTTTTGATTCGGGGATTATCAACCTACTCTGGAAAGATGATCATACGATGATCATAAACCAAGAACTGGGAGCATGTGCTTAAGCAAGCAACGTGGTTTGACATAATCTGGATGATGGTTAGTAAATGCTGGAAATTGGATTGGGGTAAGTCTCCCAAAATGGCCCAACGTCTCAGATTGGTAAAGGATTATAATCCATCCAGATGTTTTGATTTTGGTTTCCAAAAGCCATATCCAACGGAGATGGTGGATTGATAGAGTCATTGACAGAGTGAGTAGGTAGTTTTTGGGCAGATGGGTGCGGTTCAGTTCTTTGAGCAGACATGAGCAAAACATATGAAGGAGTTGCCATGAGATGTGACACGCCTTTCATCGCCTTTCGGTAAATAGTTCTTCTGTAAATGGTGGTTTTCATGGGAAAGTTGTCTATACACGGTCTCTTTCCAAGGCCATGTTTGATTGACGAAGAGTAATGGGACAATATCACAGATCTGAGAAAACGCACTGAACAACTGGAAGGGCACAGCTTTTTCAAGCCCATGTCTTAGGACTTTGGACGTCATGCTCCATACAAGAGCGACAATCTCACGCCAGAGTCGGCGTTTGCGATGCTTCAGAACTACCGCAATCAGATTGAAGCAAAGCGGAAACTGGAAGCTGAGTTCCGTCCGAAGCAAGAACTTTTTGGCATTGAGCCTGCCAACTACAAGGAGCTCGAGTGGGTGGAACAGGAGATTGAGAAGCTGACGATGGTCTGGGACATCAGAGATGGTTGGAACAAAGAATGGGATAAGCTACGCTCTGGAAGCTTCCAGTCCTTGAAGCTCGTCTTGAGTTGTCATAAGTTGTTTATCCAGATGCCACAGAGGGCAAAGGCCAAACAGGTCAAGGAGTCAAGTATCAATCATCCCTTCCCCCTAACATTTCACACCCAGAAACCATGGTCTTTTGATGTTTTTTTTAGCGGATTTACAGATATTTGGGACCATCAACCACAGGGGTTTTGCCAGGAATACGGATGATATGGACGAACTGGCCATGCAATTCCTTGGCAAACTGCGCAAGGCGGGCTGGTTGAAGCCAATTTGATGGCTACCAGATTCCCACTGGTTGATTTTGATGAATAGAAAGTTCCCTCGATTTGACAGCCAATTGGTAAATAATATAGTCACAATAATAAGATTTGGAATACTTGTAAAGTAATCAATCGTGGTAACTTACCAAATAACTGGCCCCTCTATTTGTCCTAAAAGGACAAGATTGGAGCTAGAAGAACCCTTGAATGTCAGAGCCCTGAAGGTCATTGGAAAGGACAAGAACGTGCAGAACTGGCAAGTCTATCAAGACCTGAAGTCTGACTTGGAGACCTTCCGCAACATGATGCTTGGACAAATCATTCCTCCAAACGATTACGTCTTCACTCTTCAAGTTTCGAGATAGGAATGAACCGGCATGACCATTCTTACACCCAAGAAATCCCAAGAACATATTTTTCCATGTGGGGGTTTCCTAAAATAGGGGTACCCCCCAATCATCTATTTTTATAGGATTTTCCATTATAAACCATCCATTTTGGGGTACCCCTATTTTAGGAAACCCCCATGTATACATATGTGTACTCCTTGGACACAACTATGACCCTTCTTTGTTGGTGCGTCATCCGTGTCTCCAAGGATGCCAGTGATTACACACTTGCGATCCGATGCCATGCGCGAGCGTCACATCGAAGCGATTGTAAAGGAAGTCAAGGAGATTTGGGATGGATCAAAACCTATGAATTTCATCAATTTTAATGGGATGAACATCCATTTACCAGCTATTTGACTCTTAGACATTTGGGATGAACAGTTGAGGAAAGTGAACTCAAATGGACACAAGCACCGAGCATGCTTCAAGTGTTGGAAGCAGAAGTCTGGATTCACGAGAACACTCACAGTTTTAGTAGAATTGTTTCATGTTCAAGCAGCGCAAGCACTATACAGGAAACCTTCAATCCGAAAGATGCTGGCTTCACGCTGCAACGAGTCATGGATTTGGGCCTTCAAAACCATGTCGCTTTGGCTGAATTTGCACTTTTGCTTCTGAGAGTTGGCTCTTTTGACACTTTTGAAGCGGGACGATTGAAAACTCTTGATTGAATGACATTGAATGACTATATGCCCTCTGGGAATCAACCATGCCAGGCTAAAATTTCCATGCATGTCCCGGTCTTGCATGACAAAAAATCGCAGTCCTACATGGCTTCTTCAGTGGATCGGGTCCCGAGGCCGACCTTATTGCGCGCCTGTGCGATGATGCCAAGAAGGAGGCGAAGATTGAGAATGGCTTGGAAGATATCGCCAGGAGCCGGCCTGCTCCGATCTGGAAAGGGCTTGTTGAGGGTTGATCCCAACCCATTGGCAAAATGATAGCCACTTTCGCATCGGAATTAAATAGGGCCATTTTACCTCTGTATTCAGTTTTCCTCCATATGAGGTTTGAGTAAGAATTGAACGATCAGGAACGCAGAAATATAGTGATGAAGCGTAAATATTATTTCATGAATGTTTTTCATGACTTAACTGGTCTTCCAAACATATTCCCCTAGTGGAAACAACAAATACTCTGAATTGTCCAGGATATTTTCCTAGCATTTTTGCATATTCTCCAGTGAAGATCCTTTGAAGTCTGAATCTCCCAAGCATTTTCCCATCGTTTTCCACCTTTTCCTCAGCTTTTTCCACCTTTTCCTCGGAATTTTCCACCTTTTCCTCATCATTTTGGCCGATTTTTCCAGCCGATTCCTCCAGGATTTGGTCGACGATGACCATCGATGTGGTCGAGCATAAAGGCGATGCCTTCAAAGTCCGTAGCACCGAGGAGCTCTACCAGGCATGGGGATGGTGGATGGTGAGGAGTTGATTTGGTTGATGATATTGTCGATATTGACAGTGCATATAATATCATATAATTATATATATATATACATCATATGAATCATATGACATATACATATATACTAGAAGATATGTGTTTCTTTTTTTTGTAGCAGAAGATTTGTATACAGACACATATGCATAGAATATGTGTATATATATATATATATTAGTGTAACTATAATATGTATGTATATATATATATTTATAGTCATATAAGTGAAAAAGTGAATATGTAAGGCAGCACGGACCAAAACAAAACCTGAGTGCAACAGTTGAACAATAGTTCCATCGAGTTTTGTATTATATTATGATATATTATATATATGTTACATGTATATGAATGCAACATACATATACATATAATAGAAATGGTTTATTATACTCTAAGATTATGAAACATAATATTGTAATATGTACATTCATTTAAAGTAATTCCCAAATAGATAGAAACTTAATTCAATACTATGTCAATTAGTAGGATTTTGTCTATTTTTTTGGCGGTTATTCATATACACATACATATGAAATATGATAATTGCAAACATATATACGTACAATATATGCAATATGTATTTATACAATATATATACATATATATATATATGTATGGTTGACTATACCTGGAATAGATTGAATAGACAAAGCATGGAAATCTCAAAACATCATCGTCCAAATGTGATTATTTTTGACAAGTGCACATTCTGTCTCTCTCTCTCTATATATATATATGTATACTTCTAGACATACATATATATATATATACGTACATGTATATTTACATACATGTATATACATGCATATATCACATATATTATATATATATACTAGTATGTTATGTTATGTTATGTTATGTCATGTCATGTCATGTCATGTCATGTCATGTCATGTTATCTTATGTTATGTTATGCTATGTATGTATATCCATATGTACATATATATATATATACACATGTAGTATAATCATACACATATGCTATATATATATACTTTTCTTCAAGATAATTATGCGACAATGTAGTTTGATTATTCTCTGACTGTAGACTGAATGATACGAATACTGCGGACAAAAGCTCCCAGGTCTTTGGGGTGAAGGGAGCAACCCCAAAACTTTCAGTGTTACATCGAGGCACTTGACGAGAACATCCAAGCGCTTTCGTCCTACAAGAGCTGGGACCTCGGAAGGCATTCTCATTTTCTGGAACAAAGATGAAGAGAATTTTTCACAAAGCCCTATATTTTATGGTAAACACCATGATTTCCTGTCGATTTTCCCACCAATCCATTGATGCTAAGGTTCGCCCTTCTACCTGCCCTTTGCTCCGAAGGTGGAGTATTGGGAGAAAACCTTGGCTCACATCTCGGAAGTGACTGAGTCCATCCAGTCGGTTCAAAAATCATGGATGCACCTTGGCTTTTCTTGCTGGTGCTTAGTAGGGAATGGGGGAATGACCTATAATAACCATTAATAATCATTCCATTCCCCCATTCCCTACTAATCACCAGTAATTTTTTTTTAGCAGGATCAAAAGAAACAGATTGGACATGAGACATGTTCCCGACTGTATCTTTCTTCACATGTTCTTTTCGCAAACTATAAACAATGGAAGATTATTTGGATGGGTTAAAATATAGCTTCTCCCTAGAATTGGAGTTTTGAACACCAAAAAAAGGACCAAAATAGTGCCCTGTTTTCTCAAAAAAACACCTCCAATTTCCTATCCCAATTTGTTTGATCCTTAGAGATCCACCTTTCTGGCCGGTCCAACGGCTCAACCGTCCGACGAAGGTATTTGGAGAACGTCTTCCGTGGCTCGGAAGATATCCGACCTCACCTCCCGGATGAGTCGATCATGTTCGATGACGTGAATGAAGGTTTTATCAACATGATGAGGCTGCTGGAAATGGCCCTGGTGACTTATATCTATCTATACATTTATATATGTATATATATATATGTATATATATAGTGAATATCAGATAGAGTTGATTAAGAGGAGGTTGATTGATTTCCATATGTGTTACGGATGTTTCAAAAACGGATTAAACTTTAGGATTCTTGCATTGTGGTGTGTTTGATTGGGCCGGAACAGGTAGAATTCGTTGTGTCGTTCTGTTATGTATGTGTTAGTTTGGCAGATGTTGCAGCTGATGACGCTGATGAGTATCCACATTCTTTTTTTTGCGACTTCCACAAGAACACTGCTTGGTGGAAGCAAAAGTTTGCTGCAGGAAAGTCTACCAAGAGCCATTGGCAACAAAGGCTTGCTCCCAGCCGAAGATGCTTGAGACACTGGGCAGCGCTCAGCGTACAACTGGGGCTGTCTGTCTGAAACCCGCAACTATCAATCGCCATCAAATAAGAGGGAAAATGATGATAAAACCACGGATTTGAGGGGTCGGGTTTCCCCATAATTTTCAGACCGACCCATACTTGTTTGTCCTGTTTCTTATGGCCGAAACTCTTCACCTTCGCAAAATCCTTCGCCGCTCAGGAACCTGCAATCCTTCGAAGCCTCATTGGAGCCATGGATGCAAAGCTTGAGCTCGGCTCCTGCAGTGCTTTCTCAACACATGGGGGACCTGCAAGACCTGTTTTGTCTTTTTTTTCAATGGCTTTCCATGATTAATATGTTGATCACCATTTTTTAGGACGGAGTCCTTCAGTTTGAGAGCCCCGCATTCAAGAGGTGTCCAAGAGACCAGATTGATATACTTATATCTTAAAGAGGTCGTGCTATACTTCACAGGAGCAAATGTCTAGGTGGTGTTGTGTTTCCCTTCCAGACAAACTGCTGCTATGCCTGCTGCACCGGTTTTTGTGAAAGCTTGCCACTTAGGAGAACATTCAGAAGAAACTCAATGATTACCTGGAGAAAAAGCGTGCCAGTCCCAGTGGAAATGATTGAATATCTAGCAAAGCACATACACTGCAAGGGCTAGATGTTTCACAGAATCCTGGAAGCCACGCGATGCAGTCAGGGCTTGTGATGCAGAATGGTTGTACCCTCCGGTACTGGTTGCATTTTTGACCCATTTAGAACGCTTCAATTTTCCCGGATCGCCATGTGACCGGAGGGTAACAGTTCCAGTTCCAGCCACTGGAAGGTCAGTTCTTCCCACGCTTTTACTTCATCTCCAATGATGACCTGCTTGAGATTTTGGGCCAGGCCATTTCTGGAAGAACGCTTTCGGGGAAGGAGACTTTGACCCCCTCCCAACATGAAAAGCGCTGTTTCCATGGGACAAATGTAGCTTAGTAGCTGACCAGTTTTTGGAAGGGTATCACTATCTATCACCTAGTTCCTGCCAAGCTTCACACCTTTTTCATCCTCTTTCTGTCTTTTTGTGCAGGCGCGTGATCCAGAACAAGTTCAGAAGCACATCAAGAAATGCTTCGAAGGTGTCAAGTCATTGGAGCTGCAGCCCCCTGCGCAAAACCGTCGATGGGAGGCCGAATTGCAGATGTGTTGGATTTGGATAGCGTTTTGGAAGATGGTCAGCCCTGTGAGACGTTGCAGGCCATAGGTCTCAATGCACCAGATGGAGAGAGGGAGAAGTTGGTGACACCGGTGAAGCTTGAAGGACCTGTTGAGGTGGAATCCGACTGGAACTGACAGGTGGTTCACGTAGCGAAGCCATGGCCCATTGATAGATCATTTTTGATGGTTTACCTATTAAGAATTGGTGATTTTTGAAAAAGATGGTTAAATAATCAGAGGGTATGGGTCAAGTCATTGCGGTAAATGCTTGTAAGAGTATTCCATACATGGAGCATTTGGGTCGGATGCTTGATATTTTATTAGTTAAATTGATGATATACATATATATATATTTACATACCTACATACATTTATGCTTGGTCTTCAGTGAAGAATTGCTGACCATTTCAAAAACACACAAAACACCCGGGTTCAGCCTTGCAGGTGTGGCTCGGTTTGGTGGAGAAGAAGATGTTCGAATCCTTGAAGGCGCACTTGGTGAAGTGCCACAACATGAATATCAACCCCAAGGTGCGTTCCTGCGGGTAGTGAAGAAAGTGCAGAAGCTGACTAAAAATGAAGACATGACACTAATATATAATACCTCTGGTAATTTTTCGCAGTTTGCTATCAAAAGACATAATGTTTAGCAGTATCCAATACAGTTAAATCATCTATGATTTGCAATCTTCAATAGCAGACTTTTCACCAGAGGCTACATACAGAGCACCGACTCTGGCTGGTAGTAAATTTGGCACTCTGAATGAGTTCCACCACGTGTCAGGCGATGAAGAAAGAGAAATGGGTCAAAGAATTCCTTGGCCAATTGTTGTTGCTTGACGCCATGTTGGGAGTCCTCACCTAAAACCGCCTCCAGCATTTTCTATCGGAGTGGTTTTGGATTTCGTGGGAAATTGAATTTGGTCCAGCTTGGCTTTTGCAAGATAAGCTGTTTGTGGCCCCTCAAATCAGGGCTGTTTCAAACTACTGTAGGTCTTTGAACTTGAGCCCTGATTTGAGGAAATTTGAATTTTGTGTATATTTCATTCTGCCTTCAGACTGATCTATGCTGATTCATGTACTAACTCATGGATTTTCTCTTGTTTAGTTTCCAAAAGTTTAAAGTCGTAAATGTTTTTTGTTTAGTTTCACTATTTTTCACTAAACACATTTCCAGTTCATCATTCATATGATATATTCTCACACTCTTCATATGTCACTGGATTGGTTTAGGGAAAATTTACAGGAAACCTCTATATTTGATGCGGAAAACCATGGTTTCCTGATGTTTCCTGTAGATTTTCCAGAAACGCTTCTGACTCAGGATCACCTCGGGGCAGATTGCGTGGACCACCGACTGCGCCGCAGCATTGATGAAAGTGGAGAAGGGCCAGAAAAACGCCTTGAGGCACCACTGAGTCGCTACCATTACTACCACCCATTTGGGAATGGTATATACCACCTATCTATGGTGATTTAGGGGATGGTTTATTATTGTTTTACCCACATTAGACTTGGAAGTTTCATGAAGTTTTCAATGTGAAAACCAAAGTTGGTCTAGTTGATTTCGTTCAGTCTGAAACTCTTTAAAGCTGTTAAGGACCGTGCGATTGCTGGTCACGTCAGGATGTTGAAGCGAACCCAGAGCAAGTACATCAGCAAGCTCTGTGAGATGATTCGAAAGCCTCTCACAAAGTGGACAGCTTGAAACAAGTTGCGGAGGTTGGTGGATGATGGTGTATGATGATGGATATGATGGATAGTGGTGCTTGAAAAAGTATATACTTCCTGCATATATATATATATATATATAATACCCTATTCGAAGGAAGTTTAGAAGTGAAACTTCCGACAATATGGACAGTTGAAAAGCAGAGGTGAGAAGAGCCAAGATGTGAAGAGCTCAGCCATGA
>BGPT01000570.1:90854-112410 GCA_003297045.1 Symbiodinium sp. clade C Y103 | reverse complement strand
TTCGCTCTGCCATCCATCATTCACAGCAACTCACCTTTCCTATAGTTTGCTATTCCTGAAACTTCCGCCACCGCCTTGTGCGGTACTACTGGTACATATAATTATGTATTATATTACGTTGTAAAAGTTTATATTCGTACATACCCTCTGGTAAACTAACAGTTTGCTATTGAAAATGGCCATAGAAATAGTTGATTTTCGCAACTACAGAATGGTGATCCAGAGGCTCAATATCTAATGACACAAACATCTTCCAAATCTCTGGATGATAATCCCCACTGATAGTGACTCCGGTATGGTTGCTGAGGGTTGAAACCAAGTTGACTCTCACATCTGCATTTTTCATGGCTGCCCGGGTGAAGCATCAATTTTTGGGTCGAACATCATGATACCCTCGGGTAAACTAACATATATATATATATACATATACACATGGAAAACACCTTTTTAATTAATAGGTAAATCAACTAAGTGGCAATTTTCAATAGTCCTGTTGAATTACTAGAGGGTACACCGTAGGATTTTGGGATACCCGTTTTCAGGCAAACCGTTTGTTTCGAACTGCCCAGGATTGAACGCAACAAGCTCGTGGCATTAATCACCATTGAGGTTCATGCACGAGATGTGCAAGATCGCATGATTGTTTCTTCGGCTGGGAATGGTTTGATGTTGGTATTTTTTTGGAACCACCTGGTTGACAAAAATTGTTGATTATTTATGATCATTTAGTATCTATCACTTCATGGATTATGGCCTAAGCAGTGAACAATCAGTGCATGATTGCAGGCTCCAAGGCCCAAAGTTTTGCTGATTGTTTCTGTCTCGTTGAAGCCGTGGGTCTGCTAAGAACCTCAAAACAGAGTCGCCCAGCAACTTCAACTGGACCTCGCAGTTGCGCTTTGAACTGCGAGACAGCCAGGAGGACAGGCTCTGCCGGCAGCTGTTTGGCGTATCAAGCTGTTTGATTGCTGTTGCAGTTTTTTTAAATGTGGCAACATGAAGGGGTAATTTGGGTCTGCCCAAAACTGAGGCGATTTGATGCCCCAGTTGTGACCAGTTCAATATGGAAATGATGATGAACTTGGTCAAAGGTCCCTTATTGGAATTTCCATATTGAATCATTTTCCATATTGAATTTTCGCATGGAATCTCCTGTGCATATCATTGGAATGCAGGAGATCCATAGGTATCCTATTCTCAGACAAGCCACCAGGAGCCAGTCGGTGGCCAGCCTCCTGTGCAGACGTGTGTGGTTCTGCAGACCAACACCACAGCACCGTACGGTTTCGCGGCAGATCTGGTGCGCTGGCACGCTGGCAGAATCATCTAGAATCTATCTAGCTATCTATCCATCCATCCATCCATCCATCCATGTATATATATATATACATACATACATACATACATACATACATACATACATACATACATACATACATACATACATACATACATACATATGTATATATGCATATCTATCTATCCATCTATCCATCCATCCATCTATCTATCTGTCTATCTATCTGTCTGTCTCTTTGTCTGTCTGTCTACTATAGATGAATAGATAAACACACAAATAAATGAATGATGCGAATTCGTCTACCAGAAGCCATGCCAATCCTCACCAATGCTGGCCATGATGAGGGTAATGACGATCTATCGCTGGTTTTCACTGAAGGTTTGGTTTGCAGTGTATCGTCACTATTCGTCACTGCAGGCTATGAGTATCAGGGCAACAACGGACGTTTGGTGGTTACACCGATGACCGACCGCTGCTACATGACGCTCACCACAGCAACTTGGCAGACACATCTCAGGTTGCGCGTTGTGCAACATGTTGAACAACATTTAAGGCTTGGTCTAGAATGAAGTACCCACCCCACGGTTGAGAGAATCAGTTTCCCATAGCATGGTTTCCCCAAATATAGTTTCCCCATGAAACAAATCCAAAAAAAGGGGTGACATTAAAACAAAATCCGGGTACCACCCCTACCAGCCCCAGGCCATGCACTTGAAACGTGGTGGTGCACCTGCTGGACCTGCTGGCACAGGCAAGACCGAGTCAGCTACTGGGCACAGTGACCGGGGCCGGGAAGGGGATGATGTGAGGGCAATGGCATTGGAATGGTCCATGTATTATGGCACTTTAAAAAGGGGAACACCTGTCTATGGAAAAGGATGGAACATGAGGAGAGATCGATGTTTTGGGCTTTGAGACAACGGCAGGTAGCAAATCGTCAGTGTTAAAGAGGTGATTATAATATATATATATACATTGATTGCCAATGGCCAGCTAAGTTGCCACAGCCCGGGAGTTGTGAAGAACCCTCCAAACTGGTTCTGATTTGAGATCTCGAGACTGCCACTGCCGAGTCGTCATTCCAAGGTGAAAGATTTGGGCAAAGGCATGGCTATGTGACTTGGGCGATGTTGAGGTTTGCTCCTTCATGATGTTTCATGATATATTTCATGCACCAAAGTACCGACTTTGCAGTGAAGGCATCTTTGAGGCGACTCTTCAGGGTTGCTACCAGGTACCACTGTTTTCTTACTTGTGCTTAGCAGGGAATGAGGGAATGACCTATGATAACCATTGATAATCATCCCATTCCCATCCATTCCCCCATTCCCTGCTAAGCACGAGTAAGTTTTCATTTATGGTGGATTTTCCCATTAAAAATGGTGATTTTCCATAGCTATGTTAGTTTACCAGAGGGTACCAGGTACCACTGTTTTGGGTTGTCTCGTTGTCTCATCGACGCCAGGTATGTGATCGTCTTCAACTGTTCGGATGGCCTTGATTACAAATCCCTCGGCCGCATGTTCTCTGGACTTGCACAGCACCTTGGAGCAGTTCGATGAGATCAGAGGAGGGTTGCGTTTGTTCGAGCTTTACATACTTAACATATCTTATTTCAATTTATTTCATGTTGAAAATATGGAGGTTTCCCAAAGTAGGGGTACCCCCAATTCATCGAAAATTAGACCATTTTTTGTATTTCAACACATGGTTTTGGGGATCCCCCATTTTAAGAACCCCCCTATATTGGTGTTTCATATTCTTAACATCTTTGAAATTCAGTAATGATGCGCAAAATTATCTCGATCACAGAGATCAAAGAAGTTGGAACACCTTTCCAGGTGCGGCTGCTGGGGATGCTTCGATGAGTTCAACCGCATTGATGTTTCGGTCTTGCACCTTGGCGGTTCGAAATTTCTTGCACCGTGTCAGTGGAGATGGTGTGATCTGAGATGGTGTACTCAGTGTAAGTGCAAATGGGGTCACAACATATGGCTATATATATATATATGTATATATATATATATATAGATGTATATATATACTAATATATACATATTATATGTATATATATATATATATACATGTAAATATATATATATATATACACATATATATATATATACATAAATCGGTCTGCAGAAGTGCCTGTCTTCAGGTTTCCCATGGCTTTTCTCAATTTTTTTCTTTGGTTTTCCAAGTTTACCTGGCAGGTCTGTGGTGGCAGTGCAGATCATGACAATTCAAGCTGCTTTGAAGGAGGAGAAGGACAAGTTTCTTTTCGAGGACCGGACTGTCACAACTGACACTGGAAGGGGATACAAGGGGCAACCCGAATTTTCATGGGATCTAGTACGATTTTGTGGTTTTCAATAAGGTTTCAATAGGTTTTCAATTTCCATAATTTTCCGAATCGAAAAGGTGGGGTATATCAACCTCTGCTTTTTACCCTACATTGTTGAAGCCCGACTTAGCGTCACCCAGATGCCATGATGAAGTCGACACAGGACATCCTAATCAGCTTGAAGAGGACTTGTGCTGTCACTTGCGGAGCATGGAATGTCCGGTGCGGCATTTTTTTTGAGATCGGGATAGTTCAATAGCTATTATATGCACCATATTTTGATGTATTTGGGTGGAATGAATATCCGCAAATCCCAGCTATTTTGATGTGAACACCAGGGGATTAAATGGGTTTCGACCCATAGCCATATTCCTCACATTTCCGCGATTCACATGACTAGGTTGAAAAGTGCACTGTTAGTGACCTTGTAGTTTTGTGGCTCTCCCTTGCCACCATTCGTGAAATACGCACACAATCATTTCATATCGTTTCATATTGTTTGCAGCAATTCAACAGTTGAAGATGTATATCATGTATCCCGTTTGTCATTGTTTCACCCTTTTTTCCATGGCTGGTCAACCATAGCATGGAAGCATATTGGGTGCGTCTGAAATTGGGTCGATACCCCCAAATAGCCATATGTTCAGCATATGTTTCACCATATTTCAATGGGGAAAAACTGGTGATACACAACTATACACCATCATTTTAAATTAGTGATGAATGTTTTTCTGGCGGGGGGATATCCATTTTCAATGAATTCCAGACATCCCTGGATTTTTTCTAATGGATTTTCACTTCTTTTCTTTACCAACTATAAACCACCTTGGAAATAAACCATAGGTTTTTCCAAACCCTTCAAGGTCTTCATCACCATGAACCCGGGCTACGCGGGACGTTCGGAGCTTCCCGACAACCTGAAAGCGCTCTTCCGGCCCGTGGCCATGATGGTTCCAGACCTGGCGATGATCATGGAGCCTGAGTTAGACCTGGTGATTTTTGAGCTGTTTCAATGGAGAAAAACATGGAACAAAAGGCTGGAGGCTGGAGGTGTCTAGCTGGGAAAATCATCTAAAATCATCCAAAATCATCCAGCAATTGGGATTTTTCCATTGCCAAGTTTGATTCTGAATTACCATCTGGTTATTTAACATAGCCATGGAAAATCCTCTATAAATGGAGGTTTTAATGGGAAAATCATCCAAAATTAGCCATTTTCCATGGCTATGTTAAATAATAGTTCCATGATATTCCCACTAAAACCCTCCATTTATGGGATTTTCCATTGGTATTTGAATTATGAATTATGAAATATGAACTATGAAACATGAATTATGAATTCTGAATCAATGCATTGTCTTGTCAGGATTTGGCAAGGCTGGATCTATGTCTTTGTGTGTGCTGTTGCTCACACTTGGTAGGTTGTTCATGTTGTTCAGTCGTGTGTGGTCCTATCAAGCTGTATCCCGCTTAGGAAATCATGCTTGTCTCCGAAGGCCAGGATTGTTCAGTGCTTGTCTTCTATCAATGGATTGGTTAATGGGAAAATTTACAGGAAACCATGGTTTTTACCATCAAATATAGAGGTTTCCTGTAAATTTTCCCTTAAACCAATCCACTAGCCGGAAAATCCTGTTAGAAATGGAGCTTTCAATGAGAAAATCATCTGTAAATGTGGATTTTCCATTGCCAGCTTTGATTATGCATGATCTTCCTGGATGTTTGGACAAGCGAACAGTTCAGTCGATCGGGCACTAGCTTTGGTTCCTTGTCATTGCTGCGAAGCAACATGTTCTTAGTCCGCTAGCAAGTATCAGATCCTATTAGGAAGCGTTGCCTTGGAGGCTTCAAAGACTTCAAAATGTTGGCAAAGAAGAAGTTCACTCTGTATCAGATGATGTTGCAGCAGATGTGGCTGCCCCAGATTTGCCTATAAAAGAGGTGAGACCTTAGGCAAGGAGTTTTTCCTTGCATTGGGAATCAGTGCGGAATACACTGGGATCCATTGATTGCAAGGGAGGCAGCAGGTGCAGTTGAGCCCTTTTTTGTCATGAGAGAAGTGGCGGGGTTCCTCCCTTGTCAGAACGCCCTGGTTCTCCATTAGCAACCATGAGACAGCACTTGTCAGGGGAACATGTCACCAGCAAACTGAACCAGGAAACTGTCAAAGATAAGGTCCAAGCAGCATCACTACGACTTCGGTTTGCGAAACATCAAGTCGGTGCTGGGCTGTGCGGGAGCATTGAAGCGAAAGGCCCGTGCGTGTGAACAGAAACATCGCAGGAAAATGCAGAAAAGTGCAACTTGCTGAAACTTCAGTCTCCCAGAGATCCCAGAGTGAGATCTTAAGTTGTCTAAGGGTCTAAGGGTTCCGGATACCCTCTGGTGTCATCAAACATGGCTTGCTGGAAAATTCCCCCAGTTAGTTCGAAGATTTTCCATTTTTTTCACGGCCAGGAGCCAGACATGCCCGAGCAGATCCTCCTCATGCGTGCGATCAACGATGCTTTGCTCAGAAAAAAGCGCAATCCGATGCGCTCAAATCTGTAGGGCTCGAAGATGTTCTGCTGGACACGGAAAACTTAATCAAAATTGTTTGATTATTTGATGTTATTTGATATAATTTTGTTATTTAAGTTGGGGAAAATAGTTGAATCCTAATAGCCATACGGGGTGTGTCTGAAATTCATACAAACCCTCCAAACGGCTATTTCCCATTGGTAAAATGATTTCGAATCCGCGGTGTCATCTTGCGGTTTCCCCAACATTCAAAGCCCGAGGACATGAACGCTCCGAAGTGGGTGTCCCAAGATGTGCCCTTGTATCAAGCGCTTCTCAGCGACATCTTCCCAGGACTGTAAAACATATTATAAAATGCTCAAATCTCAGGTCTGTGAGACGACAAAGGAACCAAGAGTTCCCAATTTAGGAATGTGTACCACCGTCTTTGTTTGTTGGTCAGGTATCCTTTTCATTTCTGGTATGTGGATTGCCATGATTGCGTGGTTTTTCGAAATCTGAGATTTCCGCAGGAGTGGAGCTTCCTGTGCCAGACTACGGCAAGTTGGAAGAAGTGATCGTACAAGTCTTGGAAGAGATGGGCTGTCAAAAGGTCAAGCACTCCGTGGCAAAGTGCATCAGCATCTATGAGACTTGGATGAACAGTTTTCCGCTTCCCTTTTCAAAAAGGGCACATAGCGTGGTTTTGCGTGGGTTACACTGCACATAGCTGTGTGAGAACAGAACCTGCTCAAAACTATCATTGAATTAAATATCTATCTAGCATGATCTAGTAAATAAAAAGGTGCGGCCTTTATTTGACCGTTCTAGTTCTTTTTTATCCTAAGCTATCATGCAACAAAAACATCCAACAACGGAGGGCAACAGTTGCCTCTGAGGAGACGAAGATTACCCGCCATGGCAACATGTTGGTGGGTGGAACGCTTGGAGGAAAGAGCGTCTGCTGGAAGACTTTGGCAAAGGCCAAATGCATTTTGAAGTCCATGGGGCAGGAGGGTGCCTTGGTGGTGTCTATGTCCACTTGTTTGGGGCTGTCTTTTTTTTTATGGGGGATCCCCATAACCGCAAAACGCAGAGGTTTTAATATACTAAAATGGTCTAAGTTGGATGATTTTGAGGCATCCCAATGTTCAATGGGATAATCATGGTATGTTGGAGATGATGAGATGTTCCTTTCCCAGACCTTTCGAGTGGATCATGGGTCGTGATATGTCGCGTGACATATCAGCTCGGGATCTGCAAGGCACTGTGGGGGTGGATCGGGGCCTGATTATACAATCTTTTGGGAGGATGAACCCCCCATTTATTTGCTATTTTGCTGTTCACAAGACTACCAGGGTTTTGACCCTTAATCATGTAGCCAAGCTGCCAAGGTATGGAGAAGGTGGTCTTTGACATTATCAACCCAAAGTCCATCACGATGATCCTTGACAGATGGGACTGCGATGAACTTAGTGCAGGGTTAATTTTTTTAACTTTTGATCATGTTTCCTGTTTTGGTCACCTGGCTGAAACCGACAGAAATTCAGAAAACATCACCCGAGGAATAGCAAAGGACAGTCCTGCTTGAAATTGGATAAGTGCATTCCCACCTGTCGGCATGACTTGCCTTTTTCTTCATTTTTGTGTCTGGAAAACTGTGGTTCTGGCGAAGGAACGAGCTCTATGGGGCATATGATGCTCTAACCATGATGGAGTGGACGGATGGGGTGCTCTCCTCAATCATGCGGCGGATGTGCCAGGAATCTTGGCAACTGACATCTAGTGACCGCTTACTTGGTAAAACTTGCTTGCTGCGATTTGCTAGCAGTTGTAAACGATACATAATGAGATATAGGATGATATAATATGATATATATAATACATGTGTATATATATATATATGTATATAATATATATATATATATGTATATATAAGTAGTCTGCGAAACTGTAAGTATACCACGTGATGTATTGCACCTCTCCAAGATTACGGAGGATGTCGCATCCAACAGTGGTTTCCGGAAGATGTTCCGTTGGATTAAGATCGAAATTTCGGGATTTTGGATGGGTTTGTCATAGGTACGCCTCAAAATTCAATGGATTATTATCATTTATCACTTTCCCCAGTAAGATAGTGATCTTGTGGGTATAATACGATAATTAAATACACCACATTTTCCGACAAACCCAGATGATGTATCGGTGTGTCGCACAACTGGTGAAGGACGAAAAGCCGGATGAAAAGTGGCTGGTGTTGGACGGGCCGGTGGATACTTTGTGGATTGAGTCCATGAATACCGTCCTGGATGACAACAAGGCCATCTCACAGCAATGAAGTGAGCAAGGTTCAAAACCACAGGTGGTTGATTGGTTGATTCTGATTAGGGAGCTATACTGCTATACTACCCAATACATTGGGAACTCTCATGATCCATTGTGAGACATCCTATCAACCGACCAGTGTTTTGAACACTGCTTAAGGGACACTGCGAACCTGGAAGCATTTGCCGCATGACACAACCATACTCAATCTGTCTTGACTGAGTCTTATTTTTTAGTCTATATTGTACACTAATCGTAAACGACACTAATATACACTAATCGGAAACCAACTTTACCACATAAGGGTTCCATGATCTTACACCTAACTATAACAAAAGAAGTGCATCATTCCTTCAGACACTGTTTTCTTCATGACCAGCAATAGGACACGTATTTAGAGTTTTGATCGCCAATCCATTCAACAATCCCCATGCATCAATGTGGTAGCTCCCCAATCATCAACCGGGCCCCCGGTATGAGCAATTTATGGCAAACAACCATCAACCATCCTCCAATGGTAGATTTAAATCTTCAGTGGCCATACCACATTTTGATTTTCATGAAATCCCCATATTAATCCCCATAAAATGTTCATTGAATCTCGGTGAATCCACATCAGTTCACAAGACCAGCCAGGTGTTGACCCTGATCAACGGAGACCGCATCAGCATGCCGCCCATGGTGCGGCTGCTCTTCGAGGTGGCGGACCTGGCGCAAGCCTCTCCAGCCACCGTCTCACGAGCAGGAATGGTTTCTTGGCACGGCAGCTGGATGAACGACACGATGGGAACGAAGCGCCTCTGGTATATTAACAGTTCGACCCTGAGAAACTCGCTATTTTTAGAGGAAATGAATCTTCCAATCCTGATGACTGCCAGGCGGTCTATGTTAATTTACCAGAGGGTATTTTGGGAACTTCTTGGGGGATTCTTTCTCATGTTAACTTGGGGGGAAGCAAATCGAAGAGATTCAAGGGTCCATGGGTTAAAACACTACTGGTGGGTGCAGTTTGGTGAATGAAAAGGGAATAAGCTGCAAAAGTTGGAACTGCACATATTAGGAGATTATGAGATGATGAAATCAAGCCCCAGAAGTTGTCGTAGACATTCCCCAGTTGCTGCATCCTGCAGGTGTATTTCGATCCACCAGACCTTGGATGGGAGCCGTACTTCAAGTCATGGGTCGAGAAGTTTATCCCGCAGAACCGGCAGCAAGATGCGACTTCGCCAGCAATGTGGTTTTCACCGCTGCCATAAACTCCCATGGGGATAGTTGAAATCCCACGCATCGTAAAGATGGTGGAGTTTGGGGATGGCAACGCCATGGGTTTCTGCAGAGGTGCAGGTCCTCTGGTGACGGTGACTGGGTGGATTTCAGAACCTGTCAGGGCCGCCACTAGTTTCTGTGGGCCGCCACCACATGGCTGCTCTGATGAGGTTTTGAATCTATCGGAGAAGTGGATTCCCAAGTGCTTGAAGATTCGCAAGACATGCGTGGAGCTCGCTCCGATCGTGGATACGAATGCGGTGATGTCTCTCACTCGAACCTTGCCTGAGAATGTACAGACAGCAACAGATGTGGTGTGATTGCATGTCATCCAGAGGTTGGGGCAAGGATTGGAGAATCAACATATGCATCATATGCACGTTGCTTTTATCCATTTGGATCCATGAATGATCCATTTGGGTGCTATTTTTGTTAGAGCAGGTCTTCAATGTCATGGTTGTTCTCAGGCCTCTATGAGACCTTCGCGCCCAAGATTGACATTGATGCTTTTGGTGACAAAGCACTGGAAGCCCTCGACAAGTTGTTCGCGTTCTCCCTGATTTGGTCGCTGGGATCGTCCATCACGGAGGCGGTATGGCGGTATGGCGAGATACCGGTGACATCCGGTGATCCATGGCGGCCTCGAAATCAAAAACCCGGCGTAAAAAACGAGGAATCCATGTTTCAATGTTGTGGAATGGAGCATGGAAGTACTCAAAAACTGTGATTTCAAGTTGGGTTTCTCGAACGGGAT
The DNA here is from genome assembly GCA_003297045.1 of Symbiodinium sp. clade C Y103. Lineage (NCBI taxonomy): Eukaryota > Dinophyceae > Suessiales > Symbiodiniaceae > Cladocopium > Cladocopium sp. clade C. Next base: position 101,922 of record BGPT01000570.1, on the reverse strand, counting down.
TCCCATCATTGTGAGAATCCCCAACCAATCATCAACCAGCAGGGGTGTATTTGGCAGCCACTGCCCAATTGGATTGATTTTGTGAGAGGCATCCCGACCTACCTTCGACCAATGTGTGCGAGAGGTTGAGAACCTCGGACTCCAACCTGGCATAGGTCCAAGATGGTCCAAAGACTAAACACTGAGACCGAGACCTGAATGTTCATAACTTGGACATGCTTGGACCATGGATTGAGACCGGAAATCATGAGATTTAGAATACTCATGAATACTCCTACAATGAGAATCAATGAGATGCAGATAGTAAAGCCCAGATATATATGGCTCGTACATGGGTTGTATACAGGTTATCAACCACTTCAACCATTGGGATGTACATCCACTGTCCCTATTTTTGTTGTCCTCCTTTGATCCTAAGGAACTACTTCCCTGCTTCTCAATCAATCTATGAATATGCCTTCAACTTCGACAAGGCAGACTTTGCCCCATGGGATGAAAAGCTGCCCAACCCCTTCAAGCCGGGAGATGCTCAGCTGCCAAGATTCAGATGTTGCACGCCATTGGACCATCTTGGATCAGGCATTATTGCTTCCTTCAAAACAACTCTCATGCGCCCTGCGCATCCCTGTGCTACTATTGAGGAAGGCACGCCTTTCCACAAGATTGTGGTGCCGACGACAGACACCATCAGTGCCCTGTTTGCAGCCACTGAGTATACTGAGTTGCACTGAAACACCAGATTTATCAACAATCCCCGCCACAGCCCACGACAACAGCAGCAGCAGAAGCAGCAGCAGCAGCAAAACAGAAACAAGTAGAAGGGAAAGACCAAGAGCAAGAGCAACAGCGGGCTTAGATTTACCCCCAAAAAAACAGCTGATCCACTTGGTCTTTGTTTTTCAAACATAAACATACACATAGGATTCTCAACCCTTGAATGTCTCCACATCCAAAACTTCCTGAAGCACCCTGATTTCCTGAACCAATGGTTTATTATGTTTGGTACTTGTGCTATGTTCTTTGCCGACACGCAGGAAACATGTTCATTTTGAAGCAGCTCAACACCAAGCACTTCCACAGTCTTTTGGTGGGCTGCACTGGCACTGGTAAGACCATCGCAGTTCAGGAGGCTGGGTTTCGGAAGCGCCAAACCGTGCCAGTTGTTCCGCAACATGACGTGCCAACCTGTTGAGAATCCTTGCCGACACACTCCTTCAATGTATGGAATACTGTACCCTAACGCATGAAGATAGTCATGGAAACTGAGCCATTGATAGATGATTCTACCTATTGAAAATCGTGATTTTCCATAGCTATGCTAGATTACCAGAGGGTAAAAGCGCATCCTGCTTTTTCCATCTTTTCGCTGCCCTTTCCCTGGTTTTTTATTCCTGGTATCTTGCAGGCGATTCAGGGCCTTGAAGAATCTGCCTGGACATCCTTGACCATCAACATGTCTGCTATGACCTCTTCAGGCTGGGCTGACCAGCTGGCTACAAACGAGAGATGATGTTCCCTGACGCCTCAGGCAAGACGCAAGAAATCATTGAGAGCAAGATCGAAAAGCGAATCAAAAACAAGTTCGGCCCCGACACTTGGCGGCGAGCGACAGAACTTGCCAACAAAGCCTCCTCATTTGATGCCGAAATAAAAAAATCACGACATAACTTGCTGAGGGTTTCATCACTTGGCTGGTTGCAAACAGAACTTTGGCTACATGATGCTACATGTTTATTTGTTGTCAGTCCTTGAAAGATCTGGAGCAGCTTACAACTATTGGGATTTGTTTGGATACCCTGGAGGTTGCCGAGTCAGGATGGACACGGGGTAGGGTCATCTCAAGAGATTCAAGGAGCGATGCCCTCGCCTTGACACTCTAGGCTGGCAACAAGCGAATGCTGATGTTTGTGGATGACCTGAACATGCCTAGGACTGCGTCAGCCAACTTCTGTGGTCAGATTTCAGTAGTCTTGGCTACTCAAGGTCTCATTATGTCTCATGAAAATATGTTGGAACAACATGTCAAACAATATATATATAGATTGAATATGTTTTTGTTCATCACTCCACAGAAGGTTGCGATCACATTCAAAGATGCAGACTTTGACAATTTTCACAACTTTTCTTCGGTCAGGAAGGACTTGTTTGGCTCGCAGCCTCCTCTGGAACTGCTGCGTCAGTGGATCGACTACGGCTGCTGGTATGATCGGCAGAAGCAAACCCTGAGGCCGTCCTTGGGAGTCGTCATAAGGACTTCGAGTCTGAGAATGTCTGAGAGGAAAGCCATCAAGTCAAAAATGGGACCTGTCCCTGGAATATATTGACGTTGTTAAGTTGATAGTCACTTAAAATACCAGGGAGTCTTTGTCTGTCCAGCTCTGTCTTCGCATGGGCTGCCAGGTATGTAGAGGGCATTCACATGGTCTCTGCGATGGGTCCACCTGGTCAGGGGCCAAGAGATTCAATGGGCATGCCTTAAATTTGAGCCGTCCAGTGGGTCATGCCTTGAACATCAAAGTACCTAGGTGGTGGCCGTGCAGTGATTTCGGCACGCTTGCAGAGTGCTGCCAACAATCTTTGCTTCGTGACTTGTCTTTTCAATGGCTTAATCTTTCAGGCCACCGGCGATCTCGCAGATCAAAAAACATCCGAGGTGAATCCTGCTGACAGCCAGATCAAGCGCATTTTTATGACTTTGGCAAGCAGCTTGGCAAGCCCTGGGTAGCCAGTTGATGTTCCAACATATCATTCCTGTCCAACAAGGGCTGTAGGAAGCCACAGTTGGCACAGCTTGTGATGCAGGCAACAAACTCAACGGTTTCAGCAACGAAGATGTGAAAGCTCTTTCTGAGCCTTTGACCATGACCACGATCAACATTTATACCCAAGTGATCGACGGCTTCTCGGCTTGCATCTGATGTCGTAAGTGGACAGAGTCTTACAGCCCAGCACGCACCCAGCACCAAGCTGACGTCGTCTGAGGATTTCTTCCGACTCCAGAGAAGTGCCACTACCTCTTCAACTTGCGGGACATTGCCAAAATCTTCCAAGGTATATACCTGGCCGACACCAAGGCTCGCCAAAATGCTGCAAAGATCTGCAAAGAAACATAAAGAAACTATAGGTTTGTGATGGTTTGTGTTGAAACTTCACTTAGGATTCTGGAAAGTCCCGACGGACAATCAATTATATATCAGACTGAATTGAAAAGAAGCTGAAGAGACGAGTCTAGCCTGGAAGGACTTCACACTTGGGGTACTGGAATTGCACTGGTGATTGCAATACTCATTGAAGCGGCTTATAGAGCCTCTTAGATATCCAAGATTTCCCAGCCGCACTTTCGCGACTCATGTCCGTCCTAGTCCCATGAGCTACCCCATGACTGGCAGTTACCCTGGTCTGTTGATCATGAGTTTGTCATCGCAGTCATCACATGGCTATGAGTCAAAACCCTGGTACCTTCTGTTCACCCCAAGTCATAGCTGGGATTTATGGATGTTCATCCCATTAAAATGGATAAATTCATAGGTTTTGACTCATCCCCACATCTCCAGGTTCATGAGCAGAAGGAGCAGATTGTGCGAATGTGGTACCACGAATGCTGTCGCGTCTTTATGGATCGCCTCATCAATCACGAGGACCGCTGGGACGTCCTGAAAAACGACTGGGCAACTCACCATAAGCGATGATTTTTAGGGTCAGGGACCAAAAAAATGGATCAAGTTTCAATAAGTCAATGTAACCTTAGGTATCAGTAAATATGGATAACATAATTATAGATATGATCATAGATATAATTATGTATATATAATTAATACTTATTATCACAACTTAACATTTGTATTATCTACTAGTGACATATCAATTGAAAATTGCATAGATTCTGAACGCACGCCCAAGCCATGTTGTCCAACGCTAAATCGGTGTCGCGACATGTTGGTCCTACGCAGGACCGCGAGAAGTTCCGCAACCTCCTCGATGCTGCCATGGACAATGGCTTGCAGGTGAGACAGAAAGAGAAGCCTGGCTTTGGTGAATCATCCATGGTAGTACAGTATCATCCATGGGTTCTTTAATTTTTCTCTTAACTATTATATGCATATAAATACACACTGCATCTTACGGTATACATTCACATACTGTATAAATATGTACTGTACGATGCATATAGTATTATATGCGTATATACATCATGTATAAACATCCAGTGTATTATATATATATATATACACATTCTATTATATACATATATATATATATAGAATGTGCATCATCTATAGTGACGCATCTTAAGATCTACTGAGTCCATGGCTTGTCCAAACGACCTCAGGATCGACGGTGGAGATCCCGACTTTGTCTTCGCGGCCCTGGAACTCAGCAATCCTGAAGCCGAAGATGCCGTCTACGACTACATGCATGATCGCACCAGCGATTCAGGCGCACCCGCCGAGCTTTGGGATGGTGCCGGGGAGTGCACCCGGGGGAAAATGGCATGGCGGGCAACATGCGGAACACGACACAAAGGGGTTTCTATCTGTGCAAGATATGAAACATGGCTAGAGAAAATCCGAAGTGGATCTAGAGCTGGAAGATTTGTTGATACGTGGATGATTTTCCAGCAAACCATGATTTGAGTACCGGAGGGTACTGTAATTAGTTCTATTGGTGGATAGCAGAGTTCAAGACATGTTCATGCATCACATCAAACAAGAGTTGGGAGGAACCATTTCTTTGCAAAGCTCAAACGTTTGCAATGATAGAAACTATGGGTTTGGCTAAGAGTTTCAAGATCACATGAACCATGGTCAGAGCTGAGGCTGTAGACCCATATTAGAGGATGGTTATATCCCTATTGATTATAATAGGTCCTGGGCCATATATGGAGGTTTCCTAAAATAGGGGTACCCCCAAATCATCCATTTTTGTTTAGGATTTTCCATCATAAACCAACCATTTTGGAAATCCTCCATTTATGGAAACCCCCACACACCTAATTTCCAGGAGTCTGTTGTGGTTCCGACGTAGGTCTGAAGAGGTTTATGGAGAGCAGAAACGAGGCCAGCAGATCGCAGCTGCACGACTGGCAGAGAATCTACCAGTGCAGCATAACTACAATGATAATCTGAATGATTGGTGGATGGTGTCGGTATTATGCTGTATTTTAACAATTGGAATATATCTATTGGTATTATGGTAATCCCGATTATCTATTGGTATTATTTGTTTGCAGACAATCTATTGTTTGATCGATTTTTTCTTGGTCAGGACTACAATGCAATGTTCAAGAAGTCTCCAATGTCCCTGGTCATGCTCCTGAGCCGCAGAGACTCATCCGGCTTGATCAAAGGTGCTGTTTGTGTTAGCTTTTGGCACGAATAAGCCAGATGAATATCTCAGGTTCAAGGAGGCTGTGGAGATTTGCTGCAAGGTCTTGCGAATCCTGAAGCAGCCACAAGGCACAACGCGGCAATCTGCGGCACTGACCGAAGCTTTCAGAAGGCCACATACAGTATAGATACATATAGGCCCTACATCACAGGTGGGCAGGCCCCAGTAGTCATCACTGATATCACAAGTGCGGCATTGTCGTAGCTGGGAGGCAATGCTCTTCTCATTGGTGTGGGTGGTTCTGGACGACATTGTCAGACAAGATTGGCTTCTTTCATTGCATTTTACAAGTGCTTCTCGATCGAGATCACCAAGCAGCAACTTCACTGCGATGTACACGCTTGATGGACCGATGGATATTGATCGATGTTGCTGGATGTTGTTCGGTTGATGTTGATATGTGGCTAGCCATGGGTCAACATGCGGAAGATGTCGCGATGAGATGACCACCATGAGATCGTTGTCTGTTTTTGTCTCTACAAAATCATCCTTGGCGAGGTACAAGCACAATTCCTTCTTGGAAGACTTGAAGAAGCTCTATGAGCTTACTGGTGTGAAGAATCAGAAGTTGACTTTCTTGTTCTCAGAATCTCGGGCTTCATTTGACCTCCAGACAGTGTTCGTTCTAAAGAATCCAAACCAATCTGCTAGTCTCCATCAATCTCCATATCTTACAAGTACTGGATGGGTTTACTCGTCATGGGAACTTCTCGGCACAAAAAAAATGGGTTGGGGATCATTGCGGCCGTGGTTCTGTGCGAAGACCCGTCCGCGCGTCTCTTTGATCTTGATATGTTCCATTCTGTTCCTACGATGCTTCTTTGTTTCCTTTCAAATCCTCCAGAATGGGGATCAAATCAAGTGTTCACCTCCACAATTTCCGAGTAACATGATATGAAATGATGATGGAAAGATATGGACACTACAACTATGGTTCACCATTTTTCACAATCTCAGGATACTGAGATTGTCGAGGAGAGTTTCTTGGAGGATGTCGCGAATATGTTGAGCAGTGGCGAGGTGCCAAACCTCTTCACAGGTGACGAATTGCAAGCGGTCCGAGCCAATTTGGAGAAAGCTGGCAAGGACTGAGGCTGACAGTTTTCATGGTGTTTGGATGTGCTATTGCTACATCTATATCATTCTATATCTATTATATATAATTATATACATATATGATTCTATATGTCAATGTATATTAATGTAAGTATATGTATGTATACACATGATGGAATTTATTTTGGAGTCGATCTGTCGAATTGCAGGAAGCAAAGATTGCACAGACTCCAGAAGCGATGTATGACTTCTTCATCTCAAGAGTGCGGGAGAACCTTCACATTGCAACTTGACAGCAGTGGATGCGAAAAAAAACGTGGATGCTTGTGGAAGGTCATAGTTTCCTTTATCATATACATATATATATATATTGATATATATATATATATTGATATATATATATATATATTGATATATATATATTGATATATATATATATATTGATATATATATATATATCAAATTGATATATATATATATATTGATATATATATTAAATTGATATATATATATATATTGATATATATATATATTGATATATATATATATATACATATATTGATATATATATATATATATATTGATGTATATATATATATATATTGGGGATGTTCATCATCAATGGAATCCCTGATAGTCTTCCAGTCCATCAGATCATCACAGGTTGTTTGGTGAAAGGCGCGCCATGTGGGAATCATCGCACCTCTGAGGTCTTCTGCATGTCCTACATCGGAAACAACTTCCGAGACTACTGCCGCCGCTTGACAGAAGTCTTGTGCAAATCCTCGGGCTTGATGATGAAACCCCAAAATTGGATAGAATTGGTTTCAGATGTTTAAGGGAACATCTACAGGAAAAGGACACCCAAAAAATATTGGAGGTTCACCCCCCGTTCTACTGTGGATTCTTCCTAAGAACATCAATCTCTTCATCAACTATCCAGTCCTTATGGGGGATAGCTTAGCTCCGGATATCCCCACCTCCAGTATTTTTCAGCCCATGGTTTTGGGACGTTTTGGGCTCCATGTCTTGGAAGCGGCAAGGAATGTACCCGTCCCTTGTGAGCTGCACCACAGCCATCTGGCTATTGCCGTGGCCTGCCGAAGCCTTGACCGAAGTGGCGTTGAAGTTCCTCACTGAAGGCCCTGACGTCGTCTGGACAGATCCGGAGGGGTTTGTCTGAAAATAGGAGATGCCCCCAAGTTATGGGCCATCAAATACTGGGGAAAATGAGGTGAGAATCCATGTGAGCAGCCCATCAAATCTAAGGCGTTCCTGTGAATTTTGCCTTAAACTTTAAACCAATCCAATGAACACAACTACAGTACGAATCCATGAGAATCGGTTACAGAATGCTGAAGTTGAAGATGGAAACTGAAGCATCTCAAACCAGCAACTCAAAGATTTTTACTATGACCATGTAGCAAATATTAGTAATTGTAAGACATACGCTTGTATGATTATCCTTTTTGGGAGTGGCGCGGAGAAAAGTTCTGTGGGACATGGGGATTTTCTCCAGCAACATAACTGGCAATCATGAAGTGCATGGATCAAGCATGAGTTGGATGATTTCAATCTCTACTCACCAACCATGAAAAGGGACTGATATGGACTGATTATGTCCCTCGTGCCGTGTCCATCAGGCGAACTGGAAGAGTCTCTCCGCCCTCCGGTGGCTGAAATTTTTGGTTCTGCGCACACCACCGTCATGCGATTCTCCACACGCATTTACCAGGTGCCATGACGCGTGCAGTTCATCATGGTCCAAGGGTGTTTGAAACTTGGGGCATACATTCATTTTATGGGCATCATTTTTCATATCTATTTTAAGAGGGAACGTGATTTCTTGACATTGACGAACCAGTGGATTTGGACAGACATAGATTCTAATGATTAAAATTGCTTGTGACCCTGATAGGCATTGATGAAAGACTTTAGGTTTGGGATCCCTCGCTTCGTCACTCGCTGCAGGAGCAGAAGCGCATGAACTATGTAACGCCGACCAACTATTTGGAGCTCGTGCAGGGCTACATGAAGATGTTGAAGGCCCTGGAGTGTTATGAGAGCCGGACAAATATTTTCGAGACTGGAATCACCGGGATTTTCCAATTTCTTGATGATTCTGATCTCCCCGAACTTATGCACCTCAGGACAAGCAGAAGGAGCTTGGGGCTGCGGCAGACAAGCTGCGGAACGGCTTGTCGTGACTTGGTATTGCGCAACAAATTGCGGTCGGGTTGGCCGAATGGTGGAGAATCCATTTTACATAGCAATTTTACAGCAATTTTGATGGGGTAAAGTAATTTCTGAGGCATAAGATTTGGGAGTATGCCGTTCTCAGAGAAAAGCATGTTCTAGGAAAGTGCTGGAGCTTCTTGGGGTCTCCGAGTCCGCTGAAACTGGTGAAACCCCGGTGTTCAGAGGAGTCAACATGCAGTACAGAAAAAGCTTCAGTCCATTGAATCCGCTTGGATCAATTTTGTTCCGCCCCCGAGTTTCGTTTCAATAGATTCATGATGGCTATCCGGCTATCCCAATTCGTGTTTGTCGCTGGGGACAAGGACATTTTCCCGCCCCTGCGCCCCAGTTCTGTCGCTTAGGAAACTGGATGATGCCCGCGTGCAGGTCGCTGAGATGAGTGTTGACTTGGAGCCAAAGCAGCAGAGAGAGGGCAGCAGTTTGTCGAGCATGACTGAAACGGAAAAAGACATGGAAAACCCCGGGATTATTTTATTTTCGAGTACCCCGGTAAACCCCCTTTTGGACAGACGCATACGAATGATTTATAAATGTCAACAACATAAATTGGTGGCTCCCAGTTGGGAAGTGGCTTATTTCATCCCTGTTTTTTTTTCCAGTGGGGTGAGTAGGGTTAGTCCACTTGGTGCACTGGGGTGAATTGACCTACTGGGAGAAGCCAGCAAGTATGCCAATCAGTTTCCAACAACAAGAACATGATAATTATAAACCTATGTATACGTATACGTATACGTATATATATATATATTTGTGTGTCAATCAGTCCGATCAGTTCTGCATAGTTTCCCTTTGATCTTCTTTTGTTGTTCTTGCTTTTGTACGGCATCTTTGACGATCCCCGCAAAGCTCCCGCCTATGTCCCCAGGAAGAGAAACAGAAGATTTGCGATGTCAAGGCCAAGGAGTGTGAAGAGCTCCTTAAGGCGCGATTGAAACACAGATAGACTACACCCGACTAATTACCGGGAACAACAAGGATGAACATGAACATGTCTGAAAATGGAGGACGGGGCCCATACAATGGCAACTTCATCGGAGAAAATATGATCAACTATTGGGTTTTAGGGATACACTAGTACATTTCAGGGCATCAGATTGCAAGCATTTCAGGGTTATGCATGGAAAATCATGGAAATATCCGGCACAGTGGGACTCAAGTCCGCGGATTTGGCCATCTCATCTCATGAGAGCCGCAACAATGGCATCCTTACCATACCAACCCATTGGGGACGGTTTGACTCAGATGGATCTCAAACTGGCGGACAAGACAAGAATCCGCAGTAGGGTATGGATGTTATGCATATGCTGTGATAACCTACCATTGCACTACAAAACCCTTGAGCGGTATTCAAAACCCCTGTTGGTTGATGATTGTAGATATGATACTATAATTTGTTATACAATATATATTAATATAATTTAATATATGTAATATATTTTTCGGGATTATCCGCATCCATGAGCTCAAAATCCCACCATTCATCATGAATCAACCACTAGATATATATATATATAATTATATATACATATGATTTTTCCACACATACATATATCATATTGTTACATACATATATCCCATTCTATCCCCAAAAAATACCCATGAAATCCGCTTTGTTGGATATCCATGATGACCATCACGGCCCGACTCGCCAGGTCATTACAGCCGAAAGATCCAAAGCAGATGCGCAGCAGGCGCAGGTCGAGGCAGATTCGATTCGCATTGAAAAAGAAGCCAAGGCGCAGCACGGCGACGCGACGCGCCATGGGCCAAGGGATGCAAGGGATCCAAGGGATGCAAGAGACTGGGAAGTGCGACATGTGCTTCAAAATCCCAAAACACTATGGAAGTTGATGGCCTATAATAACCATTAATAATCATCCCATTCCCCCACTCCCTACTAAGCACCAGTAAGTTGATGGTTTCTTTCTTTTTTTTTTTAGACCATCGTGCCATGGTCAAAGCTTGGACGAGATTAACTCAGCGGATGGGAATAATCAATGTCATAGGGATTTGATATACCAACATGTACTCATTGAAAGGAATCACCAATGATGGTGGAATGACCATAACCCATGTACCGCGTTTCGACCATGTCACACATGTATAATAATAATAATGATAATAATAATAATAATAGTACTAATAATAATAATAATAATAATAATAATAATAATAATAATAATAATAATAATAATAATAATAATAATAATATATATATACATATATATATGCGCATGTAATATAGATACATACATGAATCGTATAGTGTTAAATTTCACGAGGTCTTGGGATTTTGGATTTTTTAGGGTACAGTGGGTTTTAAAGTCAAAATGCATTGTTTGGTGCAACCTACGCGCAGGTGGGG
>BGPT01000570.1:0-90389 GCA_003297045.1 Symbiodinium sp. clade C Y103 | reverse complement strand
CCCCACCTGCGCGTAGGTTGCACCAAACAATGCATTTTGACTTTAAAACCCACTGTACCCTAAAAAATCCAAAATCCCAAGACCTCGTGAAATTTAACATCGTATAGATACAGTATCTAATACGTTCAATGACTATATGCCAATGTGGAAGTTGAACTGGCAACCAGGAAGCTTTGGATAATTTTCTCACACATTGGTTGAAAGTCTTACAAAGAAGCCCACTGGCCCTCACACAAGCCAAATTTCGTTTGCATGCAAAATATCCAACAAATGTGTGATACCAGGCATTTTTCTGCATGACATGGATTGTGAGAAACACTGAAGATCGGGGTGATCGGGGTAATGCTGCGAAGGAGACGAAGATTCTGGCAGATGATGCCACACGCGATTTGGAGAAAGCCATGCCTGCATTGGACGCAGCTGTTGATGCTTTGGAAAAGTTGGACAAGAAATCCATTGCGGAGGCAGGACCTGGAAAAACATCATGATTCCTTTTTGAGTTTTTTGGGACCGCGTGTTTTGCAATTACAAAAATATTGTTGGTTACCCCCATTTTGACGGTACATCCATGCAGTAATTTCCCCGTATTTATTGAACATATCAAATATGGAGAAGTCTCATAGACACTTCACCCCAATCTGTTGCTTGGGTGTCCACTTGGCCCATGCTCCGAGGTGAAAGCTTATGCAAAGCCACCAGAGGCTGTGATGAAGACCATGTGTGCCGTGATGACCGTCATGGAGAAGACACCATCATGGGGGCAGGCGCGGCTGACCGACGCCCACGCTGACTAGCGGACCATTGCCTCAAAACAAGTTTGACATAGAAATGTCATCTCCCCACTTAGCAAATCTATTCATATCTATTCGGTATCCCCTAATATGAGCCCCAAGATAAATAAATCCAATACCAGAACCAGGGCTTGTAGAGGGATGTAGAGGGATAATGAGGGCTATTTGATAGGGGAAAGGAATTAATTCAGCAATCTCTGAATGCTTTGCGGGGGTACCGGCTCCAACATGATACGTTCCTTCGTCCAGCGCACGGTGCGCCACAGATCTCTTTAGGCCAAGACTGAGCTGAACGACACCAACTTCCTTGTCAGGATCAAAACCTTTGATAAGGAGATTCGGGTGGCTCCAAGCCATTTTGGGTGAATGATAGCCACTGGCGGGGGGAAATTATGGAAGAAGTGGTCATTCTGATTATACCTCTTTATCTACCCATTTTCACCCCCTTGTATCTAGGGTGGCCAGGGAGCAACCCTAAAAGTCATTGGGAATTTGGCTTTTGGATGGAAGGTTTTGAGTTGTGTGCTATAGCTGACTCCTTTGCTTCTTGCTGCTGGAGATGTCTTGCTGTCGTCAGGACAATATCAAGGACACCACCCTCCGGAAGATTGAGAAATTTACAAAAGACTCCAATTTCACGCCAAAGTTGGTGCCAACAACTCAGTTTGTTTGTGGCAAGAGCTTCATCACTGGTTCTTAGCGGGACAATCAGCTCCATTTTTTGGCTGCCCGTTTGATCCGATGCTTGAAGCTCACACTGCCGTGGTGTTGCTCCGCTTAGGTCAAACGTCTCTTTGGCGGCTGGTGCATTGTGTCAATGGGTTCATGCAATGAAGATCTATGCAGAGATCTATCGAGAAGTGGAACCCAAAAGGACCGGAGATGTCATAGATGTTTTTATGTAGAGGGCCATTTATCTTAGGATCCTTTTTTTGATCAGTTTCAGGATTTTTCTTTGGATTCCTGCTTTTCCTGCTTCTCTGCTTTCCTGCTCTTTGCTTTTCCTGCTTTTCCTGCCTCTCTGCTTTTCTGCTTCTCCGCTGTTTTGCTTTTCCTGCTGCTTTTCCCGCTGCTTTTGCTGCTTCTATGCTTCTATGCTTTGCTTCTCTCTTTTCTGCTTTTTGCTTTTCCTGCTTCTCTGCTTTTCTGCTTTTGTGCCTTTCTACTACTTTTTTTCTGCAGTCATGCCTTTTAGTTGCTCTACTTTTTCCTGCTCCTTTGCTTCCGTTCTTTACTGTATCTTTGCTTTTCTTTTGCTTCATTCTCTCTGTTGTTACTCTCTTTTTTTGTATCCTTGATGAAACACAAAAACGACACCCAAAGTAAAAACCTCAAGAAACCCTACATGAAACCATATTATGAAACCCTAAATGAAATCCTAAAGGACGTCCAAAAGATAAGCTAAATGAAACCCTATATAAAAACCCAAATGAAATCCTAAATGAACCCTAACAAAACCATCAAGAAACCCTAAATGACACCCTAAATGAAACCTCAAGAAACCCTCCAGGACACGCAAAATGAAGCCCTCCAGGACACCCAAAATAGGAACCTCAAGAAAACCCTACATGACACCCTAAAGGACATCCTAAAGATACCCTGCCCTAAATGACACCCTAAAGGACATCCTAAAGATACCCTGCCCTAAATGAAACTCTATATGAAACCCTAAATGAAACCCTACATGAAGCCCTGAACCATCAGGAAACCCTCCAGGACACTCAAAATGAAAACCCTCCAGGACACTCAAAATGAGACCCTCAAGAAACCCTACATGCAACCGGAGATGAAACCCTAAATGAAACCCTAAAGAAACCCTAAATGAAACCTTCCAGGAATCAAAAATGAAACCCAAAAGAAATCCTATTTAAACAGTACCCTAAATGAATCTTACAGAAGCCCACATGAACGTTTGAGGTACCAACATCTAGCAAATATCATGCAAAATGAGAGGTTCAAGTGCCAAAATGTAGCAAATACTAGGCAAAATAGAAGGCGAACATGCCAAATTGAAGCAAAAACCATGCAAAATGGAAGGTGAACATGCCAAAACGCAGCAAATACCATGCAAAATGACAGGTTCAAGTTCCAAACTGTTGCAAATACAAGGCAAATGGTACCAGGAAAGAAATCAAAAAAAAAAAACAACCCAAACCTGATCAAAAAAGGTCCTAAAACTATTCTGCACCCTTTGTTGTCCCAGGATGTAGCAGGAAGATCCAGGAAGATCTAAGGAACTAGGGCCCCATATGGCCATGCTGTTCTGAACCAGGAACAAGCTTCGCCAAGCTCAAGAGAAACTGGAGTCAAAGCAGAAGCAATTGCGAGAAGCAAATGCTGAGCCTCACCTCAATTCTGGCATCATTGCAGCACCACGTGACCGGGAGTCCGAATTGGAGCCGTGTGGCCCTGCGCCAAACCCCAAATGGACCCTGTCAATGCTGGTCCAGTCGATATCTTGGTTTTTCTGAAACTGGAGGACAACATAAAAAGAATCATGGCAATTTGAACCAATTTGAACAATTAATATCAATTAATATTGAGAAACCACAGGATTTTACGAGTACCCCATCATTTTTGGACAAGCCTACATAATATTGAAAATACTAATCCTAAGGGTCCGAAGATTCCAAACAATGTGCTGCCATTGGCATTTGGAGAAAGCAAATCCTTTTGCGCATGGGGCCTGCTTTATTGTCGCATGATTGATCATTTCTTGGTGGGATTCAGCAGTCAATCCACTTTGGTTCCATTGTTTTCTTCTAGTTTTGTACAGTGACTGATAGCTCATAGATGCTCATAATACACGGGCAGTTGCCTAGGAGATCCTAAGACTGCCTGATTTGGAAAGCATCCAAGGAACTCAAGAAGGTTCAGGACCTTGTGAAGAACCTGAACGACCAATTCAACTCATCCAACAATGAGAAGGCGCAAAATTCGCATCGAGACTCCTGATGCCTTTGAAGGGTCGTGAGTCTGTGGAAATCAAACATGGCTTGCTGGAAAATCACCCAACAAATACTTCGATTTCGATCAGATTTTCACAGATTTTCCCAGTTCGAGCTCCAATTTAGTTCGATGATTTTCTCATATGTTCCCATTAGGAAGGCTCCATTAATATGCCGGATTTCCTGGCTCGCCATGTCGCCGAGAGCTTGTAGGAAACACTGGCCCGAACGGCTGAAGAGCTCAAAGTCAAGTTGGAGCGCGCAGGCGCGTCAAGATGTCACTGTTTGGGCAGTTTTTCGGGGGAATGGAATGGTTGCAGCTGCGGGCGCAGTTCTATTGTCTTTTGCAACTCGGTGTTTGCAAATCGCCGTGGAGTGGCTGCGTTGCGACATGTTGCGACGATGTTGTTGTTTTTCTTGTTTTTGGCGCTGTCCGGCTTCGTTTTGATATGAATTCTAAAAAAGCTTCGAGATAGTTTTTTTGGCTTTGGCGCCGAGATCCGGTTTTGGAGAGGATTTTCCACCAGAAAGGAGCTGATCCGAGAGACGCTGAGAAGAGCTGCAATAAGCTGAGGAAGAGCTGAAAAGAGCTGAGGAGAGCTGAAAAGGGCTGAAATGAGCTGAGAAAGAGCTGAGATGAGATGAGATGAGAGCCAGATAAGAAGAACTGAAAATAAACATGGGCTGAGGTGAGCTGAGATGAGGTGAGAAGAAAGAGATGGCAGCGATTCTGTGGGAAGAGAAAGACATCTTGGAGACAAGACTGGGATCGACTGTGACAACTGGGATGAGCTGAGAAGAACTGCCATTGAAAAGAGAAAAGCAAACATAGGAAAACATAAGCTTAAAAATCAGACAGTGGGAAAAAAAGGAGAGAAGAGATGAGAAGGTTTAAGATGAGCTGAGAAGAAACTAGAAAAAACTGAGATGAGATGAGAGGAGATGGTTGAGAGGAGCTGGGAATAACTGGGATGACCTAAGAAGAGGAGAGGAGAGATGAGAAGAGATATGATGAGATGAGATGAGATGAAAAAATGAGAAGAGAAAGAGGCACAAGACATGAGATGAGATCAGGTGAGATGAGAAGAGATGAGAAGCGAAGAGAGATGTCAGAGGACCGAGATGTCAAGAGATTGTTTCTGCAACGCATGCGGCGGTTGCTCACATCCTACTCATCCTATAGGCACATTCTGTTCTTTGCTCTATAGGCCTTTCATTTTTGAAACTTCTGCCCCCGGCTTGCCCGGGCACTATCGGGCACTACTTGTATACATTGTTTCCAAGGACAGGAAGGACTCGAGTCGAAAATCATTTGCAAGAGTTGGCAGTGATGTTAAGTTTGATGCACAATTAATTATCCACTGAAACAAATAAACCACATCAGCTTGCACAGCTTAAGCTTTGATGTGAACACTTCTATTTGAAATGTGGCCTCATGCAAGCGATGCTTCGAGAACAAACCTAGATAGAACTGAAGCAGTACGTGAATTTTGAACATGTTGTGAGCCACTGTGTATTACCACTGCAAGAATTTTACATCGACCAGCATGTGGAGGTTTCCCAAAATAGGGGTACCCCAATCCATCCGTGAGCGTATGTATCCTGAATCGAAACCGGAGGTGTTTTCCTGGCATGTTTTTTTTTTAAAAAAAATTCTATTTTTGGCGTACTTTATAATAAAAAACCAGTTCGTGATTTTTGTTACACATGGTTTTTCAAATGAATTGGATTCCTGGATGATGGGAAAATTAAAACCGGAAAACAATCCAATCAATCTGGGGCTAAATTACAACAATAGTAGGAAAATCCGGTTAAGATTGCAAAAAAAACATAAATAATCCATTGTCTTCTTTGCCTCTTGAGGCGTCCAATCTTGCGCCAGGCAAACTGGTGGACGGCCTGGCTGGTGAGAAAGTCCGTTGGACAGAGTCATTGGGCAAGTTCGATACACAGTAACTTGCCTACAACAACTGGCTTGATTTAAGGATGTTAAAGATTATCTTTTATTTTCCAAATGGAAAGGCCACTATTTGAGGAATGTACAGGGAAGGAAAACTATTCTTTGTGGGGCGTTAGCCGTTAGCCCCTCAGCAAATCTTTTTGTTGCTCACTGGGTGTCTCTGATCTTTTTTTCAATACCAGGTATACCACCAAAATTGAAACTTGAATGGGGAAATGATATATGCAATTATGACAAAGCTATGATAAAGCCTTGAATTTTGTGGGGTACTCTCCATGTTAAATCCACTGGCAAAGGTTTGGGATTGAGTTGCAATGCCAGAGCAATTTGTGTCCTTAAAAGTCCTCATGTAACAAATATAACAACAAACTCAGGCCATAACTCTGTGACATTCTGTGGCCAGTTATAACAGCCCAGATATGATTTGTTTCGGTGATGTTGACAGGAATGTTGTGTTGCCAGTGCTGAAGTGGAACCATCGCTTCAAACAGTTGCGGAAGCTGCCGCGAACATGAGCGAACCACCTTTACAGTAAAATCATGGAACATTTGAACCCAGACTGGCAGCAATGGCAAATAGTTTGAAGGAGAGGTCTGGAGTAGAAGCCTTTGGCAGCGTCTGTTTGAGTTGGGAA
Source organism: Symbiodinium sp. clade C Y103 (assembly GCA_003297045.1). Classification (NCBI taxonomy): domain Eukaryota; class Dinophyceae; order Suessiales; family Symbiodiniaceae; genus Cladocopium; species Cladocopium sp. clade C. Next base: position 84,056 of record BGPT01000570.1, on the reverse strand, counting down.
ACGCATTGATCAATTCAGAAGTTTCCTAAAGTAGGAGTACCCCCAAATCATCTCATCCATGTCAATAGGATTTTCCATTATAAACAATCCATTAATAGGGGTACCCCCATGACTATGGAAGAACCCCTATTTAGTTCTGGCTTGTTTTCAGACCTGCATCCTGCACAGTTGAGATTGCCAGGAACGTGGGATACATCATTGTCAGACACACCAATATATCATAATATAATCATATATATATATATATATATGCACACACGCATATCTATGTATATCTATATGTATACATATATGTATATTTGATATAGTATGTGTATATATATTTATATACACATATTATTAAGATATCTTGGTTCTCTCATGTTATGTCCATCCCACTCCCTTGAAAAGTTGATGGTTAAACCATGTTTTTTTACCTCCATTTTCAGAGCCCTGTGCCATGAGGCAAGAGAATTTGTTCGGTGATTGTCTCGTCTCGGCAGCGTTCATGAGCTATGCGGGACCCTTTGGCGCAGCCTATCGCAATGAACTGGTCATCGACGAATGGATGGCCAGTGTCAAGGAGAAGGACACGGCTCTTAACGAGTTTGCCGCAAACTCCTAAATGTCAGAAAAGAACCACCTAGACCCTCCAAGTATCCATAATATCCATAGAAATGGCAGTCTATCCCATAATTTCAGTACTTTTGCATTTTTTTTGGGTATTTGGAGGTTCTAGGCAAGTTTGTATAATTGAATGATCATATACTTAAGCTTGATGTTGTTAATGACAATGACATATGTACTTATGTCTATACTATACGAGTGTCTAGAATTTCCCTGTTGAACATGTTGGATGGGTATTTATATGCTTGAATGATTGTTTTGGTTATTCATTCATAACACGTCCTTCGTTCTGAATATATGTATATGTATATCTATGAATATATATATATATATACATACAATGTGTATGTATATATACACTATGTATGTATATGTATATATATACACATACAGATCATGTCAGAATTGATCAAACCACTTCATTTCGCATCTATTCACACATCGCTGATTTTTGTGGCCAAAGTGGCTCATGTCCATTTCAACCTAGAGACCAGCTGGATAAATAATCAGAGACAGTTCTAGATTTCAGATTTCAAACATTGCTATCCAGCCCTTAGGAGGGAACGGTTCGGAGCTTTAGATATCCATATCATTCCCTATTGAATAGGGCGAATAGGTAGCCAGTTGGAGCTACGAATAGAGTCTCCCAATCACATGGTTCAACTTGAGATCAGTTGGCAGGAAGTGCCTTTCACCAGCAGCTACACCTTCAGTAGCTTCCTAGCCAAAGCTACAGAGGTTCGAGAATGGATTCTGGGCGTGGATCATGTTGTGCCTTTTTTTGGATGGTTAAATTCATCAAAGCCGTTCGAACACTAAAAATATTTTGGATGAACATCCAATAACATCCACAGTTACTTCCACATATCCCAGCGATGAATTGCTGTGATGGCTGAGGAACCTGCAAAAGTTGCCCGCGGATGACTTCAGCACAGAGAATGGTGTGCCTGAGAGTAAAAAGTCCTCCTTTTGGAGATCGTGGCTACAAAGATTTGTTTGAAAATGGATTGTTGAACGATTGTTGATCATCATTTTCTTGATGAGACAGACCCACATATTATGTTGTTGATTATCCATATTGGGTATCCCATAGTAGGAATATCCCAAAAATTATCTTGTTTGATACCCAAATATATCCCATTCATACTCCCATTCCAGCCATCAGCCATGGGGTCGCAAAAGGTGCTGGTGACGAAGAGTCGGCGCTTCCCGCTGATGATTGATCCCCAGAACCAGGCGGAACTCCGCAGTTGTTTGGCGCGCCAGATTGGGTTTGTGATTTCTAGATTTGGACATATTTGGAATGATTTTTGGAAGCATGCATTGAACAATGTAAACCATCATGGTTTTGATGATATATGTTTTTTAAACATTTTTCAACCAAGTTTAAAACGAAGTTTCAGTGCTTGCAAACGTCAAGGATCGTCGGGAAATGCGGCCGACAGGCCAACGCCTGGGTTCGAAAGATGGAGGAGTCCCGGCAGCTCAGGGTCTTCGACCCCAACTCCAAGGACATCCACGGGTCCAGGAATCATCGATGGATTCCAACTATGAAACTGGCAATTAAACTGGCTATTTATAGTGGTTTTTCCCATTAAAAATGGTGATTTTCCATAGTTATGTTAGTTTACCAGGGGTATATGGATTCCAACTATAGATCAATGGACTCAAGCAGGTTCAATTGAGCCTGAGAGAGCGCAGTAATGTTGCGTCAGTGTCTCATGTTCAAACCTTTTTGAAGTGCAATGCAGGACATCATGAAGTCGCTGGAGCGTGCCATTGAATTTGGATCTCCCGTCTTGCTGGAGAATGTGGGCGAAGCACCTCTGCTTGCAATGAGTTTGCTTCGTCATGATCTGCACCTACTAATCCAGCGCGGAAGTCCAGCAGTTGAGGCGAGATGCTGCGCACACTTTTGATGGTTGTCATGTTGTTGAATCAGGAGCTCGACCCTTCCCTCGAACCCATTTTGGCGAAGAACATCATCGACAATGGTGGAGGAACATTGTCACTGAAGGCATGGCACGAGTGCAAATTCGCTTGACATTCTGCCAGCTACTGCTGATTGCTATGGAGTTTGTTGCTTTTTCTATCTTTTTCTTGCATTTCCGGATGTGTTTCCTGTGGTGGCAAGCAAGTTCAAGTAAGAGATCTTGACCGGCTTCGCGCTAAATGAACGCCAGAGAAAGGATTTTACGATTGGGCCGCAGTGTCGTTTGCAAAAACGTCGCGTCACACCATCAATTCTCAATTTTCCCATAATAGACGATTAAAATCCCCAACAGAAAACAGGGCAGTATATCATCCCCCTTATCTCGGCACCAAAACAGGGGTTTAATGCTGGCAGCCACATAGCAGCCACATCAGTTATTCCCAGGTGGGCGACAACGTCTTGGACTACAACCCCCAGTTCATGTTCTACATCACGACCAAGCTCTCCAATCCGCACTATACACCTGAGGTGTCAACCAAGACGACCATCGCTACTAAGCGAAAAACAGTGATTGGATGGTTATGACCATGCTTACCCTCCGGTGTCCTCAAACATGGCTGGGAAATCTCGGAAAAACCCGAAGTAAATGTTCATTGAAGTTGGACAATCATCTATATCGATGGGGGATTTTCCAGCAAGCATTTCTGTGCTTGTGTGATTGGAATTGAAAGGATGGGTTCGCTGCAAGGGTTGAGCGAGCTTGTCATCCGTTGTTTGCCATCCCTTGACAGTTGGCAACCTCGTGTAATCAGCTCAGTGGCTTGCTGGAAAATCCCGCACGTAGTTTTAATGGTGATTTCCCAGATCTTCCCATCATCACCTGCATTTTTCATGGGGGTTTACGATATTTTCCCAGCTATAAACCATTGTAAACCTGCATTTTGGGTGGGTTTTTCCTGCCATTTTCCGCTGATTCCTTCCTGGTGAGGTCAACTTCATCGTGGTTTTGGATGGTTTGACGAATCAGCTGCTTGGTGTCATCGTTCGCAGCGAAGATCCACGCTTGGAGGACGACAAGAATCGCTTGCTCTTCCAGGTTGCAAAGGGTCACTGGTCGGCACAAGAAACCTGCTAGGGCCGCTAGGGAAAGGGAATCATATGCGGATGTGAAACAACAATGCTTGGTATATGATTGAAAAACATCGTAATATGGAGATAACATGGAGACAGTAATCATATGATAATAGAGGGACAATATGGGCTTAACATAGACGGTATGTGTGATATATTGGTTAATATTGTAAGGATACTTAAAAGGGTCTCTTTGCAACATGTTTTTATTCAATGACACTGCCATTGCCATGTTCCATTGAGAGTCGAATTCATGGGGATTCGCTATCAATCACTCAATACAATCACTGCATGCAGACGGCTGTAAAACGTTTTCCCCTGCAACCTGTACTTACCGGATATTTTACATATAGCTATGGAAAATGGCCCATTTATAGATGATAAACCTGATGATTTATAACTATTAAACATATTTAAAAATGATTATTTTCCAGTTCGCTACTCTTAGATAACCAGAGGGTCTAGGTACCCGTAACTACTGAGGTCGAAATCGCTTGGTTGAGCTGGAGAATGAAATTCTTCGACTGTTGGCAGAGACCAAGGCGTGGCTTTCGTTTGATGTTCAGTGCCCTCTCTCCAGCTCATCCCATAACGGATAATTAGTGATAATCTCCAATAATACCCAAACTAATCATCAACCAGCAGGGGTTTTGAACATTGCTCAATTCCGATTGCGCTGGTTGTCTTTCTTGATCAGATTTTCCCAAAGTTCTTGTTGATGGTTGTTCGATGAGTGTTTGGTCCAGCTGATGTGATGCCACTGCTGTAGGGCTCACTTCTGGATGATCTCAGCCTTATCGACACCCTCCAGGAGTCAAAGGTCATCAGTATCTTGGTTTCATCAAGTGTTCTTAGACTTGCGCAGTTGAGCAGTTCATGCTTTCAGTATGGTTTGAGTGTGGTTTCAGTCCTTTTCGTAGCTCAAATCTTCAGATTTCATCATTGGAAAACATACCCTCTGGTAAATTAACACATAAATATGTGATGTATATATATATATAATATACATTTATATATATGGAAAACACCTTTTTAGTATATAGGCAAATCAACTCGAAATGGCCATTTTCAATAGCTCTGTGAAATCTTCGGAGAGTCTCCCAGAAATGGAGGCCATGGTACCGATGGCGGTAGCATGGCCTGGCAGGTATGCAGACCACTGAGCAGGTCGCCCATGCTGAACAGAGACTTTTCAGCGCTGGGATTTCTTGGGACCAATTGGATTCAGCCCAAATCCACAGGTCAAGATTTCATCAATGGGGGTCCGCTGGATGGTTGATGAGAACTGGGGCCCTATGACTTAGGAAACCTCCATATCTGTCCATCATCTTATGAAACATCTTTACACGATTTGAAAAGTGCGCATAATTATCGGGCTAGGCATCGCCTTGTTTTTAAGAGAAAAGCACATCAACATTCCCCATGTTCCATGTCCTTTCAGGAACATGATCAAAATCGATGGGCAGCGCGAGAACTATCGACCTGCTGGTTTGCGATCTGCAGTCCTCTATTTCGTTCTCAATGACTTGGTGGCAATTGACCCGATGTACCAGTTGGTCGGCAGCACTTCAACATTTCTAGCATTCTATTCCAACTTAACAATCCATAACAATCCCTTGACATCACTCACTGATAATATATGTATAAATCACGTATTTATGCCGTACGCATCCGTACGCAAACAGTTCAGTTCAAGATGACTCAGAAACTAACAAGACTAATTACCTGGGTCCGAAAAGACTGTTTCTCTGTGATGCTTGCCTCTTGAGGAAAGAAAGAAAGGACATGATGGCAACAAAGACAGGTTAGGAACCCTGGTTTGTAAGTCCCACAGTGAGTTATTCATTTATAACTAGGTAAACTACTCCCACACATTCTCATCTTTAGGTTTGCGCTGGCTGCCTACGAATTCCTCTACATTCAGAGTATTGAGAAGAGTGCAGAGAAGAAAATTTCGGTTGGAGGCACGGGTCTGGGCTTGTTCCCCACAGATGCCGAACATGTCCAAGACTGGGCTAGGAAGTCTAATCTATTCTAATCTCAGGTCACAAGAGATCACATGTTGGCATGATGGATTCATGTTGGATTTGTTTGTTGTTTTTTCTTACTGGTGCTTAGTAGGGAATGGGGGAATGACCTATAATAATCATTAATAATCATCCCATTCCCCCATTCCCTACTAAGCACCAGTAAGTTTTTTTGATCAATGTCAACTTCTGCGGGCTAGGACCTGCTATGACTAGGATTTCGCTCCGTTCTGTCAGGCGTCGAGGAGCGAATTGAAGACCTGAACGCGTTCCATGCGTTGGCCGTGTACAAATACGGATGCCGAGCCATCTTTGAGCGCCACAAACTTCTGCTATCGCTACACCTTTGCGCACAAGCTTCTTGGCTTTTGCATGGATACCTTTGGATGCCTTTGGCATATTCAAATATTCTTCTCTTTCTTTTTTTGAAATGGTCTAGGACATGGCTGGATGTGCTGCTTCAAGTTGTGAGAGCTTTGGGTATCTTTGGGTATTTCTTTGTTCCGTTCACTCATGTTCTATTTCTTTGGCATCTCTTCATCCCCGCTTCGTGCGAGATTTTTGTGTGTCAGGTTCTGAAGTATTCCAACGACCTCAACGAGACGGAGTTTTCGTTCTTTCTCTTTGGTGGACAGGTGTTCGACCGGAGCGGTCAGCCAGCAAACCCCTCACCTGATTGGATCAATCAGTCCATGTGGGACAACATCGTGGAGGCCGACTCCAAGTTGGAATCCTTCAAAGGCCGGGTACCAGGCAGAAGCGAGACAAGGTCTTCACCAAAAGTAGGCATAGGATAAGGCTTGAAATTGGGTGTCTTACAACATGATTATCATTTATATTCATTTATTATCTTCATATATGATCTTCTGATGTCTTTTATGATATTCTATGTGATGTTGTGAGTCAGTGGGAAGCCGTTTATGATTGCTTTTTCTGGTCAGGTTTCCAGACTTCCTTGGAGCAGTCCTTGCGCGATTGGAAGTCACTTGGGCAGGAGAAAGGCGCTGTAACACATTTGGGGATGGGTCAAAACTTAAGACCCAGGGATTGATGGTCAGATTTGTGAATATTCACCATCTAATTATTGGGGTACCCAATGACCCATACCCATACCCATTTCTGTGTTTTTGCATGACAAAAACAGGTTGGCAAATTTTGGGTCACCTGACCAAAGAATGGGCTTTCCAGGTCATGAAGAGCACAGGATTGCAATCGATTGCAATTGTCTTAAGTGTCCTCGAAAAAGAAAACAAAACAGCAGCTTCATCTCAACTGTCTCAACCCAAAAGGCATCGGGCTGCAAACTTCGCACATCCATGGCTCCAGACCTGAGGAAATGGTACAGCGGATCGGAACCCGAAAGAGACAACTTGCCCGGAGAGTGGCAAGAGCGCTTGGACCCACTGCAGATTTCGGGCTGCAGTTTTGAGCATTTTTTGACTGCAAAGAAAAAGGAGAGATATGGGAAATCCATGGAAATTGGTAGAAATTCAGAATAGCGGGAGAAATCCGTTCCCAGGCTTTCCACCCCAAAATGCTCAAGAGCGAATGCAGAAATAGATGCAACAAGGACTTAGGACCTTGTCATCTTGAGATTCATCCTTCAGTGTCTTCACTCAGCTTTGACCAGGAAGCTCATTGTGGTCCGGTGCATCAGACCAGATCGCGTTCTGCCGGCGGTACAGGTCTTTGTGGTCCCTTGTCAGAATTTCAAATTCAGCTTTCTTGGCAGATTTCCATGTCCCGGCATGTGACCATATGCCGCTTCCACAAATTGCAAAGATCTTGAACTCATGGTATCTGATGGTTCTGGAGGACATGTCTGACCTCCGATCAGAAATCCCTATGTTTTTCTTTTCCTTGTCTCAGTTTGAGCCTTGATCAATCGATTCAGTCTTCGGAGAGGCTTTGAAATTGGACCAAAAGTTCGTGGAGCCTCCACCACTGGATTTGGAAGCGATCTATGATCCCTGGCCCCACGCGCAGATTGATCCTTTTTTTTCAGGTGTTTTCTGTTTTTTGCATTTCCAGGCTGGGAAGGGTAAAAGAAAGAACTGCTCAACCTCTCAGATATGCATCGCTGAGGATGAGACTTCCTGCATCACACCGCTCTTGTTGCTTGGCCTTGCAATTTTTTGCAAATTCGGTAGTCTTCTGGTAGCATTCCGGTAGTTCATATAAAGCCTCCATGTTTCAAGAGGACTTCAAGACAAACCGTGCTCTTGCAAAATTGAAACCTAAATAGATGCGAGTGTTCCGGTGCACCAGGTACAGCCAAATGGCTTTGTCTGAAAGTACGGTACCCATGGGTTCTTTACAAATCTGATTGTAAATCATCATAATTTCCCTCAGCATTTTTTGGGTATGCCCATATGTATATCCCATTTTCAGGTCACAAAAACCATGAAAATATTCATCCAACTGTTGCCTCACAGCTCCAGCGCTCCAGGTTCGTTCTGACACCTGGCATGGACCCCACAGGCCAGTTGCGGGCCCTGGCGATTTCCAGGAACGTTCCCTGGCAGACCATTTCTCTTGGCCAAGGGCAAGAGCCGATCCTTGGACCTGGAATTTCGCTGAGAGAATGTGTTATTACAATAATTATTAACTATCATTTCATTGATGATTTAAGATGTTTTTAGCATGCGCGTGTCCATTGATGTGTTGCAACTGCGCCGAAGTACTCTTCCGACTCAGATTTGGAACTTTGTGACATTGTGCTGTCACAGCAGACAAATCGTGGTACAAGATAGCATTGCGAAGCACCTCAGAATTTGCATGAATTGCCATTCGCAGTGCCGAGAGCATTTCAGAGCCAAGGAAAGCGGAGAAGATGATGCTCCATGCCTGAATATTATACTATAATTGTTATGTTGTTGTTAATTTTGACGGCCGCATGTGCATGAAGTTCGAAGGCAGAAGCAAGAAGCAGCAGGTTGAAGAGATTTCAGGTTCGAAGCAGCTCAAACCACATTTCATCCTTCCGCAAAGGACAGACGGTGCTGAGAAAGGCTTCTGGGTCCTTTTGGCCAACTGTTCCTTGTCTTGGAATGTTGCACGACAGCTGCTTGTGGCAAGCCCCAGACATTGCACATTGAGCATCTATTGGACTGGCTTGAACTCGCAAGATGTATAGTAACCCCCAAAGATAGAACAGTAAAATCCTAACTAGTGACCTTGGAAATACTATCTTATCATATCTTATCCATCTTTTGGAGATTACTATTGCTCCAGTCTCCAATTACTCATCTGATCTTCGAGGTCATTTGTGCGTCCATTGGCTTCCAAGTCTGGAAAAACTCATCGAGAAGACCTTCGACCAAAATCCCCATGAGAAGTTCCGCATTTTCCTCTCGTCCTCGCCAACTCCTAAGCAGCTGGGCGACGTTGAGTGCGGCGGGAAAATGGGGACTCAAAGTTGTTTGATATTGTTTGGATGTTGGTATATTATAAAAAGGTAGAACATGTACTACACAAAATGGTGATTCGATGATATTTGATTTGTGTTCAACTTGGTTTGAAGATGTGTACCACGATGTGCCACGCACTTTTTGGGAGCAACACTGTAGCTGCTACATTATTGTAGCGACCCAGTTGTTGTCAACCAAGGTTCCCCATTCAACTGCTGCAGAACTGCATCAAGATGACAACTGAGCCACCAAAAGGTCTCAAGGCCAATCTGGTTCGCTTGCTCCAGAATACCTCCGAGGATGGCCATGATTCATGATGCTGCACTTGCCATCAAGATGTGGCCATACCTACAATATCTTGCAATACAGAAACTATGAATCGGGGTACCGTAGCAGGCGTAGCATCAAGCCTCAAGCTTTCCAAGTTACCATGTCAATGTATCAAAAGCTAGTCGTGATTGTACCCACAGTCCTGAATCTTGTAGCAAAATGCTTCAGCCGCTGTGGAAACTGCATCCCTTGCAGCCTTGATTCCGTGTTCAACGGAGGAGTCCTACAATCGCGTGAAGGAGGTTCAGAAGTATCGGCGATTATTCTTCTCCCTGTGTTGGTTCCATGCAATTCTGTTGGAGCGCAAGAAGTTCAAGATGTTGGGATGGAATATTGGCTACGACTTCAACGATTCCGACTTTGACATTTGTACTGCGCTCAGAAACCGGTATGGATCGGCTTGATGTGCTCACAAAAAGGATGTGTTGAAACAAACATAATGTCAACCCCGGATTAAGAAAAACACTCTGGTTGATGAATTGAGGGTACCTTTCCCCCACCCGGTGATAGCCTCCCCATTTTCCGCGGAACCAGGCGAGAACATTTTGGCCATGTACTTGGATGAGAACCCAACGGAAATTCCCTGGGACGCCATTCGCTACCTCATTGCCGAGGCAATGGGCTGGTAGTCATTTTCGGCTGATGAGCAGCTGAGGATCAATGGGATGTGTATAAATGTGCCCTGCTTCCAGGAGTGTTTTTACTTTACTTTCTTCTGCTTGTATCAGAAGATATTGGAAGAGCAGTGGGTTTCGACCACGTTTTGCGCTATCCACACTGCTTTGGTTCCTGCGTTGGTTCGAGCGTTTTACGCCCTGAAACGCAGAGGCCAACTATGGAGGTCGGGTGACCGAACATCCAGACAATCGAGTGCTGAGGTGCAGCAGGGCGAACAATCAGTGTGGTGTGATGGCAGATGGGACATGCCTACAATATCCTACAATGTTGATGGGTTCAGATGGGTACCAAATCTTCCTTGAATATCCTTGAATCAAATTGCTGTGTGAGCCATAGTAGCCTTAGATCTCAGACAAATCTCAGTATATCGGCCCATTGAGTCCCAGTTTTTGAACACATTAATCAAATTCTCTCGAGACACAGGTCTTATGTGACCGAGTTCTTCTGCACAGCAGCGCTGCAGCCCAAGTTCCAACTCTCATCTCTAACGACATACTACATCCCTGAGGACAGAGCGTTGGGGCAAGTGCATCTCAAGGTAACCCTAGATCATTGTACTATGATTGCTATAGACTATAGATGATTGTAATATATTGTAATTATAGCATAGCACATAGCATAGCACATAGCATAGCACATAGCATAGCACATAGCATAGCACAGAGCATAGCACAGAGCATAGCACATAGCATAGCACATAGCATAGCACATAGCATAGCACATAGCACAGCACATAGCACAGCACATAGCACAGCACATAGCACAGCACATAGCACAGCACATAGCACAGCACATAGCATAGCACATAGCATAGCACATAGCATAGCACATAGCAATCGTGTATCGTATCGTGTATCGTATCGTGTATCGTATCGTGTATCGATAGCACATAGCATAGCACATAGCATAGCACATAGCATAGCACATAGGAATACAGGAATACATAGGAATACATAGGAATACATAGGCTTAGGAATACATAGGAATACATAGGAATACATAGGAATACATAGGAATACATAGGCTAGGAAAGTATCGGACAGTTCCAATTCATCATCTCGCAGATTCGCAGATCCCCATGTGATGTTCATCCGTTGCTGCCCCCTGGTGCAGAACTTCCCAGGACGGCAGCCTCCAGAGCTATCGTCAATATGTGCAGGGACTGCCGCTCAGCGAGCCACCAGAGGCCCGAGGGAAGGTAGAACAAAGGTCGAAGAAATTTGTAGGCTGAAGCTGTCTGAACAGAAGGTGATAAAGGGATTGTTGGAAGATGATTAATGGATTTAGTGATTATCAATGATGATAATGATTATATAATATTATATGGAAAATATTTATCTGGATTATTGGAAGACTACTAATCACTTTGATTTGGGGATATTTGGGGTATACTGTACATGTTTTGGACAGAGCCCATTTTGGTCTGGGAAAGGATGGAAAAGGAACCATGAGCCTTTTTCATGCGTGAGTCGTTTCAAACGGGATATACCCCAACATGCTAAATTTAAGAAGTTTAGTGTTCTTATTTGATGAGGAATCAATAGGAATCAATGGATTTCAGGGGTTCCTATGATTTCCCTTAACGGACAGGCCTTTGGACAACACACCAACGCAGAGATCTCATCATCCTTGGCGGACACCGATGTTTTGATGCAGACCATGATTGAAGTCCGTGGCGGAGGCCGAATTTTTTGTCGGGTCAGTGCTATGGCTTTGGTGAATGTTGGTGTTTTTCCTGAATCTTCGTGGAAATCCCGCTGTTTGTGGAATGCATATCTGTTCTCTTTTTGTGGGAGGGGCCCTTTAAGCAAGTCTAAGGTGACGAATCAGATTTCGCCATCGAATTGAACAGGTGTTGTGTAAAAGAAGCTTCAGACACTTGATGACCGCTGAGAAAATAGGGATGTGGACTGCCGCGGAAATTGGGTATGGTATGCTTCAGATGCTTCAGTTTGAGTCAAGTTGGCCTTTCCATCTCAGAGATAGGCATAAACGCCTGGGCTCTTTGGGGCGACAGCCGGGCTGGTTATATCCTCATAGTGTGATCTCTATGACATTCCGTGAAATATCGAAACACACAAACGATTGCTTCAAGATTGCAACAAAAATATCCCCAGATTCTCCCAACTATATCCATATGTTCATAGTTATTATATAGTTGTATGTATCTCCCCCAAAGATATACTCTTTCGTTTTTTCTAAATTCCCCTGTTCTTCACAACCGGTTTCATGTTGCAGGCGGGGCAGCAGCTGGCGGTGATATTGGTGAAAGCGTCTATGCCACGAGCAACACTCTGCTGGAGAAGTTGCCGGCTCCATGGTGGCAATACGCTGCTGGCGCAGTTCAATATGCTGAGAGGTTTCTGTTTCTAAGAAATTATGTTCAATATATTTATGACACAGAATTGATATGATGATGATATTATGGCAAAACAATGTCATCATCAACTGTTCAAGATATCTATGTATTGCAACTTGCACACACACACACACACACACACGCACACACATACGATCACATATGTGTATACATATTGTACGTATATTATCATAGATGTGCCAATCGGCAGTGAGAGAGCAGCAAGTTTTCTCGTGGATAAGTTCGGAACATTTTTCCACAGGGGCTATGCATAGCTGTGCGAAGGAAAACTTGGACTGGGAAGAAGTACGAGACCGAAACGAAGCGGATTCCTCGCCCTTGAAGGTGTGCTTACTCCAGGAGCAGCAATGCTGGGGCAAGATCCAATAATCCAATGGTCAATCCAAAGGTTCCAATCTTTTGGACTCACTCATATCTCCTACCCGGTCTTTGTTTTGATTTACATTTGAAAAACGAAAAACTGTGCGAGGAGATTGAGAGGTACAATATGCTCTTGTCCAGCGTGCGCTCTTCGATCAAGACTCTGCAGAAGGGCATCCAAGGTCAGCTCTTGAGAAAGCATCGCCATTTGTGACAAGAAAACAAGAAAACATCCAATTGGATTGGAGAATTACCCAGTCGGACTGGATGAGAATTCTCAGTCCATTTTCAGTGAAATTGTAGCCGTTACTGGACTCCCTTTTGTGAGCCAGCTATCGTCGCAGAGGTCTTGTGGTAATCAGCAAGGAGCAAGAGGCCGTGCTCAACTCGCCTCTTGGCGTTTTGCAAGGGACAGGTGGTTCAGACAAGAAGTCAACCTCCCGAAAGGTTCATTAATATCAGTTAACAGTGGCTAACAAGGGTTCTTAGATGTTCTTAGTGGATGTGTATATATATATATATGATTATAATTGATTATATATGCAACCATGATGGTACACCACGTATTAATATCCATTCATGGTGGGAAAACATAGAATGACAACAGTGGGAACGTATAAATATATTAAATACACTACAAGAAGACTATTCACCATTTTTGTTGGGGGACGTCCAGTGTTACCAGGGTTTTGACCACAGATGGTGCAGCGGCGTTCAGGCTCTATGCAGGTACAGTACCAACATCCTGGCTGTTTGCCTATCCAAGCAGCTTGGCTTAACACCCACAGCATGGGCTTGCAGAACCCCTGCTGGTTGATGATTTCTATGGGGCAACACCAACTCGATCCATGGGGATTATACTAAAATTTGGTCAAGATGGAGATCCCTATCAACATGCTTTGGTCATGTCATGTCATATCATATAAAATCAATATAAACATGAAATGAGAATGTAATACAACAACGTATACACACATATATATATATATGTATATATATATATATTAAATATATATATATATATATTTAACACCATCATCAACCCGGATCAGCAGATGATGATTTTCTACACTGCTGCTTGTTTTTTTCCCGTGACAGGCTTGAAGCCGCTGAGTAGCTGGATGCCAGATTTGGGCGACCGCATTGAGCAGCTGAACACCTGGGGCTTCGTAGGACGCAGCCAGGGTGTTGGGAGATCCTTCTGGACCAAATGGGTGGGGATGCTTCGTCAAACATAGTCAAACCAATTTTTTTGGGGCGGGGCTCAATTATTTAGTATTCAACCATAGCAAGTGTCAGATCTTTTTTGCGTAGTGCAACAAATATCAGTTGTGAGGGATGGATTTCCACACATGTTCTTGGGACTGCCAAGATCTACCAAGGTCTAGTGAGTCTAGTGTCGCAGAAAGAGCTTTGGCGCAGTGCATACAATCTTCTTCTAGATCTTATAGTCACATGCAGCCAAGATAAAAGGCTCAAGACTTCCACTTACCACTTACGAAGGCAGCTGGGCAGCCCGATCTACTTAGAGGATCATACCTGACTCCTTTGTTCATTACCCTCAGCTTGATACATGCGAATACTAAAAGAGAGGCTGTTGGTCACAAGCGCCTTCCGGAAATGTCCCGTTCGATTTGCACACCATGTTTCATTGCTTCACAAGGAAGCCTCCCGAAAAAATCCAGATTGTTTAAAAAGCGCGATATAGCATAGCAGAGCTGGATGCGAGTGGCACCCCATTTTCATCGCAGGAGTGCCAAAGGTTCTCTGGTTGGGCGGCTTGACTTACCCGACCAGCTTGCTGACCGCTGTGCTACAACAGCACCTTGGTCGAAAGCTGGAGCTGTTTGGTATCATGGGGTAGCCCAAATGAACCCATGGATCATCACAGGTTTCCATCATTTTCCCATTCGCATTGCATAACCTACAGCATACCTACAGCAAGACATAGTGTTGGATGCATCCAATTTCGGAACAACCCCAAAGGATGCTGCTGGCCAAGGTCCGCCCGGAAGAACATGGTCCTTGACTCAGCTGTATCGCAAAATGCGGAAAATTGTCGCCGCCTAGCTTTCTAAGTGACTTGAAGAGTAGGGGTTGACCGAAACATGTTTCAACCAGGAACGCTGGGATTGACAAAGCATTATTTCGCCAATAGCATTGTGGACAACAAACCACAGATGCTCGAGGTTTCGGTCGACACCCTTTCCTTTGACTTTGTTGTTCAGAACCAGGACTGCATAAATCTCATTGATCCTTTTGGAGTCAGAGGACAGCATGTGTCAGCGTAAGCCACTTCAAGGACACATCTCCAGCTTTGCTGCCATGTTGGGCCCTTTTTTCCCAGTGGCAGGATGAGTCGCAGATCACATCGCTTCCAAAAGAGGGCGCATATATCAAGAGCAACTCGGCTATGTACACGCTACAATACGCTACATAATCTTTCTTCCTTTGAAAGACCCGAGCGCAGACACCTGCAGATTTGAAGTTTGTTCATGGGTTGCCGAAGGGAGACAATCCCACAAAACGGCCTTCATTGCCAAGAACTCCTACGATTCTGATCCCCGCTAATCATATAGTTTATATATATACAGAACATAGCAGGTCATACTACCACATCATACCTACAAGTAACAAGTAAGTATCACACAGTATCAATACATAGCCGAAGGAAATGATCTATCATGATTCAATGATCTATCATGATCTATCTATAGTCTCTACAATTCAAATGATTCACGAAAACCTCGCTGGTTCCTGTCCTTTGCTGAGGCATGATTCTGGAAGGACGAGTGCAGCACTTTTCTGTGTTTGTCACTTTGTAGACTTTCTTTGTGTAAAGCAAACTTAGGAACTTAGGGTGTTGATTGCCAATGATTGCATACTCCATGCTGAAGAAGATTTTAGTTGAGCGGAAGAATGTGGCATCAAACCTCGCAATCTGGAAATCTACAGACACCCGAGTCGCTTCTCCATGCGTTCCTTGTCAGCTTCACATCAACAGAAGTACCTGACGCGTTCCCCGTGCGTCAGTCTGGTCATGGTTTCTCATGTCACGTCCATTTGATTCCAATGTAATTCCAGTTTGATTATCTTAATTCCTATAAGTTGGTTCCATGTTCATCCATTTTCTGCAACTCTTGTAAACTCTGACACCCTAAAAGCTTGAGTTTCACAGTGCCTTCCCCCCCGTGACGGATCCATGGCCAGCCAGGAGCCAAGTGGGACATGAACGCTGGGTGCCTTGCGGATGCGGACACCATGGCGCTCTTCAACCCAATGCCTATCGTGCTGGGCTTAGTCGCCGTTATAGAAATGCTGCTTTTTAGCGGCCAGGACCCTGCGTTTGTACCATGAAGTACCCATCAAAATTCTATTTGACCCCATAATCTTAGTACCTTCACCTATTTTTTTAGGGGGTATTTGGAGGGTCTGGGAAGATGCAGGAACTTCAAACAGAAATGCCAGAAATGGGCGTGGACCTGAAAATTGGATATTGACAGATATGGCCTGAAAATGCAATACTGTGGAAAATATGTGTTAAGCGCTGGATGTTCAGACAAACCCAGATGTACAGAACCTGCTGGTTGGGCTTAGTCGCCGTTGTATGCTGTAGTTTGGACACCACCAGGGCAGATAAAAACGAAGACGCCAGGTACATTTTAAGCCAGTCGTCCGGAAGAAGGCACGGTGCTGTGTGACCCAAATCATACCCTGAGGTGCGGAAATCTGCAGTATCTTCATGTGGGTTTGTCCGAAAGTAGGGTACCTCAAAATCCAATAGTTAACTATCATTCTCCCTATTAAATATATTTCAAACCATTTTATGGGTATACATCATTTTCAAGCAAACCCTGACGTATCTTCGATGTCTGAAGGTCCTTGGAAGGTTTCGAAAATTCAGCTCCAGGTGTCCACCGAGGGCATTTACCAGTGCCCGCTCTATCTCTACCCAATCAGGACATTCGTTGCCACAGTTCTGTTGATTTATGAATATTCCTGGTATCTCAGGTATGCGTGATGGCTTTTCAATCTTCTTCTCATTTACACACTTATCAGTTGTTGCTGATTCTTCCAATCCTTTTGGGGATAGCAATCTTGAGCGCTGCCAGAGCCTGAAGTTTTCGCAACTGGAATGAATTTTGTGAAGGACGGGAACTCGCGAGCGACCATCCTTTATGATCTGGGTGGATTTGAAGCCGGAACCTGAGAGTTTCTTCGGAAGCTGCTGCCAATGGTTGTCCAAGTCCAAGAAATCTCCGGAATCTCACTATGCTGGTCCTTTGAGCCAACATGATTGGAGAGTTGGAAAAAAGGCATCCTTTTTCCATCATTTTTGGAATCTCATTGCATCGTTTTCTGTTTCTATGTTGGCATTTTTTGCCGTAGTTCATGAAAATATTCAGTATCAGGAAGTCGAAATGGTATGAAATGTCTGCATCGAATTCGACCGTACCCTTTGGTGATTTAACGTACTTGTAGCTATGGAAAATGACCACTAAGATCTATAGAAAATAGGTAGAACATGGTAAACGGCAAAATCATCATAAATCACCATGTTTATCATCTCTACATGGGCCATTTTCCATGGCGGCTATGTGCTAAATAGCTGGAGGGTAAATGGGGGGTTCTGACAATGGGGGATCCCCAAGTCACCATGGCTTCAAGATGGTTCACTACTTCAAGATATATCTGCAAATTTGGATGATTTGGGGTATCCTCCATATGTTGAAGAACTACCCCGATTTGAAGAAATCTATTCCTATAAGAACCATATCCTAAAATATCATCAATTTGGGGTATTCCTATTCTAGGAAACCTACATATTTTTTTTCACCGCCGAGGGCTGGGAACTTCTCTGCGGACCAATGGACCAAGCGCGGCACGGCCTTGCTGCTTTCGGCCGCTTGGAGTCCACATCTGGGAGAAAACACGGTGAAGAGTGGTGGATTTCACTGTGGGTTTACCCTCTGGTAAACTAACATAACTATGGAAAATCACCAGTTTTAATGAGAAAATCCACTATAAATTGCTATTTTCAATAGCAAACTGTTAGTTTACCAGAGGGTAACCTGTGAAACATGTGGATTTCGCCGCAAAATGGTGGATTTTTCAGCATGAACTCAATGGGATTCAACCGATGAGTAGTGGATATTTGTCTAAAAGTGGGAGTTTAGCCATCGATGATCCATCCACTTAATGAGATGTATGGGCGATGAAGGGGGATATTTACTGAGATAATATATCACCAAAAAAAGATGGCTATGGGCTATCCAGATTTTTTTGGGATGAACATCCATAAATCCCAGCTCTTTGGGGTGTTCACAAGAGTTACCAGGGTGAACTAACCCGCAAGCATACGCAAAATTGGATTTGCCCCAGAAATGGGACAGCAATCATATTCGGCAGTATTATCCCAAAATTTGGGATGTTAAATTCCCCAAGATGGATGCTTCCACACGACAAATGATATGTTGTGGGTCTCTTGATACCTCGATTTAGTCATTTAGGTGATGTGTCAAACCACTGGGGATACTGTTTGGGACCCACAAAATTGCTCCAAAGGACTGATGTTT
Organism: Symbiodinium sp. clade C Y103; assembly: GCA_003297045.1. NCBI lineage: Eukaryota > Dinophyceae > Suessiales > Symbiodiniaceae > Cladocopium > Cladocopium sp. clade C. The sequence goes on along the minus strand of BGPT01000570.1, from coordinate 65,625 downwards.
GGTTTTGACTCATACCAGCTATTTGAGGCTGAAGTCTTTTGGGGAAGACCAAACCCCACTTCCAAGATTTGGCTCAGGTAGCAACCTGAGAAGCTCGAGAGACATCACATCGAATTCAGTGCAATGATCAAGAATGATCAAGTTCCGAAATTGCCTTCTTCTAGATGGAAGGCTTTCAAGGTTAAGGATCTTAAACGTGGAACAGCTGGCAGTTTGGGTACTGAACTCTGAAACACCAGCAGCCCGGCGCATCCTAGCGCGTTTGGATGTGCTGAGTTAAGTCAAATCAGGGGCTGTAGAAAGAGAGTAGAAGCAGAAACCAATAATAGCATACCAGAATCGATCAAACATCACAACAAATCTGTACGTGTGAATGAATGTGACAGGTATTTCATATAGCAAGCTGTTCCTTTCCAGCTCAAACTGCCTTGCATTCACATGCACTTTTCTCTGGCCGGATGTGCTGCTGCTTTTTCCCTGTGTGTCAGCACCAAAGGAGGCCGAAAAAAAGGAGGAGCCAAGGTTCCAAGGTCACCTGCCATTGGGCACACCATGACTCAGTGCTTCGACCCTGGAACCTGGTTCTGAGCTCACAGAGGTGGTGGTGCTGGCTGGGAATTTCTCGATGATGGTTTGAATACGTGTTTTTTGCATGTGTTTCCTTGGTTCCGTGATTCAATTTGACTTCTGTTTTGAATTATTCCCTCTGATAATTGAACGAAGCGATGGAACATCACCATGTTTAGATGATAGGTAAATCCTCTGAAAATGGGCAATTTTCCGTATAGCTATGTTTAGTTACTGGATTTGCCTAGTTTGTTGGAGAAGACTGAGAAGACAAGATGGAGATGCAGCTTCGCAGTCTAGTGCCACTGCCTTAAGTGGGCTTTACCAGGCATGCCAGTGTCAAAATGCAGTTGTGCTTTATATAACTATATATATTTGAACATTATTGATGATACTACACATTTCTCGCGAAACAATGTTTTTGTTTTAGTGGCCTTAGTCACTTCATATCATTCACGAAGACATTTGCATGCACTGTGCAACGCAGAAGGGAGTCCAGAGGAGTCCCTTGTAAACGTGAATTCAATGCCATTTGGCTTGGAAAAGGTGGAAATCGCTGCAAGATTTGCATTGGCAGAGTTTTAGGGATTTAGGTCGTGAGGATCAGAGAAGTCATGAGCCTTGATGTCACAGGGGGTCGAACAGTCCCTGTATGTCCCTGTCAGGAACCTCCGCAGACCCTCCTTGGACTCCATGAGCCGCAGGCGATGGTTGAAAGATGTTGAAAGTGGTTACGATTTGTCGCTTCCATCAATAATCCATTAAACTCCATTAATGAAAAATCCAATCCCATCCTTAAGCATCTTTGAACCCCAAAGACACTGACCTTCAGCCACCAGATGCTGAACTGAGGACGCAGGAGCGACACTGTTCGGTTTGCACGAGTCTACATCTCAAGCAAAGCCTGTGAGTGTGACGGAGTTGGACTCCCCGGGTCTTTTTCTCAGCCCTTAGGCCCTTGAATGAAGAAGGCTATGAACGTGTCAGGGACTACGGAGATGAATCGAGCATGGAGTCTTTTCTTCGAAGGTTGGACGGGAAGCCATTTGCTTCTGAATGCATCCGGGGAAGATTTGACTTGTTTCTATGCAATACCTGGCTCGAGAATTGCGCAGATTGTTTTGGCCGGTGGTTTCATGTATGTTTCTGCTGTTTGACAAATGTTGTTCGTGTTTGTTTTTGTCACTTAGTTCTGTTGCGTTACAGAATCTGTCTGTTGTGATTGTGCTTTATCCTTTTCTTCACACCAGATTCAGGAAAGGACATGGAAGGATATTAATTAACTCCATTAGCGTTTCTTTCAGTATGGGCTCTTCTACTCCGCAGTGGGTCGATTCGGCATACCGAATTTCCAGGCTCCTACAGAGCGAGAAACATCAGCTGCTGGAGGCGGCAAACCACTTCTTGTACTCAAAGAATTCCATCACCCTAAGATTCAACACACCATAGATGGATAATCTCTTCCCCCTAATACTAAGCACTCACTAGAAATCATATAGTTTAGCAGGGGATTTATACTTATTTAATAAGTATAAATCCCCTGCTAAACTATATGATTTCTAGTGAGTGCTTAGTATTAGGGGGAAGAGATTATTGTTTGGTATTGTAAACGATGACAGATGATGCGGACTCTTTGCTTGCATACTGCGATCTGTGCCGTTGCGCAGATCATTCCTTGCTTGGCGGAGATGTGCTGCAAGGAGAAAAAGGCTGGGAGCGTTGCTCAAGTCCTCATTGAACGGTCTGTCTGCACATGGGGTACACTGTACCCATCTGTACCCCAGTAATGGCTATGTAACAGGGAAAGTGATGGTTAACCAGTGGATTTAGGGGTACCCTATTTTCAGAGAAGAAACATATTCTGCTGCTTGTGTCTGTGTTTGTGTTTTCCTGCAGCATTTGGCATTGCTCCCTGCTGATCCTTGTGATGCCACTGGTGAGTTATATACGTAGGGGCTGAGCCATTTCTTGCAGTTCAAAATGTTCCGCTGGACATGACAAGGAAGAGCAAAGCCCATGAAACACCTTGGTTGGTCTGAAAATCAGGGTACCCCAAAATCCATCTAAATATATCTAATCCACTGGTTTATCATCATTTGCCCTCCTGGTAAATGGCTAAAAAATGGGAGTATGCCCCCAATTTTAGGCACACCCACCTGGTACCAAATTGGTAAAGTCTTCAGCGCGATTTCAACCCGCAGCCAGGCTTTCGAAGAAGTTCGTTCAATTTTGGGCCACGAGCTAAACAGAGGCGGGAGAAAAGACACAAGGAACACCATTTGCCAATTCAACATAGCTATGGGAAATCACATGTTTTTATATTATATAATTATATATATATATATAAACAGGTAAATCATATCATCCACACTTAAATGGTCCATTTTCCATATTTCTATGGCTGTGGCTGGTACTGAGAATTGCCGGATGCTATATTGCCAAGCAAATACCAAGAGTCCCAGTTTGTGAAGCCGCTCTCAAAAATTCGGACCTGGGGCACTGGGGCACTGGCAGGTCCTGATTCCACTCTGGGCTTCTCTGAAACGAGCAATTCACTGTGTGGGCACCTGGCTTGTCTCCAACCGGAGACCCAGAGGCGCCAGATCAATGGCACTCCTGGAGTATTTCCAAGGTCAGAGGAGCACACGCTGGGAATGGACGTTCCACAGCTTCCACTCCACGAATGCCAGGAGGGAAACCTTCTGGCTTTGTACTCCAACCAAGGGTATACCAATGGTTTCCAGATTAATCGAGATAGTGCATGAGTTGGGTGTTTTACGTGTGTGGAAAGTCCGTTGACAAAACTGAGAGTCAGTATCGTTTTGCCGCAGCAAGCCGTATGCAGCACCTGAAAGTTGTCAGTTGCCATATCCAACATGTCAACTTCATTGCAAGGAGGGGAGCATGGAAAGTCAGCACGGTATCTTTCGTTCAAACATCTCGCAAAAGGAAATGAACTAAAACTAAAGAAGACAGTCTGAACATCTCCAATTCAGCTGATTTCCCTCCTATGGGTTATCATTGATGCGCCATGAATTGCAGGTAGTTTCTCAGCAGAAGTCATCATAGAAGTCCCAAGAAATTCACCAATCAACAATAATTTCTCAAGATCCATCAATATCATGCAATATCCCCATATCTTTGATATATTAAAAGCCAATAAAACCCCTATAAACATCTATAGAATTGGTGCTTTTAAGTCACTTTTTTCAACCAGAAATCAGAAGCCAAAGCTCCAGGAGGCCAGCACGATGCCGTTGCCAGAGCGCTGGCCCTTTGAGCCGACCACGGGCTCTGAGACTTGGACGGGTCGAAGGTTGGATCATCAGATCCTGAAATCTGTGGCATTCTATAGCAACATATGGAAAAGCTATTGAGACAGAAGATGAAGACATCGAAATTTGAAGACGTGACACAACTTGAGACAACATTGAGAAAACTTGAGACAACTTGAGACCTCCGAGGCTTGTGGGGGCTTCCGCTTGCACTGGCTGGCAAAGCCTGTGCCGATCGGAATTTGGCTGGGTGGCAGACCCTGTGCTCCCTTGTCTTATCCTCAGAAAGATATCCACTCCTGAGAGTATGCCTTACAGTGTTCTGAGATGTTGTGAGCATCGTATCCATCCCTTTTTGCTGTCTGTTGTCATCAAGCTATTTAGTCATGTTAGATACAACGAAGCTACAACTACCGAGAAGTATCAGACTGTGGGGTTGGTGTTACAAGCTTTTCGATACGATTTTGTTGCTGATCAAAATCCGATGCGAAGGCGAGATAATTCATTTGTGGTGCCATGTGGTGATTGCGGATTGCAAGACGTGATTGCGATCTTCAAAGACCATGAGGCAGTGAGTGGTGGCACGGAACGGGACATCGTTCCTGCAGGATGTCACTGGTTGATTTCGTGTTCTCCATGTTTTTTTAAAACAATACCTGGTTGGATTGGTGCTTTGAAGTCTTGTTTATATTCCATTCCAGGGGGGCAGTGCTTCAATCACCGGCTGAATGTCGCCTGTTTAGGCCCGCTTTTCGCGATCCTTTAGCTACTGGGAGCCAGGGAGTTTGGAGTCCATCACGCCAAGTTCCGGTGCTGAAGGGGCCGAAATCAAGGTCCATCGTCAGTGAAACTGGTGAACTGCAGCATCTTACAACAGTTTTCAACGATGATTGAGCAATGAACCATAGACGACGAGCCTGTTGCAGTCATTCACTCAAAAAAGTTCTAAACATCGTAGGCCGTAGGCTAGTTTGGCAAAGGTCAAGATGGCCAGAGAGTGCCAAACAGATATGTTCTCCATGGTATACTTCATCAATATATACCTCCCTCCGCCAGGTCATCACCTCCGATCTTGGCGCAGAAATTTCGGAGATTTTTCTGGGAGGAGAGAAGTGCCAGCTGCTCTGCAGGCGTTGGGATCGGAGCTGACCCTGCTGGACCCTGTTGGACCCTGGGATACCATGGCTGGACAGGATCTTGAAAAGGGTCACACATGACACAGGCAGAAGAAATGACTTAGTCAGAGATACTTGTACACTGCATGACCAAATCTGTCGATGTCAAATCGAATCTAATCTGTATTTATGTCTCTCTCTCTCTCTCTCTAGACATATGTATATAATTGTATACACAATTATATTATATATATATATATATGTGTGTGTGTGTGTCTATATTTGCGACCCGATGGAGGCCCACAGCCACCGAAGCCCGATGCGTGGTTCCATCGCTGATCTCTGGCCCAGTGCAGCTTCAGCTTTCAGCCAGCAATGGGAATGGCTTGACTCAGGAGGCGCATTGGCTGAAATCGAATGAACATCAGGTCGGAATCACTACAATTCTACTACAACTGAACCGGATGAGTGAAGGGAAAAAGCACTTGGGACCCCACATAGAATGACATATCACATTTCCATATATATCCAATATAATATATTCCAATATGACTTAGCGTATCTTAGTATATCTTAGCATATATAGCATCCATTTTTTAAAAAGTGTTCTGCCATTGGTCCACATCAGGCAGCCTTCACATTGGTCGAAGCTTTGCTCTTCGGCAGCATCGGCAGCTCTTTAGAGCTCCTGGATGGAGGCATTGCAGTTCGGCGCACCACTGGCGCTGCTTGGGTGGAATTGGAATCAAATTTCCTGTTGCTTTTGATGCCAAACATGTCATTTAGAGACTATCGTGATTTCTCTTGTGACAATGATTCTGGCACTTGAGGTCAACCATGGCGTTTGCCTATCTGCAAAGCCTCTCCGATTGCAGAATATGGAGCGCAGATTCCGCGTGCGTATAGAGGAGATGAGCAGCAAAGGTGGACTAAGAGCACCTCAGCCGAGTTCTGTCGGTCAGCTCATGCAATCCATCAGGGAGTCAAGACGCGTCAAGAATTCTACATTTCAGGAAGCGAGATTGAGATAGAGAGAGAGAGAGAGAGTCAGGGATTGGGATGATTACTGTAAGTATATGATTAGTATATATATATATATATACCTGGAGTCTCCACTACCCTTCGTTTTTGGGGTCGTTTGCAAAACACCTCTTTTTTGGGTACGTTTGATAATTTTTGGGGCCGTTTCATGAAAAAAAGGGCTTTTATTTTCTAAGCCATGTGCCAGCTATATACTAAGCACTACTAAGCTAAACCATGTGAGCATGTTGTGCTTGTCTTGCCTGATGTTGGAGCAAAGCGCATGACTGAAACTTCTTGGCTGGANACTACTAAGCTAAACCATGTGAGCATGTTGTGCTTGTCTTGCCTGATGTTGGAGCAAAGCGCATGACTGAAACTTCTTGGCTGGACAACTTTGGATTCAAGATTTGTGTCGAGATATAAAACCTTTGCCTGCTTCTTACAATGAGCTGCTCCCCGCTTGTAACAGTGTACTGGTGCGAAAACGTCTTGTGTGACGGGGTTTGAGAACATCCACTCGCCCTGATCCCGTGGTGCTAACTGCTGAACAGTATGGACGGACGGACGGACGGTGAAAAAAAAGGTGCGTTTTCAAAAAAGATCCTTTTGGTTTGGACGGGTCCAGACTGGACGCATATTTCCGTACTTTGGACGCATTTTTCCGTACTTTCGGACGCCGTCCGGACGGCACTCAGCAAAAAAAGGTACGCTTGAAGACAAACAGGCCTTTGCATTTTCGCCTTATGTGGCCAAATTCTCCCCAGGGAAATTTGTCGGTAAAATTGAGCAATGCATTCGCATGTCCACAACTGAGTGTNGAGTGTTGAGACCTACCCTCATGCATACAAAAATGAAAGAGCAAAGCGCGGCCAAAAAATCAAAGCAAAGAAGGTCAAAACCATGGCAAACACAGAAACAAAAACCAATACTTTGGAAATCTTTGCAAACAATGAATTGCAAGTTGGCAATGTGGCGCATTCACTTGATTTCCACAACTTCAGCGCACCTCGAGGAGTGNAAACCAATACTTTGGAAATCTTTGCAAACAATGAATTGCAAGTTGGCAATGTGGCGCATTCACTTGATTTCCACAACTTCAGCGCACCTCGAGGAGTGATCATCACCAATATGATCCAATATGCAAAAATCAGTACTTAATGTCAAAAAAAGTACTTTCGAAAAAAAATGCCATTTTCCTTGAATGACCCCAAAAATTAAGGGTCGTTGGAGAGTCAAGGTATACAGATTATACAGTATATGATTGTGATAGTGAGAATAAACAGCAGGAAATATGTTCTATATTCTTCGCCCATTTTCCACCAAGACATTGGCTGTTGGCTTCAGTGCTTTGAGCGAAGTAGATCTGATGCCAAGTGGTCAAGTGCGCCCCAAGGACTGTTTCCAGACTAAGGCTATGTTTTTGGAAGGGGCCCTAACAGTGCGGCAAACTTTCTTAGAATGTCTGTAGCTTTTCCAGAGGTCTTGGACTCACTTTGACATGGTGTTGTATCGTGTTTAGGATCAATCTATGTCCATGTGGGGTGCGTCTCATGTACGACAGAACACGACCACGACTTGGTGGGTCCCAGCAAAATTCAGCGCAGGAAGCTTCTGACCTGAATCGCGCATGGCTTGTGGGCTATGACCGAGGCGCTGATGGGAGTCTGGCCAAGGATGGTGGTGGAGACTCTCCGTTTGTACCATTTTTTCCCCGATGATTTCAGGATATTTCAGGTACTTTCACCGTTTGTTTGGGGTATTCGGAGGGTCTAGGATGATGTTTTGTGCATCGTTTCCTGTCCAAGGACCGTGAGGACAAAGCAAAGAGGGCAGTACCCTACAGTCAGCAGTACAGCAGTCATAGAGTCAACCACGTTCGCTTACACCTAGAATGTTTGACACGACGTTTTCGAAGTATGATGCCGGCAAGAATACTTGTTGTACAATGGTAAGCTTGCACAGTGATCACAGTGGTTTCTCCTCCCATGGCTGCAGGGGTGAAACAGACCATTTCACCACTGTCATCAGGCGGAGCTTTGCTGTGCAGTCCGAAGAGCACTCAGAAGTTACCTCCCGGATCCTGGCGACCAGCAACAGATTTGCAGGCCAGTTCCCTTCAGTGTACCCATCAAAACGAATCCAAAATTCCAAACATGAAGGCGAGATTGATGGTTTCCAGCTGGGGTCAGGATGGGGGACCTGCAAGACAAGAATCTGTGAAAAAACTCGAGACAAGATGCAAGCTCCAGCCCTTTCATGTATTCGCACATCGCAGGTTGGTTCAGTGCTTGAGATTCTCTTGCGTGAAAATCAGATCATCATCTACCAAGATTGCAAGGCAAGCGGTGAGGCTGTTGGGTGTCAGATTCTAGATGATTTAGGTGGATCTCGCACGGTTTTGCCACAGAAGCTTCAAAGATGGAATGAGTACCAAGCATGAGAGCATCGGCCAAATGCATCAATTTCATCCAAGTTCTACAAGGAGGCTGGTCAGAACCCAAGACGTGTTCAGGTCTTTTGGAACACAAGCGTAAGATTGGCATTTTGTATGTCGTTGTCCACTTACAAGGAGAGGTGTCGCTCAAAGATGGGATGCATTGCACATCCCTGCAGCTGCACATCATTCCAGTGCTTTCTGCATGCCCTTGTCAGGAACGCGCACGTTTGTTTGTTCAGGCCTCAGTTGCTTATCGACATCCAAAAGCGTCGGAGAGGAACTGGAAAGATGAGTTGATGTCCCCTCAAGGTTCCTGCAGAAGACGGCCCAGGTGCCAAAATGGACACGAAATCTTGACCGCTGGCAGTTTGACAGCGTCACGTTTTGACAGAAGTTGCCCTTCGATGATGTTCTTTCAGACTTTCGAAGTATGTCACGGTACAAATCAACGCAGGCCAAAATGAAGAGCTGCATGCTGTCATGGATTTGTGCCTTGGTCATCAGCTTTGGGGATGCCCTGCGGCATGTCATGAGATGTCGGTGGGATGTCCTCAGGCAAGGTGCAGTGAGCTGTATCAGCTTGGCTTGGTGCTTAGGCTGCTTCAAGAGGTGGGAACAATGTCAATCGTTGTCAGACCTTGATGATGATTGATGATGGTTGGTGGATTGAGATATTCGACGATGGTTTGAGAATGTTTCAGACATATAATATAATATATATACAATATAATTTGTATATATATATATATATATGCTATCTTATATGAAATCGATTTCTCAGTCTTTATCCTAACGGTGATGATATATGATGATCCCAATTGACCAACAGTATTGAACTTTGTTGAATCCGGAAGTACAGCATGGTAAAGCAACTTTGACAGCTTCATTGTATGTACCGTTTGGACAGAAGTGCACGTGAAGTCGAGGTGAGCACAATGGACAGCTGACCGTGAGCAAAGTTCTTGCACTTGGGAATCACAGGTAGACTTTGCCTTGGGCAGACGCAAACCACGTGGGATGTGCAAACCATTTGTGTCTTTCAACATCTTTCAACATTTTTCAACACCCAAGGCAGATGCCAAATTGATCGCCGCGCCAATAGCATCAATAGCCTGATCGGTCCCTTGAAATTGGGGCAGCCGATAGCTTGATTTCGCCGAAGGCGACTGAAGCATGAAACGATCGTCTCAAAACGAAGCTGCTCAGATCATGGGTTCTCTGAACCCATTCCGAACCGACGGCAGGTGACGTGCATTTGTGAAGATAAAAACCAATAGAAAGGCTGTCTTCACTATTTGGAACGTTCAAACGAAAAGCAGGTTTGCAGATACTAGATGATACTATACCTGACCCTCCAAGTACCCATCAAAAATAGTATTTTACCCTATGAGTTTAGCACTGCTATCATCTTTTATGGCTACTTGGAGGGTGTACAGCAATTTCATCCAAGCTTTCGGGGCTCGAGCCTGGCAGCACCGTGATGAGAGGTGTGGTGAACGCCGATCTCGAGGCTTGCTGCGGCTGCTCCAAGGGAAAGAAGGGGCAATTTCTCCCCCGAGCCTCGACTGAGCTGTCTTGGTCAATAAAAACTACATGTGTATCCATTACCCTCTGGTAAACTAACATGACTGGAAAATCACCATTTTTTATGGGAAAATCCACTATATATAAATGGCCATTTTCAATAGCTATATTAGTTTACTGGAGGGTACTATGGGTTTGTCTGAAAATGCGGGATACCCATGACATAGGACTATTCTGGACTATTGTCATTGGGATGATGACAATCCATTGGAATATGGGCTACCCTATTTTCAGGCAAAGCCATTTGTCTGCCCCGGGATCATTGGGGAATCAAAGCAGTGAAATTCCGAGGAGCCTTCGATGAGAATGCGCTCCTGATAGATCAGGGAGTCGATGGCCCTGCCAGCCGAAAGGCTAAAGTGTACCTTGTTCCATTTTGAGAAAGCAGAGACTGGGGAGATTTGGATGCGCAACTGAAACCTCGTCTTATCGCAAGTGACTCAGGTATCCCAGCATGCCGTGCTGGCAAATACTTCTGCTTGGCATCCTGCTTCTTTCGATCATTGGTCTTGCTGGCGGGATTGGATACTTGACGCTCCTCACTAGCACAGTGTGCGTCGTTGCCGGAACGCTGCTTTCATGAGATTCCAAGAGAACCCAGGCAACCTTTGATTCCAAGCAAAAATCATCAAGTGCGAACGGAAGATCACCATTTGGACGCTAATCTAGACAGTCCTCAAGTTGTGTTTGCTTGAATGGTTTCAGTACGTTTCAGTCGTGGCGATGGTTGTTGGCTTGGAAACTGTACGTAATATATCATAATATGATTCGTTCCCGCGGTGTGTATACTGAAATAAGCATATCATGTGAGCGGAATGGTCGCACGTGAACATGTTCAGTGGAAAGCATCGATCGTGTAAGACGTTCAGATTCCCTTGTAACATTCATAGCGTGGTGATTAGTCGGGCCGGGACTAGGCAATGCAACATCTAAGCCCAGCAGAAAGTTTGGTGCACATTTTTTTAATATTGCAAGAGAGAAACATGAGCAGTGTTCCAAATTCTCTGTCGACCATTTGCACTGGTTGGTCGATAGGATTTCCCCATTATGGAGTTTGGTAATCCCCAGTATATTGGGTAGTATGACTCATTGGATTGGTTAATGGGAAATTTTACAGGAAACCATGGATTTTCCCATGAAATATAGGGGTTTCCTGTAAATTTTCCCTTAAACCAATCCAGTGAATATTGGGTAGTATAACCCTGTGTATTCATGAACCAGCAGGGGTTTTGAATACTGCAGACGTGGATTTCCTTCTGCATTAGTTCAATGTAGAGCGCTGTCCCAAGGTTGCACAAAGAAGCGGAGCCAGCTGCGAATCCACCCTGTAACCAAGCTTTTTCGTTGAGGGCAGTAGATGGGTGCAGATGGCAGGTTTGGTTGCCAAATTCAAGCGAGCCATTAAAATAACTTGGTTGATTGCTTAATGAAGGGACTTATACTACTGGACCTAATTTTCTGGGGATTATGATAACTCACAGTAGGGAAACCTATCAACCAACTATTTAGTATAATGACTCATTACAAGATGCATCATATTCATAAGTACTTCAACACTCAGCGTGCTGGTGACCCCACTTTGGATTCCTGCTGGGAGGAACCCACATAGCAGTTGCTAGCTCGGCAAAGTCTCAGAACCACCCTCTCTCAATACCCCCTGAGATGAAAAACTCTGAAGATGTATTGCAGGAGTATTTGCTAGTGTTGGGTATTGCCTGATTCATTAAATTTACCAAAATTGACCAGAACATTGCTGCAATGATCTGCTCTTCATGCAATCTTCAGTGAGAAAATCATGCCATTCAGGTCCTGCCAAAGTGCACGAGAACTGCCCAGCTGAATGGCTCATGAGCTCCAATCCAGGCTGAGATTGACACCTGGGGTTTCCATGGGGGGATCCCCCATAGGCTGGATGGTTAATGGAAAATCCCATCTATAAATCTATAAATGGATGGTTTGGGGGTACCACCATTGTAGGAAGCCTCCAGATTTTGTAATCTCTCCTGGTGTGATTTCATAACATGAAGGATAACCCAGAACCACTGCATTTTGCAAGAAGCCGTCCTGCAGCAGATTTGTGTGATCCAAGAAATAGTGTAAACGATGTTGCTCAGGTTTTTGACATCTATCATATGGGCAGACTAGCGACTGCATCCCTGGCACCCAGCCAGGTGTAGGTTGCTTTCAGATGCTTTCAGTTTGTTGAACCTCATGACCCAGAGTTTCTATATGTTTCTATGTTCACTTCTAAAATCATGCAACAGACCGGCTCACTTGAATTGCCCGCTTACATCGCGTAGATGGCTTGTAACGTCGCTCTGCACATAGATGCGTGAACATGGCCTCGGACTTGTCAGGGCAGCAGTTTTGCTTTGAACACATTGCACATGCACACTTTCAGCCAGATAGTCCATATGTCACTCTCCGCATATCTCCGCATCTTTTCATTTTTGACTTTTCTCAAGTTTCTTCCCTTGACATAGCCTTGCAGAGTTTCAGGTGGCTATCATTGCCTCCAAAAACTGGCAAAGTCTGGGGGGGCCTGCAGGCCAAAGTCAGAAACTTGCCACAGATTTAGAGATGATGTGTGGACACAAGGAACCATTGGATTTGCATCAAATTTGGCGATCTGGCACCAGACATTTCCTAGTATTCTCAAGAATCAGTCCGGGGATGTCCGGGGGCTAGTAGGGGGTCGAGGCTGGCCTCAAGTTGTTTTGCTTTGAAGAGACTAAATGTCCCACTGTCGGCGCTGTTCCCGTCTCCCGTGTCCACCATGTTCTCAGCCGCAGCAGCTGTGCAAAGGCTGGAGAATTTCCCAAGAAGGACTGCCACAAGCAATGTAGCATCGGCAATGTTTGAGGAGGACGCCTGACGCATTCTGAATCTTCTTTGCGAACGATTATGTGCTCCAGCAAATATACAACAAAGTTGCCAAAGGCAACTTGAGTTGAAGGATCTTTCGAAGGGAAGGGAAGCAATTTCGAAACTTATTTTAGGATTAAAGATTTTGGACAGTGAAAGCCGTTGGTTTTCATGTCAAGCATTGAAAACAAAGTCCGCCTTTGTGCTGAAAGCACCCTCATCCTTTCGCTACTGTACAGGGAGCTCATGGCTGCCGTTTCCCGGCGCTCAAAGCTTTAGCTGCCGCTGGGCCGTTGCGCACAGCATCGGCAAATCCCTCAAAGTCAACTCAATCTACGGCCAAGTGCAGAACGGACAGCTTCTATTAAAAGGGATCTTACAGCACCTAAAGGACCTAAAGGAGCAAACCCATTCTCCCATAATTCTCCCACATTGTCACAATACGGCCGCATTCGAAATCCACCATGTCAATACTCGAGTTTGTGCGGTCGCCTTGCCAGACGAATTTCGCACACTGAAGGGTGAAATGTGTCGAAGACGTGAAGTAGCTCCCTTTACCATCCGTTACCATCCATTACCATCCGTTACCATCTGTATCCATCCATTACCTAGGTCCTTCAACTTTCATACTTGGATCATCTTGGATCGTTCAATTCTCATTCATTAATAAATATATGATATATATATATATATATAGAGAGAGAGATAGACTATATAGACACGAATTCTCCAAGGTTTTCTCTAAAATCTTGATTTTCACCGTTCCCAACTCCTCACTGGTATTGGTGGGCCTGGCCATCGACCACGTTTTTTGTCACAGCAAGATTGCATTGGCACGTCATGACACCATCACTATGTGTTTCAATAGATGATATACTATTGTATTGATATGCTTTTACTATGTATTCCTGATATATATGTTTGGAATCTTTGGATATGTTTGAATCAGTTTCTGATCAGTTTTCATCGGTGTTCAGACGTTTTCAGGATCGCCTGCAGGCATCAAGAAGCAGTATGTTGAACACACAAGCTCATTCAGGTCATAGTGCAAGATGCTTCTTCAGGTCATCATGCACATAAGCTCCTGTGAAGATTTTCATTTGATCATGGCGAAGCAAGACACCGACACAGGAAGGCTGGGACATCCTGGTGGTTGTTGGTACTCGGGATGTGACACCCGCCGGATACCTGCGATTTGCTGGATGATCTTGAATGCCAATGGCTGAGTATTTTGAAACATCCTGAAAGGACCTTACGTGTTGACTGTTGGCAGAACTCCACAATTCCATATTTGAAAATGACATCTTCCAAGATGACTACATAGCCGCAACATGTTGACTGTGGAGAGTGCTGCCTTACCAGCATCGAGATAATCCACTTTGGATTCCAGCTGCTCATTCCAACATAACAAACAGAAGTCGTGACATGACTTGACTATCAGATGTTTGCAGCCGGTTCGGCTTTCAGGGAACTGGAGGGCTCAAATTGACCCTCAATCCTCGGATTCACCGGGCAATCCTGTGCCAAAAAGCCATGGCTGTCCGCCCGGCGTTTGACAGGATCACGAGCCAACAGGCAGATGTGCACATGGATGCCGCAGTGGGGCAGGCAGTGAGTGAAGCAGTTGTTACCCAGGCCTTCAAATCTGCGGTCCAGGACATGTGCTTGAATATGCTTGAATCAAATCACATTTGCAACAAGTCTTCAAGCATTGTTTATTTTTGTGACAGATCAAGTTGCAACTTGGGGAATAGAATGTAAGAAGATAAGACATGCTTGAGAAGATATCATATTTATATATATATATATCATAATAAATTATACATATATAATATATGAATTAATTTCATATATGTATGTACCATGTTTGTACCTTTATATACCCGGAAAACCAAAACCCGGGAAAAGTTGTTCATTATGGGAAACACACCGTAACGTTGAGTTTTTTGGGGTCAAAAATATATGTATTTTACCCTTAATGACCAAAAAATGGTCAAATGAAAAAGATTGCACCACTACCCATAGCACAACAGTATCTGTTCGACATTTTGTTGAAAAAAGACCCACAAAGAATCATAAAGACGAGAAAAAGCCGTAGCAACTCTCATACAAGTGGCTCGAGATAATCAAAGCCGTATTGACAAAAAAAAAATGATCAAGGTCGTTTGACATATAAAAAAAAGAAGGATTATGGTTTTCCAGGTATATATACAAAGTATCAAAGTCTTCAAATGCAATCGCCCAAGGCTGCGGAACAAGAAAGCATGCAGCACGTTTTCATTCAAGTCCCTGGTTTGTTTCCATAATCAGAAAAAAGCATGGGAAAAACCTCTAAAAGCGCCATTCTGACCCAGCTATGTATTTCTAATGTATTTCTAGTATATTTTTTTAATGATCTTTGTACATCCTTTGTGACGACTTCAATGGCTTGGATCTACCTTGGAGGAGTGCAAGTTCTGCGTCACTGTGGCCAATCCTCAAAGTGAGGATTCTCCGCTGATCGCCGTCTCGGAGGAGTTCGAGACGATGACAGGCTTTGGCCGAAACGAGATCCTTGGTGTCAACTGCCGATTCCTAAACCAAGGAGTGGACATGAATCCACAGGACAGATGAAAAGCAACAAAAACAAGAGAGATAAGTTGTAAGAGAGGGAATTGGGAGACAGGAGACATGAATAGAAAAAAAATCAATAGAATCGTATAGAAATGGTGAGACTCAGTGCTTCGAGACGTGAATGGGGCGTCGATCCGCCAACGGTAGGACCTGGTGCACCTGCGCGAAGCCAGTGCCACCGGAGCACCGTTCACTGCGATCCTTCCGAACCGAAAGAGATCTGGTGAGCTCTTCCTGAATTTGCTGGATGTGCGCGGTCTGACAGTTGCAAGAACTCTCACATGAAGCAGAAACCATTTTTTTAGTTCTGCAGTTTCGGTTGGGAAACAGAACCTGTCGATTTTATTCTCAAATATGTTTTTCCATGTTTTTCCCACAATACCACTATATAATGGATTGATTGGATTTCCAGCATCCCACTGTCGTCTCTCGAGGAAACAAGAAGACCGGGGAAGATCTGTGGTACCTCATCGGAATCCAGGCGGATGTTTCGGAGCTCGGCGAAGAGCAAGTCCCGGATGATCACTTTGCGGAGCTTCAGATGATGTCCGATTTCATCAGGGACAGAATCATCACAGAGTTGTCAGAGTATCTTGATGCAAAATGTATATATCATTAATTATCATTATAATATATCAATAATATATTTAAACACATATGGAAAATAGAGAAAAAGTAGAAAATATATGAAACATTTCAAAAACGTAATATCTGGTTGAACATTATACAAGTTGCCTCAAACACTTGTGGAACATAGTGAAGTTGCACTCATGTTCAATTGGATGCTCTCCCATGGTCGTCTGAGGTATGCATTGAGCACGGACATCGGCACCTCCAGTAGCTTCGACCTCCTCCCAACCCCCGAGTGGAGACCAGGAGCTCGCTTGGGGAGTCGGCAGTTGAGTGCAGCTGCTCCGATCCTGAGACCAGCCAGCAAGCCCCGATCGAAAGGTGCGGGAACCATGGGGCAACTTGGGATGCTTGGGCTTGGCGTTGCGGTGGCCGGAGCCTGTGGAGTTGCTGGTGTTTTTTTTCTTTTAAGGCGGAGACTGAGACCCTGATGAATCAGACCCAGCGAGCTTGCTGCACGGAGAAAAAGAAGAAAGGTACCCTGCAGTAAACGGGAGAAGCTAACCAGAAAGACTGTAAAGGAAGCAACCGACCTATTCAGTTATATGTGAGGATTTTGGACTATCTTGGAGCTGCCAAACCTTGCTGTCAAGGTTTGACATGATCTTCCAAAATGGTGACAGGTGCTGATACCATTTGGATATATAATATATGATTATATAATATGTATATATATATATATTATAATATAAGATGAGATGATACAATATACATATATATATATAGATATAGAAATATACAACAATAGTAATAATGATAATAATAATAATAATAACAATAATAGTACTAACAGTTATGATAATAAAAGACTATACAATACTAATATCATATAGATATTAACTTCATTTTGCCCCATATCATGAAAGTGGATGGTTTTAATTTCAAAAGGACCGGCCGTCGTGCTTTTCCCCATTCTGAACACCTTCCAAAAGCCACCCCCACGTGGTCACTGCTGGATTGTGCATGCTTGCATGAATGTTTTCAAAATAGATACCATGACGAACTTCAACATACAGTGCACAATAACCCATGAGATTTATGATAGTTGGCGACACTTTTTGGTTCCTACTCGTAGTAGCTATCCTTGTCAAGAATCTGTTTCAACACATGTTGTTTCCTGGAACGTTGTTTCTCCAAATGTGTACAAGTCAGGCCCGTACACAACAAAATAAAGTTTCATCCAATTGACATGGCTGAGGAATAGGGTGTTTTATTCCGACGTTAAACAAAAAAAAACGCTTTTTCAGGACCCCCATTTTCTAGCTAGCTACTTTCACTTTAATGATTCACCTCTGCACTTCCAAGCGAGAGGTCTGAACTCCATGCTTTCCTGGCATCTGAGCACCGCATACGAACACGATCGGAGCAACACAGCAGAAAGGATCAACAGGGCCCTGCGGCAGTTCGACAGGAATGACAACAACCTTGAGTAAAAACGCTTTCAGAGGACGAGCAGATTACACCTGAGTGGTTGTAGATGTTTTGGGGAATTCATCGCGAACAGGGGTTTTCCATATGGAATATACCAGGGCCAATCATGATTCCTGGCTCTTCTCCATCAGTTCATATTTTCGTGTTGATGTCCATCAACACTCTTGTCACTGATGGACTCATGTGTGGTTACCTGAAAAGGGATGGGGTTTGTTTTGGTGCTTAATAGATTTAATCTGGTGCTTGGTTTTTTCAACTTTATGACCATATACATATTATATATATATATATCTATATATATATATTGTAATTCATGGTAGCTGTGGAGTGTGCCCATGCCCTCATTGATGTTTAAATCATACCATCTCCCTTTTTCTTGATCTGTTCATGCCCGCCAAGCTGTATTTCCAAGGTTGTTCAGTGGTTCTTGACCAAAATTATCCTCCCAAGCACTGATTCACATTAAATTTCCAAGATAAAGGTCATGTAGGACGTAGGAAAGTAGGTAGAAGTGGATTGCTCCCCCATCTTCATCCTCCGGTTTGGATGTTTTGGACGTCATGGAGTGGTTTGGAGTTTCTGCACAGCTTAAGTGAACAACTAACCTCATGCCAAATAATATTGGATTTCTGATCTGAGATGAAGACGAAATGAATTTTCTGGCAAACATTTTGACTTCATTCATGTGCAGTCTTGCATACATTGATGATCATTGTTCGCAGATGATCGCAGTTTTTGAGTCAGGCACACCAACCAAAGTGAGCCAGCCAAGATTCCAAAGTTGTTCTTCTTCTAAAGACGATTGTCTCGTGCTGTTATAAGGCTCTTCATGACAATAGCCAAACAACACAACAATAAACAGCAACATTGCAAGTAGAACAAGCCTTCAAACCACAAAAGAGGCTCCAACCTAAGGAAAGAAATATCCTTGTATATCCTTGTATCCATTTGTATCTCAAGTCAGAACTATCAGCAGCTAAGCTTACATGAAAGTGGCGATCCACATGAGATGCCATGTGAGTTTCTTGCTCCTTTGGTTCCTTCAGGCTCTGCGCTTCGCTCATTGGCCCATTTCGATCCGTTTCGATTGATCAGAAGCCAATAGTGATCAATAGCACATAGTCCCTGCTTCACAGTGATACGACAGTCTCAGTGACATGCTTCGTCCACAAGTTACACACGCTTCCAAACGGTTTCGTACATTTGCATAGTTTTTTTTTGAGGCAGAGTCTCCGCAGAAGCTTGAGATGTAGATCAAAAAAAATAGGCGTTTTGCCATCGGTGTCCACGTTGAATTTGGGCCCAAACTGCGGTCAGCTTCCCCTTGGTCGAGACAAGTTGCTTCCTCAGCCAGGGCCAGAAATCCCACAGATTTGGGTCATCCTTGGAATTTAAATAAACCCCGGAGTAACCCCCAAAAAGATGCCGAAGTCAGGAATTCCCCAAGGTCCCTCATAGTTGCTACAATAGACATTGAGGCAGCCAGAAATCTGGAGCTGTTGGACCATGGTCTCCATCGCCCTGAGGCTCGCCATGTGCAATGCGCCCCGATCTGGCAGAAAGGCCAAGACATTGCCTGCCAGTATCCTCAAGGCGAAAACGCGCTGATCCGTCGTTTTTAGAATTCTCCCGTGCTGTGAACGAAACATTATAGCGAAGGTCAGATGTTTGAAGAGGTGAAACGGAACTCCACAGGACCAATGCTGCCTGCTCGATGACAGCGACTCAACAACTCGGAGGCAGGGACTGTGTCTACTTAGAACTTAGATGCCCAGACTTAGCTCTTGCTACGCGATGATCCGTTTGGGTGGACACTGGCGGACTTTGGCACTGGTAGTATTTAAGAGATTTTAAGAGTATGTTTGGATTCTTCGTGTCCAGCTCCCGGTGGCTTGAAATTTTGCAGTGCTCTCAAAAGACAACGTTCAGGATCCCGAGCTCTCTTTAGGATTCTGAGCGTCTATGGTTCGAGGTTTGAGACTACAGATTCCGCCTGCAGTGACCAAAAACGGCTAAAAGAAGTAGTTACTACAGTAGATCTCTTTGACTTGTATCGCCTGGCATGCCCATAGAAGAGTAGGGAGAAAGACACCCGACCCAAGCCAAAAGTAAATTTTGCAGTGCAAGCATTCAACCCGACAAAAACTTCTGATTGTTCTAGATTCACAGCAATCTCACAGCGAAACTGCAAATGAAACACGGGTTTCTGATGGTTGACGTTGCTCCCAAACTACTCTCTGGTAATCAAACATTGCAGTGGAAAATCCAACATTTATGATGATTCGTATTTTGTTGTCCCAGCTATAAACCTCCATTTCTACGAGTTTTTTCCAGCTTGCCATGTTTGATGAAGCCGGATGGTAGGCGGGTGCACTTCAGTGCCCAAGTCACGGTGAACTGCATTGAGAGAGTACAGGCCGGGTCCCGTTGCGAGTCCCCCCGGGTTTATTGGGGAGTATCATAACATATTAATGTTGGTAAAACAATAATAAACCACCCATTTGGGAATGGTGTATTACCACCTATATATGGTGAAATTGGGGATGGTTTATTATTGTTTTACCAACATTATATTATAACCTATGGCTCAAAATTATGGTACCAAAAATGGCTCCATTTTAAATGGTAAATTTTCACATAAACCAACCAATTTTGTTGGGTTGATAATTTTGAGCCATAGCCATATTATAACCTATGGTAGGGAAACCTACTAAGCAACTCGTATAATGAGATGGGATGGTGGAATATTTATTGGCTCAGATTTCTCCAGGTTGCAAAATACAACTCAACAATGATCTGGTCTCACGAAAAAGGTACATCGTTTGGTCTAGAAATGTGCTTTAACATCATGCCATAAAACACAGAGATTGCTGCCGCTCGCTGAGTTACACACATTTGTGTCCAGTTCGCAGGAGCTTGACTACGATGCTGTAGACTCCTATTGCAAGCCTTCCGCAAGCAAAAGAGCACTGACGCGTGGCTTGGTTGTCAGACTTTTTACCACACCCCTGATTCATTTTGAGATCCTTTGATTCAATATGGGTTTGCCTGAAAATGCGGTATACCGGTATACCCCCAATCCGCTTGTTTGGTCATCATTCTCCCAGTAAAACAGCCACAAATTGGGGCACGTTTCAATTTTCAATGGCACCCAATATATATATATATATAATATATATATATATATATCCCAGTATCATTTTTTGAGCAAACATAACATTAGCATGTGACAATAAAAGGCGTTGTTTTCCTCCATTGATATTGGCACAACTGCTGTAGCCATCCCGTTGTTGGCGGGAACGCCGAGGCCTGCGCTCCCTTCTGAGCGTGTTAGGCTGCTTCAATGTGCGACTGCAACCGGTCACGTGGCGGCAGACTTAGTGACGGGCCCTTCCCATGGCAGTCGGGATGGATCAATTGGAGTTGTTTGAAAGTAGGGTATCCCTAATTTTTATGAAATCGGCTCATAGGGGTTTTTAATTGTTTTCTCAATTACATAAGATTGCCATGTGGGGATATACCCCATTTACCAGAAACACCCAAATGCATTATATATATAATCATAATATATATATGTACATAGTATATATATATATATGCACATACATTTCCTCCCATGTGCACGAAGACTATAATACCATTCTATTTCTTCGGGGGACCAAGGCATCCGACAAACCTGACAAACCTCAGTTCCCCCTGTTGCCCCTGCAAGAAAGTGGGGAGCAAACCGCTGCCCTGTTATCATCACGAATTTCCAAACCAGAATGCTCCATGTGAGCGTCTTCAGCTTGTGTTTGTTTTCAGTGAGCAACGACTGAAAGAGCTCCTTGTAAATAGGATATTTACTCATATCATAATATTGAATATCATATGATTATATAGACTATAGAAAGGGACACAAAGCCATGCGGCTCCTTTGGTCTGTGGATAGGATAACACCAACCACTGATGTGTCCTCATATGGCACCTATGGCATGTGTACTATTTGTGGGTATGTTTCACTAGATGTTCAGCATATCATGCCAAGTTTGCAATCTTCACATTGGATCCGGGGCAGACTCATACAAAGCTCTATAGGAAAACCGATTGCAGGAGAGATGCCAAGAGAAAAGGTGGCAGAGCAGAAGGACTGTTGCTTCCAGCACATGTGCCTTCTATGGGGTTTTGAATTATAAAAATGGCAGCACTTTCTTAGATTTGATGACCGTTGGCATATGGGTGTCTCTGAGATTGGGTATACCCAAATTGGATTGGTTTACCCCGCCCATGGCCATTGGAATCCCTTGGAAGTGGGTGAGGAGTCCCCGACTGCGGGCTCAGTACCTTGGCTCGCCGCTGGGGGTTCGCGGCATCGCCATTCAGCGGATGATAGCAATGGATAGCATGGAGAAGTACCGAACTGCATATATTGTATACATATAATGCATATACAGATCACATTAGTCAAGGGATGGATATATTGATTTCCTCCTGATCTCGACTGATCTCGACCGATGGCCGTATTGAAATTCACCGTCCGTTTGTTCTGCGCCCGAGGAGTGCCCCAGCGATCGAGGTTTGCTGGGATGCCTTCATCAAGCAGTCTTGACCCATCCGACGTTTGTTGTGGTGTGATGCACCTGTTGAACATGATGAAATCCAGGGTTTTTCACAGGTCTCAGACGTCTCAGATACAGAATCTAAAACTGAATGTAAGACTCAGCATGCATATCCATGCCACTATTGTTTCCGATTCAACTATTCGTTTTCTGTGAACAGTACAGAATAAGATCAAAGAGAATCACGGCAAGCGAAAGTATAGTCACCATAGAAAATCTTCAGGCATTGTGAGAAAAGTCATGTCCCCATGATGGAAGGTGGACCCAGCATTTTGCAGGACCTACCCAAGGGTCACAGCCAGTGATGGCGCAGTGAAACCAGCGGTAGGAACCAGGGCAGTGGCTGATGCCAAACTGACGAAATTACGCGCTTGATTTCAAATGATATTATATACATATAATAATATATTATATATATATATACATATGTATATAATATTATACATGTAATATAATATAATATATTATATATATACAGATATATTATAATATACGTATAGTATATAAATATATATATATATATGATAGATCTAAGATATATTCTTAAATGACTTTTGCTGCCACTGCAACGTGCACGAACCCTCACGAACTGGCCCCCTCAAAGGGGCACGGTAGGTGAGGGACTCCTTTGACTAGGAGCCGGAAAATCAGCTCAGATTCACAAATCGCGTTGCAGCGATGTTCAAGGATACCACCCGAAGCATTAAGGTGGTTCCTTTGGTCAAATACACAGGATTTGAAGTGCGGTTTTCTGCATCATGAAGATCTCATTGCAAGATGTCTCGAGTCCATTTGTGCAGCTTCATCAGCCTTGAATTTCCGAAAAAGATTTCCTGTGATACAGAAAACCGAGAGTCGTAGCTGCGAGAGTCACGAGACTGGCCTGGACCAGGAACTCTCCAGTGCAGGATGTAACAACCTTGGACTTATACAGTTACTGCCTTTTCCGCATGACCAATTTGGAGGTTTCCTAAAATAGGGGTACCCCCAAATCATCCATTTTGATAGGATTTTCCATTATAAACCATCCTTTTTTGGGTACCCCCATTTTAGGAAACCCCAATTTATAGAAATTTGGGCAGAACACAAAGTCACTGCCAGTGTTTTTTTTCAAGGCGTGTGAGACGGTGATGCAAAACGCCTGAAGCGTTGAAGCGACATTTTCATTTTGGCAGCAGCGTCGGCGATTTCAGAAAAATTGCAAACGATCCTCAAATCGGACTCTGTGAAACTTCTCCTTAAGGAAATGTAAAGTGGAAATGAAATCCTTTGTGCAGATTCCTCCAACACACTTTGAACAACTTTGAACTTTGAGCAACTACAAAAACAACCGATGTCATCGCATGATCAAAACAGCATCACTTCACACGAAAGCTGCCTGTGGGAATAACTTGTACAGCACAACCGAAATGCAGAGACTTGGCCGTTTTGCCGCGCCGTAGCATGCAGTAGCTACAAGACACCATAGGACAACCTACAGTCATGTGAGACCCGGCGATTTGTGCACGGCCGAGCGGCTAAGCCTGCGTGTAGAATTCCTGAGCCGGCAGAGTTAGAAAATCACAATACTGATCTTGTATGAGTCTACTATGTGCAAGAATCTGATGCTGTGACCTCGCCCTTGGAAAGAAAAAGTTTGCCTGGCAAGATTCAGATCAGCCAGTTGGACACCATCACATGGTCAGTAGAACATGAAACTGAGAAGTGTCGGGATAGTTTCGACTTTGCCACGATTTTTTGATTTGTTTCTGCGGTTGTGGAGTTTAAGGGGAAAATGATGAGAACATATGAGAACCATCGATGACCATGATATATAACCATTTGTAACCTGTATATACATAAATAAATAAATATATATATATATACATTCGCCTATAATCGGATATGCTACAAGATATCACAAGATATATCCTTCAATGTCCGACAATATCGTATATATATATATGATAATAATTGATAACCTATAATACTTTGATATATGCTATAATATATGGATAACTCTCTGGAAATGTTGAAAGGTCATGGCCTACTTTTCATCGACAGGCAGCAGCCGAGCCCTGGAGCGACCAGCTCGGTTTTTTGCTGATAGGCTGAGAGGGGTCAAACAAAAACGTCCCAGAAACGTTGGAGTTAAACCAAAATTGTTGATTTTTTAGATGAGTTGCCAAAATGTGCCAGAATTTCGTAGCTTGCGGATGGTTGAGGGTCAAATTTGCCGCACAATTGTCACGAGATTCAATAGCAAACATATGATCAAATGATGTGAAGGGAAAGGAAGATTGCTCTTGGCAGACTTTGCTGCTGATTTCATCAAGGCCAATCTGATGTAGAGGTGCAGCTCTCAGCAAAACACGTATTCAACGTATTCTTTGCCTTCTTGATATCAGTTTGGATTGCAGATTTAGAGTCATCCAAAGATAGATGATCATAGATTAATTGTATTGAATTGTGGTATTGCCAAAACAAATAAATCCTGCAATAATTGAGACCTTGCTTTTCAACGCGATACCGCACGAGGTGTTGTCGAATGCTGGCAGCTGTAGTGAAGTCCATGGTGCGGTGCGGAGTGCCCAGCGGCAGTCATGGTATGGTTTGATTATGGTTTTGTCAATCAAAATATGTCTATGAGTAATTCAATAATGATTGTCAATATAATTATGCGTATATATATATATATATGGTCCAGCCCTCCCAGGCCCCCCCCCTCCCCCCCAATGGGTATGGGTCTACAGATCCAGGGTATATCAGGCTATATAGGGGTGTATCATGTATATATGTATGTATGCATGAATGTATGTCTGTCTGNTGGGTATGGGTCTACAGATCCAGGGTATATCAGGCTATATAGGGGTGTATCATGTATATATGTATGTATGCATGAATGTATGTCTGTCTGTATGCCCCCAGCCCCCCCCTGTGGGATGGGGTGGGGGGTCAGTATGTAGATGTGATTGTATGTATGCATCCATGCATGTATAAATGGAAGAATATATGTATGTATCAANAAGTATGTATGTATGTATGAATGTATGTATGTGTATCCCCGCCCCCCCTGTGGGATGGGGTGGGGGGTCAGTATGTAGATGTGATTGTATGTATGCATCTATGCATGTATAAATGGAAGAATATATGTACGTATCAATGTATGTATGTAAGTAAGTATGTATGTATGTATGAATGTATGTATGTGTATCGCCGCCCCCCCCCTGTGGGATGGGGTGGGGGTTGGTGATCATCTATGAGCTATATATAGAATATATATATAGAGGGTATATTTATATAGAGTATATATATAGAGTATATATAGAGTATATATACAGTATATATAGAGTATATATAGAGTATATATATATTATAGGGTATATAAACAGTATATATAGAGTATATATGGAGTATATATAGAGTATATATAGAGTATATACAGAGTATATATAGAGTATATAGAGAGTATATATAGAGTATATATAGAGTATATATAGAGTATATATAGAGTATATACAGAGTATATATAGAGTATATATAGAGTATATGTAGAGTGTACATATATATATATAATATATATATATATACAGAGAATGTCTATAAATATATAGAGTATAGATACAGTATATATAAGTATCAGTATCCCCGCCCTCCCCCCTGTGGGTGGGTAGGGGGGTGGGAGGGGGTGAAGGGTGAGGGGGGGGAGGGGTGGGGGACCCAACCCATTCGGGGGGGGGGGCTGGTGGCCTGGGGACGGGATCATATATATAATGATACAGAATATGTGAATAAACAAAAATAGATATGGATACTTGAGGTTTAATAGGACTATAGCTTGTTTTCAAGACTCTGATTCTCCACCAAGACTTTTGGTCTTGGAAGCTGTTGGCCCAAAAAAGTGAAAGATGTGATCTATCCAAAATCATTCAAGATGCGATCCATGTTTGTTTGTTTTTTTTACATCCTCCATGTCATCATTCATTTCCCCTGGGGCAAACTAACATGGATGGGGAAAATCGCCATTTTAAGTTCGGTCATCCATAAATGGGCCATCTAATGCCATCTACCCTCTGGTAAACTAACATAACTATGGAAAATCCCTATGAAAAGGTAAATCCACTATAAATCTCTATAAATGGCCATTTTCAATAGCTATGTTAGTTTCCCAAAGGGTATACGACATCGATGTGACTTTCCCCATGTGTCACAGGAAATCCTGGAGTTTAGCGCCCCAACCTGAGGTGCTGCGCGTGGTCGATCTGTCCTATGTGGAGGTCCGAGAGGTGCCAAAAACAAGATCCGGGAACTGCGGAAGCTAGTGAAAATGGGCCCATTTAGTTCGATGATTTATCATGATTTATCTAGAACTGGTGATTTTAGCTTTGTTAGATTGCCGGAGAGTATTTTAAGTGGTATACTTTTCTGGTTTCGGATTGCAGTTATTATGTTATAAAGGGGATTGTTGGTTAGATATCTTCCGTTTTCCCCGGATTGTCAATATATTAAGGGATCACTATTGGGGATTATGTTGCAAAAACCCCCTCGTCTAAAATAACATGAAACATATATACAATAGGGACTATATATGAACCAACCTACAATATCTCATAGTTACCGGGATGCCTATGAATCAGTATCATGGGATTTGATAGGTTTCTTTTTGCATGGCCCAGATGTGTCGATGTTTGCTTGATCTGATGGATCTGGCTGATTTGCTGGATTAGGTTGATTGGCTTGGGTTGGTGATGTTCAAATCTTAAGTCAACTCCTAGCCCAAGACAGACAATAGTCAAGTGGAAATCCAGGATCTTCCATGTTCTTTTCCATCCCATTTCCAGGTTTTCCACTTTCTATGACTTGGCCGGCTGCCGACGGCCAGGCCTTGCAGCAGTTTGTGGATAGCACTGACCTAAGGTCAGCCATGGGCACATGGCGATTTTCGGAAGATCTCTGGGAGAATTTCTGGAACTCACCGTTTTGTTTGTCATTTGCAGAGAAAGTTCAAGCTTGAAGAATTGGCATTCAGGTGGCTCCTTGTAAATACCACTTGAAATATGAAGATGACATGGCGTCTAGTGGCTTTAACATGCTTCTATATGTTTGATAGCCGGCACCTTGCTTGTCAAGTGCG
The DNA here is from genome assembly GCA_003297045.1 of Symbiodinium sp. clade C Y103. NCBI lineage: Eukaryota > Dinophyceae > Suessiales > Symbiodiniaceae > Cladocopium > Cladocopium sp. clade C. The sequence goes on along the minus strand of BGPT01000570.1, from coordinate 38,374 downwards.
TGGTGACCGTGGGCTAAGTCATGATGTTTCTGTCTCAATTTTTTGACATATTCAACCGTTTAAACACCAGCCATTTGTTTACCCAATGCTCCGCAGCCCAGCAGCGAACTCAGCGATTCGCTGAGGTATCCCTTGGCTGCTGCAGATTCTGGAGCACATGCACGAAGATGAAGAATCTGGTCCAGGTGAAGTTCTAAGTGCGATTCGTTCCCCCTTGCTATGTGCCTATTTCATAGCATGGCTATGATAAATATATCATGAAGTGAACAGCTACCACATCTGTGTCATATGAAGTTCACGTTTAAAAAACACACAGATCATATGTGTCATGGTCGAAACATTGCGTGAGTTTCCCCTAGGGGATGATCATCCCACCACTGAGAGGATTTAATGTATGCCAATGTACCCATAAGAAATCCCCTAGTGATGCTCGGATGACCAGACTCCTATTCCATCCCATGTAACTTGATGCACAATATACGTGACATTAATAGTGACAGTGTTGGCTATACATCCCCATCCTTTTTCACATCCCCATTTTTACATCCCATGTTTATCTCCTCATGAAATCGCCATCGTAGACTGAGTTTATGGCCAGCTCTTCCCAAACGTGCTCTCCGCTTTGCAGCGGGGTGCCGAGAACGAACTGAGAACTTGAAACATCCAGCATGGTTTAGCACTGCATGACGTATCATTGTATATCAACAATATCATGATTCATGACTTTCAATTGGTGATGTATATTGTACATATATTATATATATTATAAAGTATGAAACATATCTATTCGTACATCAATAGTATCATGATAAAGCACTTGCTTCTGTTGGTCCTTTGCCTTTCCAATTGGTGGGCGTCCAGGCTTTCCATGAAGGCCGTCCAGCTCTTGGGACTGGCTGCAGTGGTGCACAGGCGTGACGCCATCTCCATCTTTGCTTGATGACCTTGATGTATTTGCTTGAGCACATGTTTTTATGTCAATTCATGTGATACCATTTAAACATATTTGAACACGTGGGGTGCTCGAATTGATGCCTTTCCGTCAAAGTGCAAGCAGAGCAACCAGAGCTGCTACGTTGATCGGAACAGGAGAGTTGGTGTCATATATAGGTACCAAGGTACGATGTACACTGGTACAGCGTCAATAATGAATAATTGGCTTCGACTAACCCACACATCAATTCTCTATGAGCCAAAGATCCCAATGGGATCGTACTGGTATCCCCAGGTCCCCAGGGGATCAAGATGCATCTCCGCCAAAGACACCGTGCAGGATTTGTTTGAAACAGGAGGTTGCAATGATTGTGTTTGGCTTTCCAAGATACAGCATTATCCTCATGATTTTGATCTTGCAATTCCTATTGTATCATCTCATTGGAGGATTAGTATGTTCACAAAGAGGATTTGAAGAAGTTGAAAAGCCAACGACATGCCAAAGTGATCTGCCACAAGGCCGTGCTTCCAATCCTCGGCACGTTTGGTGATGGGTCAGTCGCTGCCTTTGCTACAACAAGCGCTGCAGCAGCAGGCGTGGATAGATGACTTGAATTCCTTTGCCTAATCTTAAGATATCTTGAATAATGTCGGTAAAACAATAATCAACCACCCATTTGGGAATGGTATATACCAAATATTTATGGTGAAATTGGAGATGGTTTATTCATTATTGTTTTACCAACATTACCACCCTACTTGAATCGAAAGCCTAGTTTAAGATATTGGATCCGCTCATTTTCATGTCCCAGTCATGGGCCCCAAACGCGACAGCTGAATGCGACAGTCATGGAAACAACGGACGTGTCTGAAACTCTCTGTGGCTTTACATTGTTTATGTTAAGTTCATGTTAATAATCACCCGGTATTAAACATGCCGATTTGTTTTTTTTTAATGTCAACATCTTCTGTACTTAGTACTTCACAAGGAGCGACGGCTACTTGGCAAGGTCTCCACTCTCTGGTGGATGTTTGACATTGGCAAGTACTCGAACACCAACAGCCCAGCGAAGCATTTGCAGGTCGCAATCGGTCGCACAGCTTTGAAACTTCGGAAAATTAGGAAGTTGATGGACATTTTCCTGTGGCTATTGGAGATATTCCTCCAAGCTATGTTTGTTGCTTTATGATCCCCTTTAACTAGTTCCTTATATCCCCCTAATCCAGCCTAGTGGCCGTTGGAGACCTTGGATGTTTTCTATGTGCGTTATAGCAGATCCTGGTGACAGCACAGGCCTTGCTACGCTGTCTTCAGAAGAGCGAGGCGCAGATATTCAGCAACGCTCACTCTGAAAAAAGAAATTCTAAGGGTGCGGTACCCTCCGCTGTCATCAAACATGGCTGGAAAGTTCCCTTTTTTCAGATGAATTTCCCAGCCACAAACCTCCATTCAGAGTTGGATTTTCCCATATGTTCCCATGATTTACCCATTAAAACCTCCATTTCCTTCGAAGATTTCCCAGTGGCCCGCCATTTGAGGCTCTCTTCGCAGGTCTCCAAGACTTCCTCCCGGCAGAGTTACCACGTCACTTTGATGGCAACGGGTTTTCAGGCTACAAGAAATGGGGCTGTCCATGGGATTTCCCATTGAGAATCCATATTGAAAAGTTTGGATGATTTTGGGGTAGCCTCATTTTAGGAACTCCCGATCTGTTGCAATACTAGTGGGAAAGGCTGCAACACCTTTTGGAGCTTTATCCAAATTGTTCCGAAGTGATTGAGCAATCGCATGAGGCTCGGAGCACTTCTGGGGGCACCAAGAGCACTTGTCTCAGCCGTGCTCAATGGAAAGGCAGCAGAAACGAGAATCTACTCCTCTGAACTCTTCTGAGCTAATCATTGGTTGTCAAAAATGATTACTTTGCGGTGGTGGGACATACCCTCTGGTGAACTAACATAGCTATTGAAAATGGCCATTTATAGTAGATTTTCCCATGAAAAATGGTGATTTTCCATAGTTATGTTAGTTTACCAGAGGGTATTCTTACTTCATCGACCGACTTTCGTTTGCCAATTGAAGCCATATTTTGAGGCATGGGATGTTCATGAATTCGACCGTCATCTACAGAACTCTTTTTCCTGAGCTGCTTGGCTGCATCCGAGGAAAACAGATGTAGCAGGTGTTGCGATAGTGGAATTGGTTTCAAGATTTCAATGTATATCATAGGAGTCAGTCCATGATTCCCCATTCTGAACATCCCTCCAATGCTTTAGACAGAAAGCAAATGACATCGCTGTATGAGTCCTGACAGGTCAGCAATCGTGGACAAAGGACTGCTACGTTATTTGCGGGTATCCTCAGTCGCAGCAGAGACTTCCGTGAGATTTCAGCAGGATTTTGGGACCTTAGACCTTTGACAGGTTATACCGTTATACCTAGACCTGCAAGTAGCCTTTGGATCCAATTGGTGTGTCATTGGATATCATTGGTAAATTCTCATACTTGTATATTCTACATTATTCTACTGTGTTTTGCCTCATCATTTTTGGTACTTTCACATACTTAGACCATCTCTTTCTTTTGGGCTACTGTACTTGGAGGGTCTACATCAGAATCTTGTTTAGGCTGCGACTCTTGCCGCCAGACGTCAGTCTTGGCGACTTCGGGGCCCTTGATGGGCAGTACTCCAGGCGCAGCTGTCGTTACAACAGAGATATACTGAGAGATCTTCGAATCCGATATGGTGTTTGTTTCACACATCTTTAAAACATGTTTGAAGATGACGTGTTGTGTTGAAAAAAAATAAAAAAACGCATGATGCATTTTCATGTGGTGGTCTGATCCAAGGTGACGCGCAGATTCTTTTAAGTTAGACAGCAAGTGCGATGCGAGCCGTCTATTGTGTTGGTTTCAAAGACCAGTAGATTCGTGAACATCGAAACGGTGCTCCCGCGGCCTGATCCCCAGGTGGCTGAATGACACTGGCTTGGTCACCGCCTATGCCTTTGATGGTGTTATGGGAGTGACAGAGATCACGGAGGGTGCTGTCACCCAGGTGCCTGAGAGCTGTGGCGGCTGGGAACATGAATCGCCAGAAAACCGATCAGTTGAAACCGATGGGAAATCCTTTCGAAACCCACGGGGTTTCTCTTAATTGTCCCTCCAACATCCTCTAACCAATCCAAACAAATTCATTGATGTTTGATCTCTCTGCATCTTCATGGTCGCACGTGCAGGCCCAGTATCTACAAACAACTCTACTCTGCTTGTTTCTTTCAGCCGTAGCAGCGTCCGGCTTGGGACAACCAGGTGGACTTAGCAGAGACTTTACACATCGCTGCATGCTCAGTGGATCTCTGTGGCACATGGCATGAACCTTTGATTGTTCGTGTTTCAGTGTCTTTCAACATTCTTGTTTGTAATGTGGGTAAAACAATAATAAACCACCCATTTTGGAATGGTTTATACCACCTATTCATGGTGATTTGGGGGGATGGTTTATTATTGGTTTACCCACATTACATCAGTCTGTGCCAAATTCATCTGCCATTCGAAAATACGCCGCATTTTTCTCAGGAGTGGCATCCAGAACCATTCGATTGGGTCCTTTGTTTGGAGGTGGGAGATTCTTCGCTTTGCTCAGGTGTTTCAAGTCTGAAAATTATGGGACAGCCCCCAATTTCAACCAATCAATTAAATAGTTAAATCCTCAATTGACTATCATCATTTTTCCGGACATTTCCGGACTAAAAATGATTCAGATGATGAAAATTGGCGATGGTTGGGATGTACCATGATGTACCCATTTTCAGGTCCTCAACCAATTTGCGGGGCATCGATGAGCATCCCAAGCAAAGATTCATGGTGTACTATACGAAGGCCGAGCAAAAATATGCTGTCATTCTTACTTGATTCTGCTTCAGACACTCTACCAATGCCAAAGCCATTGAAGCTTGCAGAGCTTTGGACTGGCCGTCACGTTGAGGATGGGTCAATACTGTCCCAAGTACCTCTGATAACTTTTTTTTCAGGACGAGCATCTATGTATCAGTGATTTTGGTGCGAACAGAAGGGTACCAGATCCATACTGAAGCCATCTCTAGACAGTACAACTCCTGCCTCGCTGCACAGGTAGCAGAACACATCCCTCCGGAACACGAGGAACAATTTCTGGAGAACTTAGGCTGGAATGCCTGTTTGCGCATGAACCAATTATTTTGTTAGAGATATAAAGATTGAGCTGAAGCCTCTTTCGCAGAAACCATGGTTCAGCAGGGGATGAAAGCACATATTTGGGACCATTAACCATGGGTGTGTTCATTTGATTACCGCTCTGCTGTCGCGCAAAGGCAAGCATGCATCAGAGGGGCTGATCTTGCAGCAAGCTCAGACACCTGGAGCAATGGCACATTTCCATGCCGGTGCGATATTCCCCAAAGTTTGGTGATCAGTGATCAGGGGTGCTCCAACCTATGATAGCTAAATGACGTCAAGGAAATAGAACATGTCATCATTTTTTTACCCAGTTGCGTCAGGGAAATTGGTTACTCTACATCATCCTAGACCCCAAGAAAATACCTAAAGAACATGCTACAAGTACCAATAAATGATGAGGTAAAACATCCTTGTTATTTGTACAAACGGCGGGTCTATGTATGTATATATATATATATACAATTATATACATATTGCGTGTTATTGATAATGTAATGATTTATAAATTCATAACATTTTATAGCGTATAGAAATGATAATCAGATTGCGTAGATGATACATATACCAAGATGAATAGTCATGGATGATAATCATTATAATCATAGAAATTGGGAAATAAGGAGATTATAGATGATTACTTATAGATATAATCATTATAATCATATAACATGATCTTGACAATATACTATCATAGATGATCATAGATGGGCCCCTCTCTCCCTTTTTGATCCCAATTTCTCCGGCCTTCCTTCGCTGCTGACAGGTCCTGGGCGCCTCCCGGCATTGAGGGAGAAGGTCATGTGAATTGTCAGGACGGAATGGGGGGCCGGATGTTGAAATTGGGGGAATCCCAATGATGTAAATATAGAAATATAGAAATATAATGATGTATATAGTGAGAAATATAATGAAATATTATAGTTTTTTTTTTGCTCCAGCCTCTGAGTTAACAACTTGTGCCGTGACATGCATTTATACATCAGGCAAAGACTGACAGATGCGGCTGTATTATAAGTTTATATATTGTATCATATTATGATAGATTATTTATCATATTGTATCTCTATGATCTATGTATATCACAATTATATATACCCTCAATTGTATACTATATATATATATATACATACGTGTAACATTGTTTTACCACAATTGGTACCCCTTACTAAGTATAGAAAACACTTATCAGGTGTAGCATGTTTTATTGGGGGTGATCCCAAGTGTCTTTCTCATGCTTGGCTCCCACTATTTAGAAGAAACCCCCAGTTTTTGAGTCCGAGCCGCAGCCCGCAAGAAGGCGCTTACCTCTCATTTTTCTTTCAAACCTGGAAAGGCCTCATAGCTAAACACTGGTGATGTTCCTGCTTTCCCCCAATGTACAAGATTCCTATGATGGAATTTTATCATTTTCTGGCCTGAAATGCTGTTCAAGTTGCTTTCTCTGTGTCCATGGCCTAAAGGAGCTGGAAGAGTCAAGAAAGCGCGTGGAGGCACCAACGGAGATTTCTGCATTTGCTACAATTGGCCTGAGAAACGCTTACACTGAGTGCTATTAAATGGCAGCCAACACTTATTGTCACTGTGATGCTGTCTCTTCAATAGCAGCATCAAGAGGGCCCCTGGTTGGCTTCTCGAATCTCTCAAAATGGTGGCATATCCCATTTTAATGCCATTACACATCATTGCACATAGAATAATAACACATTCCATTGAATACAATATCAACCAATATCGAATGATGACAAACAAGGGAAAATAAGCTGGAATCCCCGAATTTGTTTTTTCCCATGATCTCCAACAGTTTCCCTTTCCCATCAATCCAACTTGCGGCGAACGAGGCTTTGGGCTTCTACCAAGACGTTGGTGCCACAGTTGCCCTGCGGGAAACATCGCAGGTGCCTTGGATTGCAGCATCTGTGGCAGTGTATCGTCGGAAAAAAAGAGGACCGAGAACTTGACAGGGAGAACCCGGTACGAAGTTTCAGAATATATTCAAATATATTCTAAATATCTAAGTTAAGTATAGTTGAAATTAATATTGATAGGATTTGTCAGATGATAGAATGGTTGATGTGGTAAGATTGGTTTTTCAATCCTCAATTCCATCAAAATCTATCATGGATTTACAAAGGTTAGATATGATTACCCTCTAGTAATTTACCATAGCCACGGAACATGACCCATGTAGTTAGATGATGTACCGAATATGGTGACTTTCCCAAGCAAACTCTCAAATTACCAGAGAGTACTACAAATTCTTCACATTCCAAAGAGATCGAAATATTTGCCGTATCAATATGCTGGACTTCAGTATCTGAGGATAATTGAAGATAGTAAAAACATGTTAAGCCGATTCTTCACATTCATGCTGAATATTCTGAATATGAATATGTGTATCAATATCTCTGACAATATCAGTCGTACCTGGACGCGCTGGGATGATTTTCTTGGCAGAATACCCTGAGATGAACCACGATGAAATAGCCTAAGTTGGAACAACATTGAATCAAATTAGTAACTATATACATATACATGAAATGAGTGCACAATTTGATTTCAATTAATTGGCATTGACATGGAATGAAATAGAATAGCATTTCATTAAAATTGATTATACGGATAGATAAGCAAATTGGATAAATGATATAGATCATAACTTGAACTCCAAATAAAGAATATGCATATAATATTATGGTAGTAATGATAAGCGTAATATATGATAACAGTACTGTATTCAATCTAAGATTCAAAGTAAGCAAAAACGACGAATGTACTATATAAGTATAAGGCGACTAGATATTTAATTTAACAAATTATGATTGTGTATAGCATTATTCTTTAAACATATGTAGATTAATATGTGATTTGACTATTCAATCGATATAACATATCTTTGTAATACGCTTACGTATGTACTCGTACATGCTATTAGCTTTAAACACTATAGAACAAGATCAAAAAACAACATGAATGAATACATGAAGCTCATTCTGAATGTAAGTAGTTCTATTTATATTATCGTTTTATTGCAATGAACACGTGCTTTGTTTATGCATGTAAAGCATAATGTATGATGAAAGTAATATAGAGATATATAGAGTCCGATTTAGGTTTTTCTTTTGCCGTATTGATAGGTCATCATATTGTTAAATGAAATTGTTTAAACGCTTCTCTGAATATCTAACACGAGTTCTTTCCACAGAGGCTGCAGCTTTTTGTTTTCAATGACAGAGTATTCAGCACAAGGCGGCTGTAATTTTTGAGGATTTCATGTGCCGAATCAACAAACGGACGATCTGACAAACGACAAATTGAATTCTTCTGGCGAAAGTTTGCGAATGCCAGTTTGCTTGCATGACTGCAATTTGGAAATTTGCTTTTGAAATTGTTGGAAATTGGAGACTTCATGTTGAGTTCTATATTGACGCAATCGACAGTCTGCGACAGAATTTTTAACCAAAATGCAAAGGAACTTGAGAAATCTTGAGAATAAATAGGAAATGCGTTTCAAAAACAAACAACATCGTTAGTAGCCTGCACAGTTGACTCCTTTTGTTGCACACGTCCGAATTCTGATCAAAGCCAGCAAGAAACGCTTGGAATTCAAACCTAAGATCCCATCCTGGAATCTCCATAGCGCTGGTTGTAATTCACAATCTCGCAACTCCAACAGACAAAAACATATGGCAATCTTGTTGATTGCCGTTGAACAACAAAAACGTTGTTTTTCTAAGTCCCGATGCAAAACACATTTAGTTGTTGTGTTGATTTGTTTTGACTATCAGCCTGGTCTGTCCAGGAAAAGCCATCAAGGCAACATCCCATTGAGCCGAACACATGAACAGTCCCGACATTCTTTTAGCCGATTATACGGTGTCCTTGGTGAAAGTTGTGGTGTGTGAATTTCAGGTGCTGATTGTTTCACTGTTTTCAGCGCACTTCTTGTCGCGTACATAGAAGTGGTAGAGCTGGTTTATTATTTTCCGTAATTTTCAGTACAGTTGCACGTGTCGTTTCAAATTCCATCCCATTTGTGCAAAATTGGGTGTTCATGTATATAACAGCCGAATTTCTGTGAGAAATTGCTTTCCTGAAAAGCAAAGCGGAACACTGTGACAAAGTGGTCTGGAGGCAACGACATGAATCAATGTGTTTCCTGTTTTCTTGTATTTGTTCTGTATTCCCAACACCTGGATGGTGTTTGCCCTATTCAGTCCGTGGCAACATGTTCCACCGCGATCTGGATCAAAAGGTTCACCAGATTTTCCGGCAGATTTCATCGTGCCGACAACTTGAACTAATATCAGCATTGGTAATGAACACGCAGATGATTCACAGAAAACAAACGCAAGAACTCTGTTTTCAATTTAGTGGCATTCAGTTTTGATCAGTACCGCAATCGCTGGTGTGTTTCCCATGGCAAAGGCACCGCGCTGAAATGGCTTTCCGTGGATGTGGACAGTATTTGATCACAATAAACATCATCCTATTTTCCAGACTCCACAACCTTTGTTTGTTCAGGTCACAGCCTATGTTTATGACATCACTCAGGCCATGCTGCAGCGCCGGAATCAAAGGGATGGTGGAGAGTCAAAGAATTTGGGAGTAAAACAGGCCTAAAACGAGACATGTTGCACCTTCATTGTTGCGTTTTTCAGTATTTGCAAGACATCGTTTCTTTTCATCCTACTGCTTGTGGCTTTGACATGCTTTGACCAAACGTGTGATATGTGCCCCAAATTTGCCAAGTGCAAGATATGATAAACGCTGCGCAAATGTCCTTGCCTTTGATAGGCATGGTTCAGCATTCCGAGCGTCTACCCTCTGGTATAATTTAACAGAAACTGCCATGGAAAACTGCCAACTTAGATGATTTACCCATTGAAATCGTGATTTTTCCATAGCAAACTGTGAAATTGCCAGTAGGCCCTCTTTTTACCCCTGGGTATGTCTGACAATGTTGGGTAAACCTCCAAGCGATGGCAATTTCATGTAATGTTCATGAGGAAAATGAGGATGAAGCACGGGAGTTGGAGGGTGTCCCATAATTTTCAGACAAACCTAGATCATGTGGGTAATGGTCACAACCTATTATTATCAATTTTTATAGGATGAACATCCATTTACCAGCTATGACTTGGGGTTCACTAGGTACCAGGGTTTTGACTCATAGCCATTTGGGTATGGGTCAAAATTTGGGTACCAATCGAACTGGATGATTTTGACATATTTTGACCCATACCAAAGTTTGCCAGTCCGAAGTTTCACCAAGACATTGGAGCTGCAAGTCTGCCATGTTCATTTCGTGGCTCAAAAAAGACAACACATTAAATTGATGCGGCATGTTTGTGGAAAATCACCCGCATGAGAGTCGAGCACCTGACACATACAAAATGATACAAAGGCGAACGCAACCAAACCATCCAGTTCAGCGTTTTATTCTCCCATGCCCAGCATTCTCGCCTCATTCTAGACACTTCAGTCACCGGGTGATGACAGAACTTGACGGGAAGTGCGTTGCTGAACTGCAGGCAGAGTTGCAGGCATCGACACTGTTTTTTTTCAGAAGGGGTTGTCCATGTTTGTCCACAACTGGGGATCCTATACGGAAAAATGGGGAATACAATGGAAGTCGCCCATAGTTGATCTAAGATTCGGAGATTCACTGCTGGTGCTCACCTCAATTGGCATGTGGAAGGCAGCCACTGCACGTCTTCGAGAAGATTTGCCTGGATCCTCAATGGTTTGATGTTGTCAATCGTGCCTTTCAGCAAGAACCAGCTGATGGAAAATGTAGCTCTGAGGGATTACAAGCCATGCAATTTGTTTGGAAACTATTGGGAAAAAAAACAAAGGTGAAAATTTAAGAGTCAGTTTTCCCATCAACATGGTCCTAAATCGTTTACAGCCATTTTGTATCATGTTGTTGTATCGTACATTGCTGGACAAACCCAATCAGTTTAGCCTTGGCAATGTTTTCTTTGTTTGAAAGGCAAGGGCAGCTGTGGAACTACTATGGTGCTTTGCGGGACCCTGCTTCAGCACTGAAGGCGCGCTCGTTGCCAAAAGGCATTTTCATCATTGGGTTCAACCAATCGGTGACGCCCCCAACAACATCCCTATTGGTGACGCTTCTTGGTGGTTTATAATCCCAAACATTTGTTGGGGGTGGGGTGGTTGACTCCCACTCTTTATTCACCTGGCAGGGACGGGTGGAACAACTGGAAGACAAACTTGAGGACCGAAGGATGTGGTGACCCGGTGACCCGTGAGGTTCTTTTGGCCTTACCAAACCATCAAGCTTGAAAAACTCGCGAGGTTTCTCCTGTTCAAGTTTGGTCAAAGAGCAACAAAGTATACTATACTGTAGCAAAGCCTTGAAGACAATCCTTGTATGGATTTCTCTGAAAATTCAGTCCCCAAAATCTCATTGTTGATCATCAGTTTCCCCATCACTTTCTGTGCAAACTCTAGCTGTTGTTGAATGCACCATGCAAGGACTTCACAAAAGCTGACAAGTCTTCATACCACCAGCAGGCTGTGAGATTTCGATTCTTAAATCTGATTTTGGATCAAGAAAGCTCTCTTTAGATCACCGGCGTTTGGGGTAAGTACTGTATGTTGCTATACAATTTGGACTAACCTCAAAGAGTCAATGTTCCAAATGTGGCTCAAATGCTGCAGAACCCCTTATGGTTGTTTTGCATCAGATGGAACATGCTTATTCTTTGTCCTATTTGACCCGCATTGGCTCAAAAGCCGCTCTGTGTTGGCATGCTGTGGGCAAGTACAAAGTGGACAATGTGGAAGCTACCTGGCGATTCCGTAGCTGTTACGCTGGCACTGAAGCCATGAAACCAGCTGCACTTTCCGCTTCTGTTTTGAAATAACTTTTTAGTCAGGTTAGACAAGAACAAACCTCTGCACAACCCAGGTTTTTCCTTGCTCTACTTGCTCAGGGGTATTCCGACAATGTGTCTTGCCCATCCACAGGAGGCTTCTGCGGCATGAAGATTTTGAGAGTTAAGCCTCATTTCAATGGAACACGGGTATTCAAACCATGTTACGGCAGGCACAGGTCGTGATGGGCGTGCTTTCTTCCTATAGTTTGCAGATGTTTGCAGTACTGAAGCAGATGCAGGCTTGGGCCTTTTACAAAAGTCTCCTTCAATTCAGAGGCTCACGCTTGATGTAGTCGCTCGCCATGCAGTATTTTCTGACGCTACATGTTCTTTGATGACTGTCAGAACCAGGCACGGAATGTGCTGTGAGACCTGTCCGTGCTTCAGGAAGTTGTCCAGGAGAGAGAGTGGGTTGCCGTTGATGGTGGTGTGGATCGAGCCTGCCGTGGTAAATCAGCAGGCGACAATTTAGCTTCCTACTTCACCGTAAATTCGGTGGGGAGCTGAGAGACGATCAGAAGTGAGACCAAACAGCACGGTGATGCAGAGAGGGAGAGAGTTTGAAAGAAAAATACATCAGGATAGGTTAAATAATAATGGGAAAACCATGAAAAAGACATATTTGGAAAAACCATGAAACACACACGGAAAACCACGAAACACGTATATGCTGCTGCACCCTCTATGGTGTGGCGATGTGTGGCGTTTCACTAAGGGCTTGGCCAGTCTCGGCGCCTGCCAGTCATTATGCGAAAATACCACGGGTTGCAAAGGTGTGGAGTACCACATATCTGGAAGATGTGAGATCTGGACTCGCCCTGGTGGCATTGAAGCGAGCATAGGCGCGCCACGGGTGGGAAAGCGCAAGCTGAGTGTAGTTCGAAGAAAAAACAGTTGCAGAGTTGCGGAATTGCACATCATTTTTCTTGCACTCTAAGATGAGATTGCATGAATTACAGTAGATTATTATAGATTATCTTAGAATATGTTGATACATTGTGTCTAATTTTTTGTGCCGCCATAGCCAGGCTTGACCAACTATTCCTGCTTTGCCCTGGAACTCTCGGATTTTATCCCCGTGAACGATGTGGATTCATCCTGCCGCGGAGATGACGCCTTGGATGATGAGCCCAGCTACAAAGAGGTGAGCAACGTGGCATCCTTGGGTGAGTGCAAGGAGCTGTGCAGAGGCAATGTTGCATGCAAAGGCCAGGTGGGTGACGCAGGTGTGGAAATGAATATTTGATCTAATGGATCCAAAATTATCCAAATATGAAAAAATCATGCTATGGGGATCCCATGGGGATCTATGGGGATCTATGATGCTAAACCATCCAGTCTGGGGTTTTCCCACAGTTTCCAGTCAAATCCTGATGATCTAAGCAGCTTCTGCTTGAGCTGTTTGGAGGCATCGAATTTTCTGGCACTCGATGCGAAGTTTGGACACGGGCAATTCTCGCGTGGATCGCGGATTCTGGCTCTCAGTGCCTCAAGTTCCTCTGGAATGATGGGTGTTTGATTCGGGGATTGTACTCCCATGATCTCCCACGTACATGGAATTATGACAGGGCCAGATTTCCAGAATATGCTATGCCACATGCCACTGTCCGCTTGTATGTGTTTCGTACCTCACCTTGTTTCGTTCAGCCGCCCTCACTGTGTGCTACGAGGCTCGAATTTGCTCCCGTCGACGGTGCTGACCGTGCATGCCGTGGATCCAGCGCGTCAGACAACAATCCAGCACACTACAGAGTTGTTTCAGGTACAAGATTCAGTCGCAAATATCCCTAGACCCCCCAGGTACCCATCAAAATGCTAGTCTTATCCCATAATTTTAGTACTTTACTTTACCAATTTTGGGGAGTATTTGGAGGGTCTAGGTCTATTCATGAAGAAACGTACTATTGTGAATGCAAATTCATTGTAGAATGTGGCCCACTTGCTCTCTGTTTTCTGGAAGGTGCATCGGAAGCTGTGCCTCATCTGCGACAGTGTGAATCAATAAGTGCTTTGAGGTGATAAATCGACATGCTCTTTGAATCTCTTTGCAATCTTTGCATGTGAATTGATTACTATTGATTCAACTGAGTCCTTTTTATCTTTTTTCAGGAATGCAAGCAGGCTTGCAGGGAGCAAAGTGGTTGCAAGGGCATCGAGCACAGTTCTGGCAGATGCGAACTGTGGACCCGTGCGGACGGTATCCAAGCAACTGTGCCGCTGAGTGGTTTCAAGCGCCTGAGATGAGATGATTTCGGGATGGATCAAAGCCATTCAAAACCATGTTTTCAACCTGAAAGATACATAGAGATACCATATCAATGGGATAATATGTTTTTTGGGGATGAACAACCATTTACCAGCTAGTAGCATTTTGATGTTCACCCTTTTTGAAGCTATTCTTTTCGGAGGGCAGTTGGAACCATCGTCCAGTGCTTGTTGCCTTTGCTTGGTGTTGTAGAACGGCGGATTGATAGCAAGCTCTTAGGGAACGATACTGTGAAAAATTGGTGTCGTCTTCTCCTTCCGAGGTGTTTGGCTTATCAAGGAAGCAACTTGGTAAGATGAATTTAGTAGTTGTTGTGGCATCAGTCTCATGAGTCTTTTCTTGAGCTGGGTGACTCTGCACAAGTATTTGAGTTTGTCTGCAAATAGATCCCACAAACCACCAAAAAAAGATAGTATCATGTTCATCAATTTTCTCCATTCAAGCTGCCATGTGGGGTTTGCCCATCCCCCATTTTTGTTCCACATTGCTGCACCACGGCGCTGCTTTTGCTGCTTTTCAGGTGGTTCTGTGATGACCACCTCTTCGATGCCCACGTCCACGTCATCCACGTCGACGCCTCCCACTGGACCGTCGGAGCCAGAACTGGTTCGGTTCCCAGCAGCAAACGAATGGCAGTGGAACGGCAATTTGGTGATGGTTCAAACATTCTGGTGCCAGTCGTGCTAGAAGTTTTGTCACTTAGCATCAAAGCCGCTCACTTTCATCCACGTTCATCCATTTTGAAAGGGTCGAGGAGTTTGAATCGTGCCCGGAATCACGATGAACCATTGGAATCTTTCAAAGCTGCAACACATTCGCAGGCTCGCTTCCTGATACAAGCCACATTTGGACCTACACTTGCGAGCTTGAAAGCGATTCAACAGATGACCTTCCAACAATGGATCGATGAGCAAATGGCGCTTCCGGTTCAATCTCATCGAGCATACTGGAGAAAGCGCGCAAACCCCTATTTGTCTCCGAGACTCGCTTGGGAACGCGTGTTCAACAACATGTTTAAATAGTTTTTTTTTACGACTTTTCTTTTTATACACACACACATATACCATCATATAATCATATACCTATTGTGTGTGTATGACATCCTGTCTAGCCTCCAGCAGAACGACGGACCCCTTGTAAGGCAGCAGGTTTTCTGATCACTACACAATTGCATTCAGCATTTTTACCAAATTGCGTTTAAGCTGGCTTTCAAGGCCTTAATTGTGGTAAGCTTAAATTAATAAGACACCTACAAATTGGGCATGGTTTGAAATCTGACCCATTTCTGGCCATTTTGGGGATGGTTACGGATGGTTTATGCTTTCATCACCTTACCGCGTTGTCAGGACAGACATTGAAGGAGGAGAAGTGATTGGCGCAGCGCGGTCCAGATGCGATCCAGGCTCCCGTTGGGTTGGCTACACTTTTCAGAGGCGTGATGTGGGCAAAGCCGTCAAGGTGGGACTGCGGGGCCGGCTTTTTTGTGGACATGAGTGGACCGGTTCTGGGGGAAACGCGGCATTTCTTCAGGGATCAGTTGCATTTGGAGAGGTGAGAGGATATGAATTTCATCTATTCTAAACATAGATTCCATGTGTCAACAGTTTGCCTTTTCTGTTTCTTTTTTAGCAGCATCTTTCTTTTGCAACAGGTGTCCAACAACCAGATCTTGGTTGATGATATTCATCGGACAGACATTGATCCAGCCTTTGATGGTCCGGTGCTGAGCTTCAGTGAAGCCACTCTGGTGCAGTGAGAGGAGGATCCAAAGCATCCAAAAGGGATCCAAAAAGTGTCCTAGCTTTGCAGGTAATGGCCTTGGGGCTCCGCAAAGCTGTAGCAACAACCCTCCGGAGTATTGGCAATCCAGAGGTTACACCTGCCTCACTATTGACCAAGCTGCTTGGATAGAAAGAAACGACAGATTTATGGCCGTCAAAGGCTAGGACGATGAACCTCAACAAAAACTTCCATCTTTTTGGGGGTTACTTCCCAGGGTGAACTGACACAGTTCATCCCTCTTTTCATAGCACACCAGGACAGTTTCTCCTGGAGTTGCCGAGATGAATCCTGGAGGAGCCAGGAGAGTTGCCAGCAGACCTGCTTTGATTTGGGTCATGGCCATCCCGGCGATGATTGCTCCACAGGCTGGTCAGGAGAGCATGACCCCGCCGCGGTCGAAAAAAAATTGTCCTTTTTTTGGGTCCAGTGGTGAAAATGGGTGGAACAGAATAGATATATGCTGAATATTTTCAATAGCTGATGATTGCTGGTATTTGCTGATAGACCAGTTATTGGCCGATCGCTGCTGCCTGAGTCCTATCCTTTTTCGGGACGGCAGGAGTCAATTTCGATGGCTTCTTGTGCAATGTGCGGGAAGATGCCGTGGGCGCATGGGTGCAGCTTTCGACTTCCAGTGACTGCACTGAAGGGTTGAGGGCTATGACCAACCCTCATATTTGGAGAGCCAATCCAACACCAGAAACTGGCTGGCGGTTTGGAAAATAGTTATTTTCGATTTTTATTATATAATAAAATAGTGTATTGTATAGTGTGTGTGTGTGTGTCAACACGTTGTAATTGTATCTACTTTTTAACCCGCGAAATGGGATGATGCTCCCAGTATATCCCAGCTATGACTGGTTGGAAAAACCTCACCAACCAGGAAATGACACAGAGCTTGAACTTTACACTCTTCCAAACAAGTGTGATACACTTGTTGACCTCCCCACCACACTGCAACCTGGGCACAGTGGTTCGCTCGGATGTGGAAGCTGCTTCCAGATTTTATCTCTTGCAACCACGGCTCGAACTGGTTGAAAATACCATTGCCCAGCCAGCATCTTCAGGCTCGTGGGCAGGAGGAACGTGCCCCGCAGTGAGCAAGACTTTCTTGAACGAAGCAAGCTGCAAGCTGTTGCCTGGATGCCTTCCATTGGGAATTCTCGAGATTCAGGTGGTGCTAAATGCTGCAACCTTCCAGAAGTTCTTCGCTGTAGGTGGTCGATATGTCTATGCCATCACTGGACTTAGAACCTCCACCAGCCCCTGCAATCGAAGATCTCGTTGGAAGAAGCTGGACTGTTCGACTGAATCCTGCACTGCATCTTCGCTCTCCCCGGATGATCAGCAAGCGATTCAGTCTGAACTCTTGGCTGAGAGTGCCCAGGGATGGCTCCGGGACGTGGACATTAGCTGCAGTGATGTCAATGTCGCTGCACAGAGGGTTGTTCAAGTCGGCAACGACTACTTCCAGCATGTGCATTTGGATGAGATGAACGTCTTCGATTTTTCGGATTGGGTATCTTCACATCCGGGTGGCCCTGACAAGATCACGCAATGGACTTCCATGGCAGCTCGGTACAGCATTGCTGTTTTTACAACCTTCTGGTTGTAGACATTCTAATGAGCCCTGGGCAATCCATTTTAGCACCATATTATGACTTGTTTAAGGTTGTTATTAATCCTGGGTTTATATTAATCAATACTGTACTGCTAGTGACATTGCCTACGACTATATATCAGCCTATGAAGCTGAAATCTCTTATCCCAGAATAATGGATGAGAAAATATGGAAAATTCACAGGGAGACCTCAAGATTTGGGGATAAAAAAGCATGGTTGCTGGTGAAGATTTCCCCAAGATGTTCCAATCCATTGATCTTTGATGATCTTAGTTTGATGATTTTCGCTCGCTACGCAGCTCGGACCCCGCGAGGGCTACCAGCTGCAGTATCCTTCCTGGCATGGCATGGATCGCTGGGATGAGGGAATGGCGCCGGGCATTCTGCGACCGAACCTGGTGGGGAAGTTTGGTGAGCAAATGCCCGTCCAATCCCTTCCACAACCTTTGCAGACACAGGACTGGCAGGATTTTTGGGTTCTGCTAGCCATAAAAAGCCCAAAGAAAAAGGTGGATACTCAAGACTATTTGGTCCAAATTTGCTAAATATTGAGACACCTTGGAGGTTTAAACCCGAAAGAATAAAAGATGAGGAGTACAGAACTACTAAAAGAACTTCTTGGTGCTTTCAAATACGTGTTCTTCTAAAACATATTTGGGATCATGATTCACGAATACTATTCCAGGGAGATTGAAACGACCAATTAGAGGAGTGGTTTTCAGAGGATAAGCACTTCAAAGGCACAGATGTTGGGGCCGTTGTACAGGCGGGAGGTGGATGTGGGGAAAGAAGTGATGGTTCTACTGAGGATTGGAAAGTGTAGAAAACAACATGCTTTAGTTTTGCAAAAGTAATGCGGGTCCCGCGAGGCAATATTTAAATGAGTATGAATGTATACACAGACATGTTAATATGTAATGACCCGAATACATCCGCTTTACCATTCCATATGAATTACATTTGAACTGGCTTCCCTTGGCTGTCACTTTTAGATTTATCTACCCACCCAAGTGAGCACAGCCACTACTGACTACTGTAATGCTGCCTCTACTCGGCGCCAGGAGTTGATGAATGAATTTGCCAGCGGTGCAACAGATGGGGCCGAGTTCTCCACCGTTTGCGGGTCACCTGGAGAAGTGGCCAATGATGCCTTCCTGGGTCACCAGCTATCCATCACTCATGGCGGTGAATATGACTGGCACTTTGACATGGACTACCTTTCGCGTTGGGGCACGGACCAGTTGGCGCGAAGTGCTGTTTGGACCATGCAAGCATTGTATGCAAACGATCAGCTTCGACAAAGGATGGCCTGGGCATTGTCCCAGATCTTGGTGTTGGCAGTCGTTGGAGGCAACTTTGGTGGGCAAACAGAGATGTGGCTCAACTACTACGACATCTTTGTGAGGAATGCTTTTGGCAACTTCAGAGATGTGCTGCGGGAAGTTACGTACAATCCCATCATGGGGGATTATTTGACTCTTAGAATTTCCATAGCCAACGTTTCGACTTTTTTCTGACTCGCTTCCGGCCTTGAATTTCCCTTGCAGTTCCAAGCATGTCAGCCTCACAGTCATCCTGTATACAGCAAATTGATGAAGAAATTGCTGATGCTGATAAAGCATATCCCGGAAGCTATACTCTACCGCTGCAGGTGCCCCAGAGGTGCCCGAGGTTTGGGATTTCAAGTCTTGTCGCTTAAAAGATGAAACACCATTAGGAACAAACATGCACTAACACGCCACAGGAATCAAAAGTTGAACTTTTGTTTTTCAACTCTGTGGAGAACAAGCTGTCAGCGAAACCTCCCCGGCGTTGACCAAATTTGGTCAACGCTGGGGACGAAATTGAAAATCAAAAACCTTCCCAGCCTTTGGCATCAACTTTCCAACAAAATTATATAGTTTTTGGCACTGGCTGTCAAAAGCTGATGGGAGCCGCGCATTTTTGAGGGCACCTCTAGGCACCCCTGGGCACACCTGTAGCAGGATCGTATGGCTTGCGGGATTATGCGCATTGGACAAAAAAACATGTTATAGCACATACAGTGGAAGTGGAAAGGCCCAACATTCGAACTTTCTTCGGCCCTGGAGTCGGAGTTTGAACATCTAAGGACCTTCAAGAGGAACAGAGCTTTTGATGAAAGCAACAATTACCCGGATGAGAATTTTGCCCGCGAAATCATGCAATTGTTCACCATCGGCCTATGGAAATTGAATCCGGATGGGACCAGGATGAAAGATGTTTCTGGACAGGACATTCCGACATACACCAACGAGCACATCATGAACTTTGCACGGGTTTTCACAGGCTCTTGATTTCGGTGCTTCTGTTTTTGCCCATGATTACATGGGTGTGTTTGAACATGGGGTATACCCCCCCAGTATGGCCGTTTCGGAGGGGAACATGATGATCAACCATAATCAACCATCAAATTGGAAGGGTTTCCCAAAAAACAAGACCAACCAACGAACCCGAACGCAGTCATGTAAAGCACTTTTGCGATCAAATTCTTTCAACAATCTGGTAAAATGTTCCTCTGGTACCGTACAATTGTAGACTTGTGGGGTGTGGAGTGAGAAGGGGAGTGCACACTGTGGAGTGTGAAGTGTAGAGTATCAACAGTGGAGTGTTGAGTGGGGAGTGTAGTGTGTAGAATAAGAAGTATGGAGTCTGGAGTGGACAGTGTAGAGTATAAAGTGTGGAGCGTAGAGTGTTGGAGTGAAGAATGCCTAGTGTGGACTGTGAAGGGTAAGATATGGGGTCTGCAGTGTAGAGTGTGGAGTGTCCATTGTGGAGGGTGGAGTGTAAGGTGTGGAGTGTGGAGTGGGAATTTAGTGTAGGGTGTAGAGTGTGGAGTGTCAAGTGTAGAGTGTAGAGCGGAAGGTGTGGAGTCTAGAGTGTGGAGTAAGGAGTTTAGGATCTGGGGTGTGAAGTCTGGAGTGCAGAGTGTGAAGTATAGAGTGTAAAGTGTAGAGTGTGGATTGGCATGTGAAGTGCAAAGTCTGCACTGTAAAGTGTGCAGTTAGGAAAAGAAAGTGGGGAATGTAGAGTGTGGAGTGTAAAGAATAGAGTGTGAAGTGTGGAGTGTGACATTCGGAGTGTAGAGTGTGAAGGGGGGGTTGTGGAGCGTAGAGCGTTAAAGTGTAGAGTGTGGAGTGTAGAGTGTGGAGTGTGGAGTGTAAGGTGTAGAGTGTGGAGTGGCGAGTGGGAGGCGTAGAATGTGAAGTGCAAAGTGTGGAGTGTGAAGTGTAGAGTGCGGATTGGGGATGTGGAGTGTCAAGTGTGCAGTGTAAAGTTTGGAAAGCGTGGAACATAGAGTGGGGGGGCTACTTCACCAAATACTGCGCGTGCCACGCAAAACGATGCTTTACACACTAAAGATTTGCTGCGCTGGCCAGACAAAAGCACGCTTTCACAATGTCCCACGCTTGCCACGCAATTCGCACGTTGTCACCACTTGACGCAGCCCTGACAATAGGATCGGATTCACAAACAACACGCAACACGACAAGTCTAAAGAGCTGCGCGTGCCACGCAACATGAACATGGACACGTCCAAAGTGCTGTGCCTGCGACAAAAAATGTCAGTCATCGTCTGAAAACCTCGCATCCAAAGTATTGTGCCGGTCACACAAAACGATGTTCAACGCTTTATGAAACATGTTGGAATGTCGCGAAGTGCCACGCCTGCCATACGAAACGACGTTGCACGATGTTTGAAACCTTGTGCAGCAGTCGCCAGAGGCACGGCCATAGCGTCATCATCGCGGACGGTTGCGAATGCTTGTGAACGCTTGCGGACAGCAAAGCAGCGTTGAGCGAACACCTCCACCCCCAGACCCCCAAAGTAAAACGAAGACCCTTCGCTACGGGAAAAACGGACAACCCCAAAAGTTACTTTAGATCTGTAGAACCTGAAGTTGCGGCCGAGAAGTCGAAATCTACTTGGCCAGGTTTTGATGAACAAGCAGGACGCGACAACATCGAGTGGGTATGGGATAGAAACTTCATTGATCCAATGAGGGTGAACGTGCCTTGCTTGAAAGATAGATCTGCAAAGCACAAGTGGGCACCAAACGATCACTTCATCAATTCCCGCATGATCAAACAACATCTCTATGAATGGACCATTCACTCGGCAGTCGTTGCCCGCAACCGGCCGTTGCATGCAGTCCCTGAAGGCTCGTTGGCACGACGTATATCCCAAACCCGACCTTGATGGAAATTTCCTGGGCGATGGCTATCCACTCTGCTCTGACCTACCACCAGCGTACTTCCTGAGTCAAGGCCCAGCATGAGGCCTCCTAAGTCACCAGTCCAGATATTTTTTCGGGGGAACGAGTTTGTAAGTTTCTGGATATTTAAATTGTTGATCCTCGTGCTTTGATGGTTTTCTTCAAATTAGATTCGATCATTTGCCGTTCATCCCATCGGACTTGCCACAGACCAGGCAAGTCTGTTTGGATCCGTGTTTTTTTCGGAAAAAAATCAGATTTGCGATGTGGAACAAGGGATTGAAACAAGTAGGTTGGAACCACAGCAGTGGTAACTTCAAACAACTGAAGGAGCCAAATTTGAGTTCTTGGGGCACAACTATCAGGGTTCGGATGTGCTGAGCTTAGTGTATCTGAGCTGCGGTCGTTGGTTCTTTGAAACAGTATGAAACAGTGATGCCTTTGAGGTCTTGAATTTGGAGCCAAGCTCGCAATTGTTTGGGAGACTATGTGGATCAGGATTCTTGTTTGATCTTGGCAAATGAATGTCAGTCACAGGGTGTGTGTTTTCATCGATTCTGACGCTGTTTGTTCCTGTTGAAGCTACCTCTGGCAAAGGTACATCACCCTGCAGACACACTCTCACTGTGGAGCTTGACGCATCATTGACTTGCAACGGCCCAGAGTGTACGATGGACACAGTTTCGGTGGTGAACGTGTCTGGAGGACTCTTACTTGTTTTGAAACATAGTTTTGTTTATTGTCTGGATTCAGTGGCTGCATTGAGATGGTTCATGATGGTTCAGTTTTTTCTGATGAGATCCAACTCAGAGGATACTATCGATATCTTCCACCTACGTGCGTGAACCTGTTCTTCTTCAATGGTCAGGCGAAGCACCGAAGATCGGGGGGGGACACCTTGGGACCCACAGCGTCCGCCCGGGAGGTGACCCGCAGAGGGGGCCGCGCCTGGGGTTGGACTGACCGATGTGATAATCCTCATCTTCCAGTCGCAGGTGGGTTGCACCTGCTGTGCTGTGCTCTCTGGAGCTGGGCTGTGACTGGTGCCAAGATGTCCCAAGGGTTGCTCAGAGAGTGGCACAGCATGGCACACTGTGCTGCTACTTTTTTCAGGTACAGCCTGCTGTGGAGGTTGCAAGAACAGAAAGGATTGGTGGTGGATGGACAACAGAGGTCATTGCTCTTGCGAAAATGCGGCTTGGTCATGCTTCGTCTAGATATGTCCAGATGAAGTGGTCAAAATCAAATCAGTAGTGGCCACGTCAAACCCGCCTTTGGACCAACGAGTCCCTATCCACAGCCAAATTTCATGTGGGTTTGTCTGCAAATGGAATGCCCCCAATTCTCATGGATTATGTTTGATTATCACCATGTTCCCAATTAAATTGGAATTCCTGGATATGTTTGGGATATTCTGGGAGTGGAATTAATGTAATAATCTATCATAATAATTCATAATATATCCCATTGTCAGTCAGCCCCATGTCCAGAAGCACTGAGAAGATTCAGCAGACAGCACCAAGGCCACGACCGCTTGTCCTTCGATGTTCACGGAGCGGTGCAACCTCGATCAAACGTGGAGAGAGCAGCAATGGTGTCGATTGGCCTGCTGGGAGAATGGTGTTGGATATGACGCTGGACTGCGTTTAGAAAACGCTGGGCGGAATGCATTTTGAATTCGAATTTCGGAATGCTGCATTCAGAGTATTTGGTACCTACGAGTAGCAGTTTGATTGATCATGTATATTCCACATGAAGAACAACATAGAACAATAAGTAATTAAACTGTACACATCACAATGCAATAAAATGAACTTCGCTGTTTGTTTTTTTTTTACAGTATCCCATATCGCCGGGAAAAGCTGTGATCTCAGGAAGGAGATAATTGTTCCAAAGGAGCTTGGCGCGGTGAACGAGTTTGTGGTCATCCCAAGGAGTTTGTTCGGATGGCAACTGCTGAGCGCCAGTGTTCTGCCCGTGGACTGGAGATCTGTGGGGGACCTAAGTGGAAAAAAGAGTGGATGCACCCTTTGTTGATCGCAGTTCATTTTTTTTTGGTTTAACCAACATCTTATTAAATCTTATTAAGATGAAGATGGGGAAACTACGGACAATTTTTCCCAACCATGATCAGTCATGATCAAGCTTTTTAAATCCTTTGATTTTTGGGACAGAACTGCCCTGTTGGTTGAAATGTAGAAATCTATCCACATCCCAAGCCGCCGAAGCCATCGAAGTTGGATGAGTTGGATAAACTTTACGGTGACAGGAACGGGATATGCAGTTCTCATCATTTCTCATCAATATCCAAGTAAAATATATCACAATCAATCAATATAAATTTGATATCAAGGAAAAGTAATTGATTATATACTAGAATTGTACAATATATGGAATATATTGAAATCTATGACGGTATAGCAGTAGGGCAGGTCCACAAGTTCCGCAAGTGCAAAGCTCAGAAGAACCGAGGCTGGGAACGCTTGGAAGGCTACGAATGCGAGTACGATGAAGAGCGAGTGTGGACACATGAAACTTGCACATATGAAGTTCTTGTGCACGCTGACGGCAAAGTCAGCTCCAATTTGACCAGCCGAACTCGACTGAACAAGTTCTATGTTCCATGGAAGAGTGACAACTTCCCTGGGAAGGATGGAAGTTCATGTCCAGCCGGCTGCCATTCATTTGCAGATGGATGCTCTTGTAGCATGAATGTTGAGATTCGAAGTGCATTCAGCTCCCTGCCCACCAGTGCTCAACTCTCAACTTTGAGGATTGGTGCTGTGAAACCAACCATTTCCTGCACAAGTGGCTGCTCAAGCTCTGTGAAAGCATATGGTGACATGAGCGATCCTGAGACAGTCTTTGAGCATGAGGGTCAATTCTACAAGAACAAGGAAGTGCTGGTTGTTGTGGGAGATGGCAGTTTCGAATTTCGAAATCCGCCATTCTTCGTCACATTGGACGATCCGCGAGAGCAGGATGTGCATTCGGAAGTGGAGAGCTTGTTGGACCACCTGGTTTACCACAACAACACGGCGCCATTTATTTCGAAGAATCTGATCCAGCGCTTCACCACTTCGAACCCCAGTCCAGGGTATGTCCAAGCTGTAGCAGATGCCTTCAAGACCGGAACATATGCAGGTCAGACCTACAGCGGTGTCACTTGCTGAAAGGTCGAAGTGGGAGCAGTTGATACCATTTGCCTATAGCCCCATGGAAATTTGGGATAGCATAGGATAGCTGTATCCCGGCAGGTTTTTTCGAAGACGTTTTGGGGAGACCAAGAATCAGCTTGAATGTAAGTGAGTATCTATAAGTAAGCCTAAGTCGAAGGAAACACGCATGTGTGGGCTGACCGCATGTGCTACACGACCTATGCAGCCATGTCTGGCTTGAACATATTTATCCTTTGGTAATCAAACCTGGCTTGTTGTAAAATAACACATTTAAATACATTTAACACATATCCCAAATTTAGTTGATCCCAGCGAAGCAAACCTAGCTAACTTAGGCCTATAGATTTCCCCGGTCGACAGTTGCATCGTTGCTGAGGCGTATGGCGATCTTGCTGCAACGGTCGCAGCCATCTTGCTTCATCCCGAAGCTCGAAGCCAGACGAGCGCCACCAATGGAGCCTTGAGGGAGCCGTTGATCAAGGCGCCGATGTCGGATCGCCGTTGGTCACGTTTTCGGGAAGGCAAGGTTTGGTCCTTTTGGAAAGGAGATGAAAGGAGTTGCATTTCTAAAATCATCTAAAATCAATGAAAAGATCCGGCACAGGAGCATGAGCTCTCGAAAAGATTCCTTGCCTTTATAGTCTTTAAATGTCGTTAAGGGATCATCGACACTTCCAAAGTCATTTCTGAATTTGATGCCAAGCATCTTGTAGGTGATCCACTTTATGAGATCGTTGGAGTACAAAGACAGTCTCTTTGCAGCACTTGGATTTGACAGAAACGTTTTGGAGCTTGGCAGTATTGAGACCAAGATAGCTGGCAAAAGCGACAGTATCAAGAGTAGGTCAGACAACAGGAAGCACAAGAACCCATGCAGCAACAACTGCAGCAACAGTAATAATTAGTGATATGAATAGAAGATTGAGGTGAGGCCTGAGGAGGCAATGGCAGTATCAAAAACTTTAAAAGTCTATGGCAAGTCTCTTCCATTCAATCGTTGTGGGAGCTTATTTCTGTTCTGTCATCTGCATCAAACGTGAGATTCTCCCTTCCCTTGATCTCCCCTTTATCTCGCGCAGATACGGGCCGCAACGTGCTCTTCACCAACCTGATGCCATTCATTGGGCAATTCCCATATTCGTCTCCATCTGTCTTCAACTATTATCTGCCAGGCTTCAAGCCCAGTGACTTCCCAGAAGGTCTTGTGGGCCCGGAGTTCGAGATCTTCACCCCACCCATGGCCATCAGCTTCATGAATGGCATGACCGCCTTGATCGAGCATGGCCTGGGACCTATGCATTGTGATGGGGGCTTTGGATTCGAAGCGCCAAGGAACTGTTCCAATGGAGAATTGCATCTGGGTGAGTTGGAGTGCATCCAGCCTACCATTGATCAGATGGATCTGCTACTCACAGGCGGGTTCGATTTTGACCATCCGGGACCGTCCGGACCCTGGACGCCAGGTTTAGATTTTTTGGATTGGCAAAGATACAGAGTGAGTACAATATATGAGATATATCCGAAATCCAGTTGGCTTCACCCTTTCCAACAGCACAGTCACGAGCGAACATTTCCATTTATGTCAGAGGCCATGTGTCATAGGTGAGGGACATCTACGGCATCTAAAAAAACGAAGTGTGCATCTAAGTGCCACTTCAACATTCTGAACAAACATATAAGATCGTAATATAAGATGTTCTTGCTTGTGTGCATTTCTTAACTTTTGGAGTGAGAAGTGCCTGGCAGCCAGACTGCTTGAGCATACTTTCAGCTAGCATACTTTTCTTTTGCAAAGTTCGTACGACGACGTGATTACCCTCAGTTTTATAGATGATTTTCCCATCAAACCTGCATATATGGTGGGTTTATGTGGATTTTTGCATTCAAATTTCCATTTAGTGCGGAGATTTTCAATTGCCACATTTGATGAAATCGGAGGTTTGTGTTCCGAAAGGCGGATTTCCCATGATGCTAATGATGCGTGCTAATGATTGCTGATGGGCCTGATGCGCTTGGTCACCTTGGTCCAGGTGGGCGCTTGCACGACTCTGCAAAAATCAAAAGTGCTTATCAGCTTGCTGATGGTGGTCATGAATACAAAACAGCCCAGTGGCATGACTGCATTCATGTCACAAACAACAGATCATATGTGGGGGCTGGTTTGGCTTTAGTGACTCAACTTTTCTCGCGTGTTGAGGTGCAATGTACACTTATGATTTTCAGGCGTGTGTAAAGCACAGACACAACTTCCAGCTGCAGCATGAACTGGTTGTGGTTATAGAATTGCCATATCAAGCCAAATTATGTCCACATTTATCAATGGGTTCAATGTCTTAAACACTGCTACTACTGTAGTACTTTTGCTTGATGTTATATAGTAGATATATACAGTATATCTATTCCAGTGATTATAGATCTTTTATTCTTCCCTTGGTTTCTCATGGTTTCTCATGGTTTCTCATGGTTTCTTGAGTTTTCGCTCAAATCCCTGTACAGTTTCCCAGGATGGCCATGGTGATGACCCCCGAATTTCACACCCTTGGCAGCTCCTTGCCGCTGGGTCCACGAACAACACAACCTCCTGAAGTGGTGAACGAGCCTCGCTCGTACAAGGCCTTGGTCATGGTCTTCCTAGCGGGTGGCGGGGGACCCCAGCGAGGAAGTTAGCTGGGCAGCTAGATGCTCCAAGTTTCCATGGGGGTGCCCCAAAATCGATGGTTTATAATGGAACATGGTATTGAAATGGATGGTTTAGTTGTACCCTCATGTTAGGAAACCCCATATGTTCATATAATTTTAGGACGTTTAGACCATTAATTAGTTGTGGTACTTGGAGGATTTGGAGGGTCTGGATATGGGTATCATGTATTCATGTACAATGATTTGTTTTTTTCTGACCAGAGCTGGTAATTCAATATCGGCACCATACCTAGGTGCTGACACTTTCAACATGTTGGTGCCAATGAATTGCCCGCTTTATGACGAGTACACAGAAGTACGCGGATCTGTCGCGCTGCCCCCATCGGATTTGAATTCCATCTCGACCACAGGGCAGAGCTGTGGGGAGTTTGGCATTCATGCCCGTTTGCCGATTCTTGGATTTGCTGTGTCCATCATTTGGCTTACTTTCCCAACGAGAAATCCACTACGGGAATCTTTTAAGGGAATATATCAAGGGAATATGTGTAATATTTGGCTTATTTCTCGGAGGTTCCTTAAAGTCAAAATCCCAGGATTCTCAAGGAGCTCTATGATAATCAAGAGGCGGCCTTCCTCAGTAACATTGGCTCGCTGGCTGAACCCTTATCAAAAGACCAATGGGAGATTGGCACTGGTCAGCGCTCCTTGGCTCAGAACATGTCTGAAGTGAGTTTAGATATGTTATAGAAATTATATCATGTCATCAAATGTAATCATATATTTATATAATATCACTTTATATCACCATTTTATCACATTGTATCATATTCCATGATATCTATCATATTTTATAGATGGGTATCAAGTCCTCATAGTCTTGGTCCACATTTCATGGCAGTGCTGGCCAACTCTGTAGGTTGTACTGGGCTTTTTTCTCATTCGGATCAACAACAAGCCGCGCAGACTCTGACGTGTCAATATTCTGGGTCGGCTCAGAAGGGTGCTGGTGGGCGGATTGCAGTGAACTGGCTGTGCAACTGGATTGTTTGACCAATTTTTCTGGGTAGTGCCAAAAGCCTTCTTTGAGTTTGGGGAAAACAACGCTTTTCTGCGGCTAGCACTCAAAATGCTTGAAAATTATTGAATATTGAGGTTGATGTTGTGTCATTCTATGGTGGCATTGACAAATTGACACGGCTGCAAGGATGCGCTGGCTGCAGGGAGTGAGAAGTATCGACTCTCCGTTGCACTGCTGCCATGGGCTGACCGCTTACAACCCCGGGATTGCCTCAGTAGCATTTAAAGGTTTCCCATAAAATATGGGGTATCCCTTAAACCATCTTAAACCACTGGTTTTCCCATTGGTAGTAATCAATGACTTTGGTGCTTTTTGGGTACCTTCTGGTAATCAAACATTGCAAAGGAAAATCCACCATATTTCTAGGGGATTTTCCCATTAAAACCTCCATTGATAGGGGATTTCCAATTGCCACGTTTGATGAAACCGGAGGGCACCCCCAATTTCGGAACCATTGATCAACATCCTTCGGGCTTGACCGTGATGCTCAGGAACTACATCCTTCTCTGTGGCTGGAATGTCAACGTGGCCACAAGGAAGAACCACAGCACCGCAGATTATCGACCGACAGTCAGGACTGGGACGGACCTTTTTGATGGAGCGTATGGAGAGAAATTCCCCCATTCTTTCGAGCCTCTATGTATGATAGCTGTTGAGGGGGCATGAAAAATATCAGCGGGATTTCGGGATTTCAGCTGATAGTTGATAGACTTCGAAGAGTGTACTACTTAAGTATCTGTAAGTTTCTTTTGGTTTCAAATTGAGAATGCATGCCACCAACTATACTCCTTCGAATGTTGAATCAGCCTGTATCCTTGCAAGAAGCATCGTAGTGCTGTCCAGGATTGATTTGGCCAAGTGGACCTGACTTGGATCCGATCCAATTTCCAAACGACATTTGGGGATGGGTCAAGTTGGGGATGCCCCAATCTATGGCCATGTCAAAAGGAAAAGAAATAAGGCAAAGAATGAAGAATTGAACAATCATTGGGTTCGAAACTTTTGGGTACCAACCCCCAAATGGGCCATGGTCCATTGACGTGAAATAACCAAAAGGTATAGCCATTCTTTTTCAAGATCAGTGCCATCAAGCGCGATTCCCTGCTTCAGGCACGGTTACCTTCACTCACTATGAGCGGCTGAAGACAGTCATTGAGAACATCACCAGCGTGCGTCATGGAAACATTTATGCCGAGGCGATGTCGATGACGTGGCAACGTGGTTTTGGGCTGAGCGTGATGGGCTGTCCCCCATTGATTACACATGGATGATCATCATTTCTCTGATATAAATTGGGTGGTACATGGTGGTACCCTATTTCAGACAAAGTCATTTTTTCTTTTTTATTTTACGTCTAGCAACGAGCGTTTTTCACCAGGAATGATTAGATGAGACCACGATGAGAAAGCCGTTTTCGCCAGGAATTCTCCACGAAGTTTGCAAGCGCGATCAAATTTAATCAGGACAGGTAGGTCTCGGATGAGTTTCTCCACAATTTCTCCAGAAGTTTCAGGAACTTTGCTCATGCAATTCCTGGATTGAATAGATTGAGATGTGAATTATTGTTGTTTTTGAGTCATTTTTGCAAGGAGCTGGAACAGCAACTGAAGACTTCAAAGCTCCAAACGCCGTGTCTGGACCAACAAACTGATTATGGTTGACTGTTTGATCTATCACTCTCTATTTGATTTCCAAGATGTGTCACAGCCATTGAAGGATTCACTGGGCTGGATACCTGCGATCTCAACTTCTAACTAGTCACTTTGTGCACGTGTTCAGTGTCGGACGTGGGGGGAGAAGCTTTGGGATATGCTGGTTTCTTCCTGTGTGTTTATTGCGTGAGTTCGTAAGATCTTGGCAAACCATTTAAAAAGGATGTGCATTCACACCTTTCTTCAACTGTAGAGTATATGGGGGTGCTGACTTGGAGCGAGACCTGTTCGATTCTCAGGTTTCCAACAAATGAAATCGATTTGTCGAGGTTGGAGTTTGAGCTGTCGCAGCTGTCGCATGTCCAGCAGGGCCTGTGCACCATGATTGCCTTCCCGTGTTAGGCAGCTCAAACAGGTCGCCCGTTTAATTTCTGCGCGGGTGAACCGAAAGGCTGAGCGTGATGTCTTTTTTGTGGCTGGTCTGCAATTGTGTGAAAGGGATTGTAGGAAATTGTGTAGGGAGAAAAGGGAAAGAATAAGATGAACTATGAGGCATGAGCTCGGCCCCAAATTCTGGGCAATAATCAAAGGGTCTCAGGTCCTATTTCTCTTCTGCATCTGAGAATAGGGTATGATTGTGTCACTATGTCATCATGTTCCCTCTTCAAACTTCAAACAACCATCTTTTGCAGATACTCTCCGGTGTCATCAAAAACGCTTGCTGGAAAATCCACCATTCAATTTCGATGTTGTTTTTCCATGTTTTTTTCCCAGCTATAAACCTCCATTTAGGCCGCAGGGATTTTGCAGCCATGTTTGATGAAACCAGAGAGTACATCGTTCACCCGACATGTTTCAGGTGGAGATTGGTGGCTGGGACACGTTCCTTGGGCCGTAGACTGCTGTGCCATGTGGCTTTCTTTTGGACATGATCATTATGATCATAATGCAATAACTGCTGAACCAATATGAACCAATAGTAATGCAATATACCAGCACTTGTACCCCAAACATGGTCCGGCTTTTCGGGGAAATGAAGCGAGGCATTCGAGCGTCAGCAGGGAGCTGAATGACCGCTTCCAGGATTTGAATTCCGCCTTGACGTCCTTTGTTTCCGAACTCAAGGCGTGCAAACATTGGAAGCTGAAAGCTAGTTGTATTTGCATGATTATGTAATCATTACATATACTATGACGCTTACTATGAATGTATAGTCTTAAATATACTTAGTGAATCTTAGTGATATGCAATGTATATACTATAAATATATATATATATAGTGTATATTATATAATTGATTTATACATTTCATGTAGTTAAAGATTCAGAAACAAGTCGTACCGGATGGTACCGGGTTCACCAGGCCCAAAACATCTTTGATTCCACGACCATCGTGACGCACTCCGACTTCGCGCGCACTCTCACGCCAAACAGTTTCGGCCTCGGATGGTAGTTGCAGGGTTCCATAGTCATGGGGGTCCCCCAATGGTTGGTTTATTTCATGGAAAATCCCTGAAAACGATGGATGATTTGGGGGGTACCCCCATGACTTAGGAAACCTCTATTGATCTTGGTAAATGAGTTCATGACCTCACTGGAATCTTGGAGTAAGGGGAAATATCCCAAGGAAATAGGCCAACAAAAATCAGGTTAGTGAAGTATTGCAATTTACCCACATTTATGCAATGTTATGGATGGAAAAGAAGACGGCAGAGGATCTTATACCAGTAGTACCGCACAAGGCGGTGGCGGAAGTTTCAAAAATAGGAAACCTATAGGAGAGGTTCGTTGCTGTGACTGATGGATGGCAGAGCGAACNGTGCAGTGTAGTGTAGTTGTAGTGGTTATTGTGGTTGTAGCTGTAGTTTTTGTAGTTGTAGTTGTCATGTAGTTGAAATTGTAGTTGAAGTTGTAGTTGCAGTTGTAGTAGTTGCTGTAGTTGTACTTGTAGTTGTAGCTGTCATGTAGTTGAAGTTGTGGTTGAAGTTGTAGTTGTAGTTGTAGTTGTAGTTGTTGTAGTAGTTGTAGTTGTAGTTGTAGTTGTCATGAAGTTGAAGTTGTAGTTGAAGTTGTAGTTGAAGTTGTAGTTCTTGTAGTTGTAGTTGTAGTAGTTGTAGTTGTAGTTGTCATATAGTTAAAGTTGTAGTTGTAGTTGTAGTTGTAGTGGCTGTTGTGGTGTAGTTGCTGTAGTTGTAGTAGTTGCAGTTGTAGAAGTTGTAGAAGTTGTAGATGTAGTTGTAGTTGTAGTTGTAGTGTAACATTCCGAAACGAAGCAAATCTGCGAGACTATTTTCCAAGTTGACAACATCAAAAACGAAGCAATTCTGCGAGGCTTCCTTCAAAAATGGAAACTTGAGTGTGCAGCTGACGGCCTCGTACCAATGCGTNCAACATCAAAAACGAAGCAATTCTGCGAGGCTTCCTTCAAAAATGGAAACTTGAGTGTGCAGCTGACGGCCTCGTACCAATGCGTTTTGCGATTTTTCCGTGCCATGTCTCTAAAGTACTGCGCCTGCCATGAAAACGTGACGCCAGGTCATACGAAGTGCTGCACCTGTCACGCAAAATGACTTTGCCAGACCTGAAGNGCATCTGTGGAAATCATCTTCTAATGTCCCACGCCTGCCATCGTTTTTGAAAATGCTACAAAACCCACACGTTTAGCTCACTTTTGACAAGGTGCAGAACCCTTTGCGCCTGCCACATAAAACGACGTGTGGACGTCCAAAAGTGCTCCGAACGTGTGGTGTTTTTAACATTTTTACTTCGAAATATGCTTCGGGTCACAGCGCCGTGCACTTTTTCGACATCTCAACTTCCAAAAGTGGTCCGAGACCGTCAGTTTTTCACACTTTTTACTTCCAAATGTGCTTCGCGCCACAACGCCGTGCACTTTTTCGACATCTCAACTTCCAAAAGTGCTCCGAGAATGGTCTGTTTTGTCACTTTTCACTTCCACATGTGCTTCGCGCCACAGCGCCGTGCACTTTTTCCACATCTCAACTTCCAAAAGTGCTCCGAACCCGACAGTTTTTAATTAACATTTTTTACTTCCAAATGTGCTTCGCGCCACAGCGCCGCACTTTTTCCACATCGCAACTTCCAAAAGTGGTCCGAAGCTGAGGTGTTTTAACACTTTTTACTTCCAAATGTGCTTCGCGCCACAACGGCGTTGCAATTTTTCATCTCTCATCTGCCGAGATGTCTCCGCACCCGCCGCTTTAGCGAGCCTACTTTTCGACCCTCCGGAGCCACAAAACATTGGAAAAACAGAGCGTTGCGCGACTTCCCTACTACCTCCCCGCGCACCTGCATCTCTTCTCTTCTGGCTTTCTCGTCTCTTATCTTCTCTCGTCTGACTTTCTCATCTCTGATCTTCTCACTTCTGACTCTTCTCACCTCTGCTTTTCAACTGTGCATATTGTCGGAAGTTTCACTTCTAAACTTCCTTCGATAATGGATCTTAGTGGAAGTTATTGGATAGAGATTGTTTGAAGTTTGGCCCATCCGAAACATGGCATACACGGCATGGGGACACTTTGAGACGTGTTCACATCATTTCAGATTGCAGGTGGTGAGGGAACTGACCATGCGTGGGGAGGAAACTATGTCATGATTGGAGGCCAGCAGTAGCAGTGTTTCAGAAGCAGTGCTGCCATTTCTAATGGAGATTAGGCACGTTCTCAAGCATCCACTTGCGTGCTCTCAGATGCAATGTCAAACCATTTCTATCCATTTCTACAGTCTTCCAG
The DNA here is from genome assembly GCA_003297045.1 of Symbiodinium sp. clade C Y103. NCBI lineage: Eukaryota > Dinophyceae > Suessiales > Symbiodiniaceae > Cladocopium > Cladocopium sp. clade C. The sequence goes on along the minus strand of BGPT01000570.1, from coordinate 4,118 downwards.
GAGATGTGAAGGGCGGCCGTATCTACAATGATTTCCCAGCATCCTTCAAAGAGGGGAGTGCGCAGGACACCTCCAAACCCCCCAATCCGCTTTGACAGGTGAGCAAGGGATGCTGTAGTAATGCCAGGTGGCTCATTGTTGGGTTCTTACCAACTGGTCCAATTTTCCGGATTCAAGCAACATCCTTCCAATGTGTTTGCCGACTACTTTCCAACCTTGGCAAATTGCAAGCTGTAAAGGTGATGGCATGAAGTAATCCAGCAGTAATCCAGTAGCTGGCTGGTGGTTCAACATGGTTCAACCATGTTTTATTTTCAACCTAAGATGGCTGGAATCTGCTCAGGATGCAGGACGTGGCCGCCTGATACCGAAGTATCCCTGGGAGAACATGTTTCTTGCCGCCGGACCGGGAGCCCATGAGATCTGGGATTTTTCATAGAGACAGCGAATTTGGTCCAAGGGCGAACCATTAGTGAATAGAAACTAAAACAATCTAATGTGAATGTAATTTTATGTATGTATGTGCACATATATATATATATATATACGCACATGTAATATAAATATGTAGATATATATATATATATATATATTAAATCTATATTCTAGATAGTTATTTGTGTTTTTGACTATTCATTTCACGGTCTATGACTAGTCTGCTGTGTCTATTGTGAAAGTAGCATCCTCCCGCCAGCACAGAAATGGCGCTTTATGTCTGAGGATGGTGCCTGTGGCGGAATGGATGGGCTTGGAAAGTGGCCAACTGGCTTCTGTATTTCCGAACATTGGATCGTTCAATTCATCTGTGCTCTTGAGCCGATCTACGCTATTCCAATAAGGCCGTTTGCAATGCCAAGGGCAGCCTGGCTTGGATTCTTCCCTTCGTTTTTCAATCCTTGCTTTAGGTCTTGCAGTCCACAGCCTTCTTCTCAAGAAATCTGAATGCATACATACAGATATAGGGATATATATATATATATAATATACATATATGGATATATAAAATACTATAATATATGATATAACTACAATATACATGTATAATACATTTGGATGTATTTGGTGGTTCAAGTGCTCTACTTGGAATGCAACACTGTCATGCCACAGCAACAGCTTGTCAGGGAGGCTTGCACAACAGAACTTCAGATTGCTTTTCACATGCCTCCGAGGGAGTGGCTGATGGGCATCGATTAATTATCATGTAGAGGCGCGTTGCAAGGAGTGAGCAGAACTGTGCATCAATGCAACGTCTCAAAAACTTCGCGAATCGTCTCTGGACCCTGGTAGGCCAAAGAATGGCATCGCAATTTTTGGATTCCATACGTATGGAGTGGCAAAGCGCGGCACAAGGTTCTGTGATTGCTTCTTCGTACATATGAAAGGGAATTCAGGACGGTTGGATGCAGTGAACCAATCCTGCGCCCAACTGTCGTCTACAGTAGTAGTTTGAATGAGAAGATCACTTGCCATCACGTGCCTGTCTCCAAGACCGACCCAATATCCACTGCAAAAGTATTGGTAGTGCAAAACACAGAGAACTGTTGGATTCATTTGTGGTCGACTCTGATTTCGAGTCTGGCGAGTCCCGGCATGTCTGCGCATGTGTTAACCTCGCTTCGATCCAGAACTGAACCAGCAAAGAAGAATCCAGTCGAATCCAGGCTTATCCTCTGGTAATCGAACCTGTCAATGGGAAAGTCACAATAGAAACAACTGACTATTGGTATATAATAGATCATGTGAACCCAGGATGAATAGACCTTCAGTTTATTACTAGTGGAGAACCAGTTTTGAATAGTGATTTGAATATATCTGAATCTCTAGTTCTTTCTGGGGGAAACCCTCAAGTTAAGGTTTATTCATCCGGGGTTGAGATTTTTTTCCTGTTTCACATGGGGATTCCCAGAGGGTCTGAGGGTTCTCTACCTGGATGTCCATTCGTGAGACCAAAACAGAGAGCAACTCCGCGGCTCGTCGTTGACCACTTTACCTTGTCCATGATGCTGCTGGGTTGATGGTGATTTATCATCTGGTTATGACTAACATAGCCATGGAAACTCATGGAAAATCCCCTATAAATGGAGGTTTTAATGGGAAAATCATCTATAAGTCTATAAATGGTGGATTTTTCATGGCTATGTTAAATAACCAGATGGTAAATGATTTAAAGCTATTTGAAATTCTCCTTGGTCATAGATTCCCTGTACATGGTAATTGAACGCGGGGGTGAACTTGCCACTTCTCACCTGCGCTTGGCATCAAGATTGAATCATGGACTATTCTGGCGCGGCCAGACACAGTGTGGATAGGTGTAATGTGTATGTATTGCTGTATGTAAATAGCTAGCGCCCAGGTGCCGCCGACCCTTTTCTTATGCTGGACGAAGGTTTTTTGGCCAGAAACTGATTTAAATATTTGTCGATTACCACCCCCATTTCACATTATAGGTCTAAATATTCGTAACCTGTAATCCCTAAGGTCCTGTTTTGCAGTGAAGCTGCAGGGGAGGGTTTCAAGGCTGCCATCCAGCAGTTTCAAGAGCGTATAGAAAGCTAGTTTGGCGCATTTTGGCGCCAGGAAATGGCCAAAGCCCAAGGCTCGCAGCCACTGCCACGACTGGCTTCGGCTTCAAGGCTGCCGCCCAAAGCGTATAGAAAGCTAGTTTGGCGCCAGGAAATGGCCAAAGCCACGTGTTTTTGCCGTTTGGCGCCAGGAAATGGCCAAAGCCACGTGTTTTTGCCAGAGGCCCAAAGCTCGCAGCGACTGGCAAGCCTGGCTTGCAGCCTTGCAAGAGCCGTGATGCCGCCCAGCAGTTTCGAAAGCATATAGAAAGCTAGTTTGCTGGAGGCCCAAGGCTCGCAGCCACTGCCACGACTGGCTTCGGCCTTGCAAGAGCCGTGAAGCTGCAGGGGAGGGTTTCAAGGCTGCCGCCCAGCAGTTTCAAAGCGTATAGAAAGCTAGTTTGGCGCCAGGAAATGCCCAGCCCAAGGCTCGCAGCCACTGGCAAGCCTGGCTTGCAGCCTTGCAAGAGCCGTGAAGCTGCAGGGGAGGGTTTCAAGGCTGCCATCCAGCAGTTTCAAAAGAAAGCTAGTTTGCCGGAGGCNTGGCTTGCAGCCTTGCAAGAGCCGTGAAGCTGCAGGGGAGGGTTTCAAGGCTGCCATCCAGCAGTTTCAAAAGAAAGCTAGTTTGCCGGAGGCCCAAGGCTCGCAGCCACTGCCACGACCGGCTTCGGCCTTGCAAGAGCCGTGAAGCTGCAGGGGAGGGTTTCAAGGCTGCCATCCAGCAGTTTCGAAGCGTATAGGAAATGGCCAAAGCCACGTGTTTTTGCCAGAGGCCCAAAGCTCGCAGCGACTGGCAAGCCTGGCTTGCAGCCTTGCAAGAGCCGTGAAGCTGCAGGGGAGGGTTTCAAGGCTGCCACCCAGCAGTTTCGAAAGCGTATAGAAAGCTAGTTTGGCGCCACTCGCAGCGACTGGCAAGCCTGGCTTGCAGCCTTGCAAGAGCCGTGAAGCTGCAGAAGGCTGCATCCAGCAGTTTCGAAAACGTATAGAAAGCTAGTTTGGCGCCAGGAAATGGCCAAAGCCACATGTTTTTGCCAGAGGCCCAAGGCTCGCAGCGACTGGCAAGCCTGGCTTGCAGCCTTGCAAGAGCCGTGAAGCTGCAGGGGAGGGTTTCAAGGCTGCCAGCCAGCAGTTTCGAAAGCGTATAGAAAGCTAGTTGCTCGCAGCGACTGGCAAGCCTGGCTTGCAGCCTTGCAAGAGCCATGAAGCTGCAGGGGAAGGTTTCAAGGCTGCATCCAGCAGTTTCGAAAACGTAAAGAAAGCTAGTTTGGCGCCAGGAAATGGCCAAAGCCACATGTTTTTGCCAGAGGCCCAAGGCTCGCAGCGACTGGCAAGCCTGGCTTGCAGCCTTGCAAGAGCCGTGAAGCTGCAGGGGAGGGTTTCAAGGCTGCCATCCAGCAGTTTCGAAAGCGTATAGAAAGCTGATGGCTAAAGCCAAGTGTATTGCCCCGGGCCCAAGGCTCGCAGCCACTGGCAGGTGTGGCTTGCAGCTTTTTAAGAGCCGTGAAGCTGCAGGGGAAGGTTTCAAGGCTGCCATCCAGCAGTTTCGAAAGCGTATAG
>BGPT01000569.1:219280-285514 GCA_003297045.1 Symbiodinium sp. clade C Y103 | reverse complement strand
GATAAGCTCAAGCAGGCAAACACACCCTTCGTTCCCGATGGTTCTGTATCCTTAGAGGATGAGGAAGCAAAAGGAGAGTTGGCTCCCAATGCCTGTAAGATCTTAATGAAAGCGTTATGGCTTGGAAGGTTAGCCCGACCCGATATANAAAGCCCTGCCACCACAAAAGTGGGGACCTGCACTTAAGCTGCTAGGCCTTCGTGTAGATCTTCCGGACGACCTGTCCAAGTTACATGAAGGGGCTGCGTCCTCGCGCCCTAAGTAGCCTGGTAGGTAGAACATAGCGTAGCACCGGCGAGGGGGGAGTTGAAATATTACGACCCCAGTAGCCCCACATGTACAGTCTACTTAGTTATGTTCATGCCTAGGTCGTAGTGGTTGTAGATTAGCTATTTGACCAACANAGTTGAAATATTACGACCCCAGTAGCCCCACATGTACAGTCTACTTAGTTATGTTCATGCCTAGGTCGTAGTGGTTGTAGATTAGCTATTTGACCAACAATGCCCAATGTGATTGTACAGTCATTCAATGTAATATAGCACCACCCAACTAGAAGCGTTAGTTAGGTGTATAGCCCTGTACTTAGTTTGGAAGTGTTCACCCCATTCCATCGGGTTGTAACATAGTTGCCATCCTGACGTACTTGGCTCAAGTGCTGCCGCAGAAAATAGGCAGCGCTTGCTGATTTTTGATGTTGAGGAGTGACCCAGTGTTTACCCCCTGTTGGTCCCCTCTTTTCTCTNTTGGCTCAAGTGCTGCCGCAGAAAATAGGCAGCGCTTGCTGATTTTTGATGTTGAGGAGTGACCCAGTGTTTACCCCCTGTTGGTCCCCTCTTTTCTCTTATATAATGATATATAGAGGGGTCATATCATGGTTTCCTTCCACCCTCCAGTACTCAAACATGGCAATGTCAAACATGGAAAACATGAAAAAAATCCCAGTTAGAGTGGATTGTCCATTTACAACCTCCAAATTTACTTCGGAGATTTGCAGCTTGCCACGTTTGATTGCTGGAGTCCGTAACGCTTTCCTTCAACAAAGCTGCAAGACCCAAGGCCATCGACCTGTCTCTGGCGATGAAGATATCGATCCGACGCTGGATTTGAAGTGCTGTGTGTTAGAGACAGGTTGTGGTGAAGCAACGGTGGATGCTTATCCGATGTTGTGGCTTCAACCTGAACAAAAACTGATGTTACTTGATTGAACATTGTGCATTTGACCAACAATAACCTCCGAAATATGTTGGTTGAAGCATGAAAACAATAGAAATTTGGCACACTAGCCACTAATTGTGGGAGTATAGGATCATGAGCCAACAAATCCAGCAGTGCGTAAGGCCCCAAGTTACTGTATAAGCTGGTTTATCACCCCATCATATACCCAATCCAACTTTAGATATCATATGCACCATAAATCCCAGTTAGAGTTCGCCTACAGATAGAATCATATGGATACTGTCCAACTAGCCATCCTTCAAGGGCCCCTTCTTGTTCGGACTCTGTAGATGAGCTTGTAGTTCACATCGATAGCTGCATTTCCCTTCTGACAGCCGGGTTGTCAGAATGGCCGGGCTGGGGTTCAAAAGCCAGCCAATCCTCAGTTCCTAAGAGTTCTGGAAACGCGACATAGACATGAACTGTGAGGTTTCCAACTTTTGGTTGCTTCCAAAGCACTCGAGAGATGTATGTGTTTGCCCGAAGAAATGATGTAGTCGCTCTGGAACGACTTCTTGATTTGCCGCTGGATCCAGATGACAGCTTCCTTCCCAAGGAGCTGTTGCAGCAGCAAGCGTAGAATCCATGAAGGTTTTGCTGGAAACCCGTGCAATGATCAACCAAATCGACCGGGAACTGGGTTCCCCCTTAGGTATCACCGCTTGTCACGGCTATGAAACTGTGGTGGACCTGCTGAAGCCCGGGCATGCAAAGAGCATCACGCTCAAAAAGGTTAAAACGTCTTTGATCATAGCTAAGTTGGTGCCAATGACTTCAAGAACTTTTGATCTATGATACTTTGAACTGTAGTCAATGGGGTTACTAAACCAACAAACATCACAACTGGGAGGCCTTACAGGATATTTATGTTGGTGAATAAACACCATCCAACTATAGATATACCGTCCATAAACCATTGAGTTCATCTGGGTTTGTCTGAAAATGTGGTACCTCTAAATCTATTGGTTAGGCGTCATTTTCGCCATTCAATGGCCATTTTTAGAAGGGTATATCCCCAATTTGGGACAGACCCATCTAGTTCTTTTTACCAACTATATTCATAGCTTCAAAGCCAAGTTGTCGAGCTTTAATCCGACCCAGGAAGCCTCGTTTGGCACCCTGTGTAAATGTTCACCCATCTATTACAGCTGTGTCTACCATGTACCATAGTATAAATCATAGTAGAAATCATAGAATAATCCAACCTTACCTATCATAAACCTATGTTTTTTTTGGTTCAAGCCGCCATGTTTGCCGGGAAAAATCGCTATCTATCTTCACTGCAATGCCCCAGATCCCACAAGCAAGGAACGAAGATGTGGCCTCGGTGGTCTTGGAATCTAACCAAGGCGAGGATGGGATCTGGTCCATTGAAGAATGGGGATTTATGGCGAGTTTTGTTTTGGTTTATGGATATTTTGATATATTTTGTCAGATTTAGCGGAGATTAAAGATGATCAAGATCAGAGACAATATATATATATATATACATGTATATATATATAATATTCTATATATGATGTATACATATACATATATATATATATATATCATACAAGTATTAGTACTTTCCCCAAGTTCTACGTGTCACCCTGTCGGGTCACTTGGCAAAATGCATTTTTTCTCAGGTGAAAAGGCCGTCGGTGAAGTGGTGCCTCGAAGAGATGGCAGGCACGCTCCATTTTTCGCAGTGCAGCTCCAGCAAGCTGAGTTGAGCAGTTGCTGCAAAAAAAATGATGATACAATGTGGGCCCCCCCAATTAACTATAGCTACATGAATCATAAACCATAGTTATTGGAGTTATAAACCAACTTAGCTATCTAGGGGGCCCCACCTTGTAGTCATTTCATGGGTTGCTTGTCCATCTGGGGATATGGGATGATATAACTGATAGATGATGGTTGATTGATGTTGATTGATTGTTTTTTTCTCCCGGGGTTGTACTATCAAATACATTGGAAATTAGTACTGTACACATCATTAGACAAAATCATATCAGGCGACAAAAAGCTCTGAACACTGCTCATTTGTGGTGAAAGACCACGACGTGCACTTATCCTTTTTCTATAGATGTATAATTATATGATATTATATGTATATATATATATATAGAGAGAGAGAGAAGCTGTATCATGTGACAGCCTGGGAGAATGCGTCTTCTCGATGTCTTTTTCAGGCGATTCTGTCAGCCTCTACCGATTCGATACTATACCGAAAAATCCAATCGACCATTTGGATCTCTCAGGTGTAGCAAGAAACAGGTTCAACTACTTCTGAATCGTGTGATGATCAAATAGTTGGACCAACCCTTGTAGTTGGCTATGCACCCCTGGATTCCCATTCTTTTCATGTACATGTATCTGCATTCGTGTGATAGACCAATCACAGTTCATCCCTTGCTAAGGAGGAGATGGCCATGCCCGAGTTTGAAACGCATGTTTTCTGGATTTTACCTCGATGGTTTTTGGGGAAACCCGTACGGTCAAAGTCCCTGCACGCCATCCCAGACCAACCTACTGGGGTGGATTGTTCAGTGCAAGGGTTTGAGGTGATATTCATAGTAATTATTTGATTTGCGATGGAGTACATGGATATAACCAGAAAGGTTTTCCCGGGTTCAGAACTGGAAAAAAATGTGAAGAAACATGAGACACCAAGACAGAGGAACATGTTTGTAGCTCATGAAATTCCAGTCTTTGTTGGCAACATCATATTGCGGGTTTTTGCATGTCAAAGTTTGTTTGTTCTTCACGTCAAATACCCATCGTTTTTTTCCTTGTTCCTTGCCCTCTACGCTAGGCAGAATAGATTTATATAGATACGATGCATCGCCAGATCGATATAAAATGATATATGTAGTGTCAACATCAATATATGTTTGTAATATAACTTAATGTAACAAAATATACCTATAGAACTCAAAACCTATAAACATGTAGGTCGCAAGAAAAAAACAAACTTTTTCTTGGCAGAATCATGGAAACAAATAGTGTTTTTTTTCCCAAGAAAACTATATTCATCCCCTGGACTACATCATAGAGCCTCCATGAGCATCCTTTTATGGTTTATAACATATTTTCATACCATATCATTCATGTTATTTTTTGTATGTTATCATGACAAAATATCGTATTTTCAGATATTTGCATCCAAATCATGAGATTGTGTCGTTATCTACCTGATTCCAGGCAACAACATGGTTGCCCACCCATTCAGATCCATTTACTATCGAACTTTGAGGTGCATAGCTTTATGGAAACAGTCCTTTTTTGCAAAAAACAGTGGAAATCAAAGAAACCCGTACTTATCCCGTGTTAACCCGTATTTATCCCGTAACAATTAAAGCCGTATTTTGGGGGTGGCCCCAAAAAACCAGGTTTTGCATAACCCATACTTATCCCGTAGAGAACCCGTATTTATCCCGTAGTAATCCGTAGGAAAAATATGAGTTTTTGGCCATGGTTCCTGAATGCCATTTATGATTTATGCGATTGTTTATAGTTTTTTAAAAGTTGGAGGAGGGGGGAGCTGGAGGCTTCAAGATCTAAAAACTGTCACAGAATTGTGTGGAAACGGTGGAGGATCTGGACAGAAATTTTCTCAAACAATACTTTGAACATGATTGAAAAAGGTGGAGTGTGGGGGATTGGAGGTAAATACAGGAGATTTTATGAAATTTCAATGAAATGGTGGATTGCAATGAAAACGAGGTTTTGGAAAAACCTTGTTTTCAAGTGAAAAACTTGGTTTCTACCCAAGAACCGTAATGTTTATAGGTTTTAGGTTCTCTAGGTATGTCTATATATATAATTATATATATACACAGTATATTATATGATCACAATTTGATAAATCTTCAGCATGTGGACCGGGAGCCGACAGTGCAACTTGGCACAGGACGCGGCGGTCCATTGCCGTGGCGGTGCAACGGAGTTCGCAGGTGGATGAGACCATCTTGGATCAGCCGGGGTCCAAGAGCGGCATGCCTTGCAGGGACAGTTCGCCCTAGAAACCATGGGAAAACCATGGGAAATCATAGGAAAACCATAGGAAATCACAGGAAAACCATAGGAAAACCATGGGGTGTGCGGGTAATGGGATAATTTGGTGGAATCTATATTCATAAGATATAACATAATGATATAGATTTATGACACTAAGAATAGAATACTTAAGATACACGTTCGGAATTTGAATTGCGCATCCCAGGCATCATGGGTCATATCCCTCACCGGGTGGCTCTGTCCTGAAAACATGGGGGGATACCACCAGTGGAATGTATGATGAACAGTCTTTGGATTTTGTTTTAGTACCCTATTTTAAGTCATTCTGGGGAGATGTGATCAGTGATTGTGTTTCTGATGTGCGCATGGTTAGCAACAGGCCTAGCAAGGTTTCTTTATTCACAGGGGATGATGTTCAAACCATTTCATGGGGATACCAATAAACCAGCCATCTTGACTCATCTTGATTTGTTCCAAGAACCTAGCAAGGTTGTGTACCCTCTGGTAATGTAACATAGCTATGGAAAATGGCCATAGAAATAGTGGATTTTCCCATTAAAAATTGTGATTTCCCATAGTTGCGTTAGTTTACCAGACGGTATTCAAGCAGAAAATATACGATCTTTCTGTGTCCCATAACAACTTCAGCCACGTCTCCCCAAATGAATCGGAACCGAACCTGTTAAATTCATGTTTGTTTCCGCTTTTTCACATAGGCATAGCGAAACTAGAAGAAAGTCTCCAAGTTGCTGTGCCTTTTGCTCAATGCAGTGGACCGCGACCGCGCGCCCTATAGCACGCGCCCGAGCTCGCGCCCCATCGCGCGCCCTTGCGCGCAGCGCTGCGCCATGGCATCGGTACTGCCACTCCCAAATAAGGTCAAGAAGGCTGGGTGATTCAACCGTTTGCTTTCGTACTTGGATGTACTTGGTCTCATTCCAGGAATCGGTTTAGTGCATGATAACTATATGTGAAATACTTTTATAATCTCTTATATATGTATATATATATATATATAATATTTATGGTTCATATTGTGTTTTTCATGTAAACCACTTGCTGACACTCGCACATCGGGTACGATGTGGGGCCCCTGAGGCAGATGCTGATTGACTCCAGCTGTCGATATATCCACGACAAATGTTCCAATGTTTGTCATTGGATTGGTTTAAGGGAAAATCTACAGGAAACCATGGATTTTCCCATGAAATATTGGGGTTTCTGGTTAAAATTTTCCCATTAACCAATCCAGTGACAATGACTGGACCCAGGCTTGTGTGACAAGTTAGCTTCTCCCCTCACGCAAGAAATGTGGATAGTTGGCTTCAGTCGAGGGGTGGGGCAAGAAGAAAAATATAATGCTGTGGTTGGTGACTTTTCTACTTGATGATTTGTTGGAAGAGATGTTCCTACTTAAAGGGGCCATGGAGTGAGTTAAGCAGTTAAGTGGTTGGGAAGTGGCTATAACCCAAAACAGTGGACTGAATAACCAGCTAAGTTACTCCATGGCCCGTATAAGAGTACCGGTAGCCGCAGTTACCTATGAACTATAAACAATTCATGCCTATTCATCCCACATATGCTTGTACCTTTGCATGGTTCAACTGAGGGTCTAGGTCGGCAGCTGGCATGCGTCACCGTCTATGTTCAACAGTTACAAATCAGTTCCTGTAGTTATGTAGTCCATTGTATCCCATTAAATGCCATTAATCTATTGGATCCAGCTTACCATGATGATAACTAGTTTAAACTCATCATCCCATCACTTCCCATTATATATATATATATATTAAAACAAATTACAACTAGTTTATAACTCATTACTATCGTACGCTTATGAGGGTCATCATTACAACTATTATAGTCATATTGTAGACCTATCCTTGTTTCAAGTAGAGTGCTGTCTTTTGACTTCATAGCTCACAGAAAACGACATATCTTTGTTGGAAAAAATGTTGTAACGATAGATGCGATGAAATCCCATTATACCTCATTATATAAGTCCCATTATATCCCATCATATCCCACTATAGTGATTTATTCTAGCTGAACCTCATCGTCCCATCACATCCCAACACAAAAGAAAACAAACAAGGTGCTGCCCCAAAACGATGGCTAAATTAGTAAACAGAATTAGATGAATTTTATTGTGGTATGTGGATATATCTATAGTTAGATGGGCTTGATAAACCAACAAATATGCACTGTGGCCCCCCCAGTTATAAGTTGTTTGATAAACCCCAATGATTAACTATAGTGATAGGTACCATAAACCACTGTGAAATTGGAGTTAGTTGCACCAACTTAGCTATCATAAATCAGCTACAAATCCCATTAAAATCGCAATTTTTGTTGGTGAAATCACCATGTTCCTATGGTTTTCCTATGGTTTTGCTGGCCCCAGGCGAACCTCAGCGTCCCTTCAGACCTCAACACCTTTGCGCGCGGCGCCGACTCGGGCAGCAACTCCGGCGCCGGTGCGACATCGCCCCGGGACGATGATCGTCGCATCTCGCGCATCGCGGATATGGTGATGCCGCGGCCGGATATGGAAAGTCACTGGGCGGTTTGGAACCTGGGAGGATTGAAGTACTGTGGGTAAAAGAATAATCAACCACCTGTTTGGGAATGGTTTGTACAAGCTATGGTGAAATTGGGGGTGGTTTATTATTATTGTACCAACATTAGTGGAGAGAAATGGTGAATTTGCAGTGGCATTTGGGGATGATTGCATGATGTGAAGGGAGTTTGATAGAGTTGAATGGATGTTCGGCGGCAAAAATTGAAGAGGCAATTAATCAACAAAATTGAAGAGGCAATCAACAAAATGTGATTTATGATAGATAAATTGATTTCTAACCATGCAAACTGTGGATATACATCTATATGATGTGTAAGCTGGATAGGTGTTTAAACCAACAAACTTAGGGGTTCGCACGTTGCAAGTGGGTAGATTTTTGTGGCTTAACCATGAAAAAGATGGGATTGAACAAAAAAAATGGGGGGTTGACAACAGAAATAGGGTAAACTCACTGGCTGAGTAGTTTTATACGAACTAATGTGTTATTTGTTTACCATGTGACCAGGATAAGTTTATGTTTCTATGTTTCTGTGTTTCTATGTTTCTATGTTTATATGTTTGTTTCTTTGTTTCTATGTTTCTATCTATCTATCTATCTATCGATCTATCTATCTATCTTTATTTCTTTCTTTCTATCTTTATTTCTCTCTTTCTATCTATAGTATAAGTTAACAAACTAAACTGGCAAAACTTGCATTGTTTCTCGGGGTATTCCAGATTGGCCATGTTGGGATTGGTCGGATTCATTGTAATCGGAAAATTATTCTGCAGATCATAGCAGGTCAAGCGAGTAAATTTCATCAACAGCTCCAGGTATGTAGAAGCTACAAATATCTGGTGTCCAGCAAAAGTGGCTCTTGCCAATCCACGAATCTGGCACCAATGTCATGAGCATGTTGCAGCCAATGGCACTGAGTATAGTTGAAATGACACTTAGCCCAAGGATACATATAACTAATAATCGACTAGACCTAGCTACAAATGACAACGGTAGGGATTGTATTGAAATCCCATTAAGCCTCCAAAGCTTCGTTACTTATAAATATTGGTGTATACAATGTGGCCTCCCCCCGGTTATAAGTTGGTTTGTAAACCCCATAAGTATCATAAACCATAGTGAATTGGAGTTATTTGCACCAACTTTGCAGTGAACAACACCAACTTTGCTATAACTACAGACACAGGTATAGATGAACAAACCCATCTAGCTAGTTCGGTTTATCTACCAAACACCATAGAATTCATCTATAGCGATGTACCATGAACTCATCCATCTTAGGTACATACCATTAACATCCATAGATATCCATAGCATTGACCATTAGTATGATATTGATATAATGATATACCATTAACCATTAGTTGGTGATACTATATTACAACTATATAAGTATTAACCATAGAATTAAACCATATTATTGACCATAATGCCATAGTATGAAATGACTTGGTCCAGGTTCCTGCCAGGCAAACCCATGAAGGAGGTCTCCAACGGTTCCACCGATCTGCTGCAGAGCATGAAGCAGACCATCGTGGGTCGCGTGCCGGTGCTCGGTACCTGGGAGCTGGTTAAAACTGGGGAAATCCTCGGGAGGTTTGGCACGGCTTTCCAGACTTTTTCCCATAGGAAAACCATAGGAAAATTGTGACTTAGTGGGATTTTAATGGGAATAACGATGATTAATCATCTATCAATGGAGGTTTTAATGGGAAAATCTCTATAAATGGAGGTTTTAATGGGAATATACCCTCTGGCAAACAAACAGTTTGCTATTGAAAATTGACATAGAAATAGTGGATTTGGGTGATTTTCCATAGTTATGTTAGTTCACCAGAGGGTAGAAATGTGGTGAAATATAATACGAAGGAATGGTGATGGCGGTATTCTTTTTGGATGAATGATGATGGATAGTTGTAGATATGTTGTAGATCGGTTTGTCATACCCGATCATACACGCTTGCCTGTGAACCAGCTGCGTGGTATAGAAACATCTTCGCTCAGGATGGTTGCCGTACTACAACTTCAAGCGAGACTTCTTCTATGACTCTTGTACACAGAGCGGTGGACTGGAGATGGTCCGCTGTTTGCTACGTTCTCTTTTGTTTTATGTAAGAACTATATATCAAACAAAACAGTTCCACCATGATACACACCAAATTAGGTTCCTTAATGTGCCTTATCAACACCATGTTTTGTCGGCCAAAGCATCTAAAAATCCATGTTCATTGGTCAAATCCCGTTTGTTTGGTGTTGAGATCCCAAGTGCTCTCCCCAAAAAGGTCCAGTTGTTGGTTGCAAATCAAAAAAGGAACGCATACATCCCCAGATGTTTCTGCATCTAACCAACCACCATACGCCACCGGGTTTGTTTCAACTTACTATATCCACTTGTTTATACTATTCCATCCAAATCATTCATCATAAATGTTGCCCCTTCTACTTCGCAAAGTCGGTTGAACAAAATAGTTTAACTGTTGGGTTCATTGTCATTACAATTGATTATCATTGACAGTATAGTCGGCTAAGAAAGCTACTACTGGGTGGCACCATTCTTTCTTCTCGAAACTTGAAGGGATTCAGATTTCCAGATTTTGATCTTCCTATGATAAAGCTGGATGGATTTTGATGACCTCACACTGACGTCACTGGAACACTGGAATGATGGGATTTGGATTCGGGGAACCATCCCCAAATGACCTTTGTTCAGCTTAGTGAATTACTATACTTTTCCCACATGGCTGATGATAATCAACCATCCAATATACCCTCCGGTTATTTAACATAGCCATGGAAAATCCCCTATAAATGTAGGTGTTAATGGAAAAATCCTCCAATGCTAGCCATTTTCCATGGCTATGTTAAAGAACAGAGGGTATATGATACATGCGTAGTTGCCATGTTATGCCCACCTTACCTACAAGGTGGTGTCCCAGTTCTGTTTGTTGGTTTATCAACTCTATAAGTATAGATCTATCCCCAAGAAAAAAACATAGTCATTGGAGTTATGATCGCACCAACTTCGCTATCATCAATCAGCTATACATCCCATGATCTTATCATCATTTTTCTATATTTTTCGTGGTTTAAATCCACCAATCCACCATTTTTCCTATGGTTTTTGTAAGTGAACCACCTTCGCTATTAGTTGGGCACCGTTTTGCACCTCAGGACTTCATCGGCGGCGCCACCATTGCGCTGATCTGCCTGGTGCAGACGCTGGCGCATGCGGCCATCGCTACAACCAAGGTCATTCAAGGAGACCTTCCATGGAGGTGATGCCAAGAATTCCAAGTTCACTCTGGTTAAGTTAATGATATATCCCTAAATAACTATAGTTATTGGGGTTTTTAAATGGTCAATGATACCTAAACAAGCTATAGTTATTGGGTTTTTGAAGAACTAGCTTAAAACTGGGGGCCTCACATTGTGAATTTGAATGCTTGCTTTCCGGCCTATATCTACCACTAGCATCCATCATCCATTTTGTCAAACTAGTTACAAGGAGGTGACCCATGCTTAGCTAAGTTGGTGATTATAGCTAGCTGAACTATGGTTGGTAGATATATCGAACTAGTTTATGGGGTGTATAAACCCACAAAGATGTCACTTGGGTGGTACCACCTTGCACGATTTCCAAGTCTCAGACATGTCAGAGAAGGGAACGGCTCAGGGTGGAAGCGCCAAATATGTGATTTGTTTTCACATGTTTTAAGCATTCAGGATTAAAGCCCATTAACTATAGATACCACAAACTATAGTTCATTCTAGTTCACCTAGATACACCTAGTTGACTTTAAAACCATAGTTACCGTTTCTTGGGCCATTCATCACAGTCCAATAGAGGGCCATATTGCTGGACCATGGAGGATTTATGTCCAGCCAGATAAATACAGGGAGTAAACCATCCATATTCATATCCTATCAGAACAGCTGGTCTATTGCAGTTCTTAGTCTTCTGTGGCTTGTAGGACCTTACTGTGCTTTCGTGCCACCCTTTGTTTACGCCATGCGACTCGGCGATGGATTGGGTCATGCCACTTTCCATAGAAAGTGGGAGCCCCAAAGATAGATATCTAAGCACCAAAGATGGGGATATAACTTAACCAGCCAAAAGACAAGGATTTGGGTAGTTTATGATGGCTAGGTTGGTTGAAAACTAGGCCAACTAGGATTTATGGTGGGAAAAAAATCAGTTGAATAGGAGTCTAAAAGTAACGTTCCAACTCTAGTTGGCGGGGCTGCACCATCAATGGACGTCATCCGCGATGGGTGGATGGGTGGGCCGCCCTTGATCTGATTGATTTCTGACCATTGGTGGCTTGAATCACCACGTTGGAAACAACGTGATTCACAGCACCTTTTCCTGTTTTGTTCCCCATTGTTCTTGCTTCAATCCCATTTTTGGATAAACCTCAATTCTTGGTCTGCGACATTCTCATGTTTCTTAGTCAAGCCAAATCACCATGTTTTCTTGGTTAAATCAAGGTTAACCCTCATTTTTCCTGATTAAATTAAATCAAGATAAACCACCACTTTTCCTGGTTAAATCAAGGTTAACCACCACTTTTCCTGGTTAAATCAAGATAACCCCCCTTGTTTTTGTTAGGTAAATCTACATTTTTTCCTGGTGACATCCTCATTTCCGCTGCTGAGTCAGCTCCACCCCCGGCCGTTCCCAGGTTGGGCACCTCGCCCCATGCGTCCATTTCTTCTGGCGCCATCGCTGCCATCCTCTTGGCTGATCAGTGGCCTGACATGAGGGGGTAAGGCTTGACCTGGGTTTTTTTGCATCACAAATGGTCACTCAACTGACTGAAAATCATCAAAAACAGTGACTTAGCCAACAAAGATGGTGACTTAAGCAACAATTTTCTGCTTGGAGGACCCACCACACACCGACGGTTCCCATCCTGACCACATGAACTACCGCTTTGGCAGTGGGCAAAGTGTGGCAGTGGGCATGAAGCTAAATAAAGAGAAGGAGGCGAGGGTGTGGGAGAGTTGGAAGTCAACCGTGGAACGCCATCAACGACGAGGATGCACCCCACGAGATGGTGATTGTGGTGGTTGTCAAGCTGCGAACCATGAAGAGATGAAATTGGGACACGGTTCAGCCATGAACTCATATAAGTATAGCAAGAAGGAGTACAATGTACATAATCTGAATATAAATATTTACAGTTAAACTGAAATTTGAAGCACCAAATTTGCCATGCAGGATGACTCGTTGTGTTGGAACAATCCTCACATCCAATAAGTAGCCGGTGCAATGTGAGTTCCTGTTGAAGGTGATGGAAGAACTGCCAACTGCCGTGACAAATTGTTAAAGGATCAGGCGAACGATTGTTGTCGATGTTATTTAAAGAAAACTGGTTATATAATATATGTTATATATATATATATATCAACAGAAAACTGGTGATATAATATATCAATCATTTATGTATATCCTTGATATATAAATAGATATAAATAGTATATTACTTCGTCTGGCTATTTACACGCACACATGTGGGTTCCTGGGTGAGGTTCACCTACCACTTGCATTGTCCCGATAGTGTGTAAATGGTTGCTAGCGGGGCTACAACTTCCCAACAAAATCCACTGAATCATGGTCATGTCTCTTGACGACACGTAAAAACCCTAAAGTTCATAAACCATGATAAACGCTTCTTGTTTCACCCGCCTTACGTCCCGTTTTTCGGCCTCCCCGGGAGTGCCATCCCCTGCCATCGCGAGGCTTCAGTTCTGGCACGACGAGGAGGAGCGCACGGAGTTGGCCTCGTTGCTGGCGCTGATCTCGGGCGGCTGGTTGGTGGCCATGGGGCTCTGCAATGCGGTACCCTGGCGGAGAACCATCGCTTTAAACCATGGGAAAACCATAGGAAAACCCATGGGAATATCATTATTTCATGGTGATGTTTATGATGATTTGATGGGAGTTTAAGATTAAAACCATAGGAAAATTGTGATGGGTTATAAATGGATTTTGATGGATTTTGACTAACCATGAATGAGGTGATTTCACTGACTTCTGCTATTTCGGAGGGATTTTCGAAGAGATTTGAAGCTGACAATGAACACATGCGCCTGGAGATATCGCTGAACCCTATCAGTCATGTCAATGTCAAATTGTCTTCGGAATAGGACAGAATTTGGTCGGGAATCTATAGGTATACAGCTGGAAAGTCTGGAACATCCACAGCTTTTCATGGGGAAAAGTCACATCTATTGGGGGCACCGCCTGGCATTGTTGGGTGAATTATTCCAACATGGCTTTGTTTCTTCATGTTTCCGGTTTGTGACTTCTTCCCAAAAATGTTGTTTTGGGATGTTTTGGGAGCATTTGCATGAAAACACAAAAACGATATGAGGGGTATCAAACACAATTGTCCTGTACATATTGCAGTATGTTTAACCAATCCATTGAAATTGTTCAAGCCTGAATTTTCTGTCCAGGATTTGCTACATGAACCGTACTACAATGGGTTCTGACAAATTAAAAGAAAGTACATCTATATAAGTATACACATTTCTAACACTTGCACCAATTGAGTCTATAGTTTTAATAACTGTAATTTACTAATACTGAGAACAATATATAACTGATAACAAGGTATCACATTTCATGGTGAAGATTCTGATCCCTACAATGATATCTAATAAGATCAGTAGCCAATTCCATGTCCTGTTTCCTTCCTGGTGAAGATTCCCCCCGAGGCATATGCGGTCCGTTTCCTCTCCCAGTCCTTGATCAGTGGCTTCGTGACAGGTGGTTCAGTGCGCGGCGGCCGCGGTTGTTTTTTGGTCAATTTAGGGTGCATGGTTCTCTATAATGTCACCCCCTGATTAATAGATCATGGTTTATTAATTGGGGGGATAATCCCCCAATGGTCACAATCTAATACTTAAATGATACCCCCCCCAATTAAACAGCATAGGGGCTTATTAATCCAGGGTTGACACTATCATTCCTGAGCCATGTTTATTTGTCTTTTCAATGCGTGAAAATTGGATTATATATTCATATCATATGTGTGTATATAATATATATATACATATATACAATATATAAAGATATGTTTACTCTTTAACTGAAAGGGACAAAACCCTTTTTTCCTCAAAACCGTGGCAAAAACACTGAGACTTCGGCCATCCAACATCATCTAACTATATAAGTTGCAGCTGGATGCTCCAGGTACTTATTCTTGTGGGCCAGTTGAGAAATCTATTGGGCCTGATGACTCTTAGCCTGCACTCAGTGGGACCGCTTCACAGCTGCTGGGCGACCTGGACGACCTCGTCATGTTTGGATGGTTTGTAAGGGGAACATCATTCCTACATGGGCTTGCTTGATGGTTCATCTGAGTTTTGGTCAGTGGCATTGCAAATCCAGTTTTGAAACTTATAACTGAGATGGGTGTATAATGCGTCAAAAAGTTGGGAATGATCAAAATCATCCTACTGGATTATTTCAGCATCCTACTATGGATGATAGGATTTGTAGTCATCCTACTTACCTGGTAGTTGGGTGTATCATGCGTTTTCTGGGATGATCCATCAAGTACAACCAAAGAGATGGCTATCTGGTCCTGAAGGTGGCCGGCCAAAGATGTAGGCGATTGAACCACCCAAGGACCAAAGTCTTGAGATGTTCGATGATTTCCAGGCACATCTAGACATATAATATACTGTAATATATATATATACAATATATATATATAGCCCCAAAGCTGCAGAGAATATGTGTTTTCTCTATCAACCAGATGTAAGTGGAAAGTCATCATCTTAGATCTAATTGCTCGGCCCTCGGATTAATCAACCCTGCTTCAGCACTCAAAATGGACTCCCAATTGAATGGGACTTGTCTGAAGATGGGGTGTACCCTCAAGTGGCAATTTCAATAGGGAGAATGATGATGAACCGTCAAATTTGGGGATACCGGGATACCCTATTTTCTGAGAAACCCAGCTGACAGAGGTTTGATGAATCCAGGGATGACATGCATCTCCAGGCCACCCGTTTGATTACCCTACCATGTTCATCAGCTACATTCAGCCAACCCCACAATAATAGATGATTCCTACGCCTGTATTGCCAGTTGTTGGTGGTGAATAAGACCTTCGTAAACCCCAACACCTTTGGGGCGATCACCTTTGGTGGTTGGTTTCATACCGCCTTGTTGGTTACATCCCCCATTTACGGCATCAGATCCCAATGGATGCAAAAGCCAACGTTGTTATTTTGTTTTCTGAAATAAATGTTTCACTATAGTTACATCATAGTTAACATCATCTACTTTATTTATGATAGTTACATCATGCTACATCCACTTTTTTCTCAACTTTCAGTGACTATTCTTCCCACGGAAAGTCCATTTCTTGTCGCCAAAAACCAACCCCAGGAAGATGCGGCACGCCATCGGCTTTACCAACCAGGTGGCCAGTTCACTATGCCAAATTATGTGAACTATGCCTTGGTGAAGTTGGATACATCGCCATGAAAAATACCATGCATTCATGGCCCTTTACCAGTATAAGTCAGTTCCAATCCTATTTATAGCCCCATTTATGGAATGATAACCCAATTTTTATATATAACCATTTTACAACCATTTATAACTCAGAAAGGGCCTTGCCTGTGGTTGATTGGTCATGAAATTGGAGTTACCCTCTGGTAATCAAACCGTGGCAAGTGGACATCCACTACAACTGGAACCGTGAAGGGAAACATCAACTCTAAGTAAGAAATGTTCAATTGCCACGTTTGATTACGGGATGGTATACTACCTGGCTTATTCAGGATAGTGAACTAACCTCTTTTTTGGCAGGGAAACAAGTTTTAACCAACTATACTATATAGTCGTTCATGAGATGGGATTGGGGTATTTTCTAGTGGCTCAAGTAGGTTGACCAGATGGTTTGTGGTAGATATCTCCATCACATCAGATGGGGTGGAAAGCAAAGATACGTAGGAAGTTTCTATGTGGGAATGGTCCAAAAATGTCCAAAACCAATTGATTGGCGATTCCTGGCCCCCTTTTTTATTTCACCCCAAGCAGACTTGGTAGATAAGGTCTTGCAAGGTATTGAGATACCATCACATACTTGGGATCTAGAAAGATGAGTGTATTTTGGGAATTGAACCAATAAAGTAGGGGTATGACATGGTATGACTATTTATCAATTACTAATTACACTGTGGCCCCCCCCAACATGTTTTTTGGTCGCTGGTTATCAATCGACAAACATAACTAGGGTCCCCAAGGTGTGGGGAATTCTCTGGGTTGGGATGGTCGAAGCTCTACCAGCTATTTTGATGTGAGCAGAAGGGGATTCCATGCGGTTTTGACCTATAGCCATGTGGATTTGTATGAACATAGGGTGTCTCAGATTTCCAAGGATTATCTTTGGACAGACCCATACAATGTCTCAATATGTTTATGACCAAACATATCAAACCGTGAAGTACCATGTAGCTATTTGGGATATCCATGTGGGTTTGTCTGAAGATGGGTTATACCATGATATACCCTCATTTATGGCAAGTTTGAACAGGAAATAAATGACAACCACCATTGTTTCCCTGTATTTTTCAGACTATGGCTGATCCTTTTGAGAAGTAATCCTTGGAGGGCATGCAGCCGCTTTTTAAAGATCAAACTGTCGAGCCGAAGAATGCAGGGCCAGCAACGAGTACTTAAAAGGATGGCGGAAGCGATGGGAGCTCCAGAGGTGGCAGCACTTACTTCGCAGATTTGAAGAGCTACGGTGGTAACGCTTGCTCCAAAGATTAGAAGTGATGGAGGAGCCCCAGGCTGAGGAGGAACGTGAAGAGAACCCGTCGTAGAAGCCGCGCCGCAACAGCCAGCGCGCACATTCCACGCAGTAATCTTTTGAAAATGCATCGTTTTTCAAGCAAGCGTGCGCCATGAAGTCGATGTCGTCGCCATGGCGCTCCTTCAGCGCTTGCATGATGCGGATGCGTATCTGTTGATTTCTTGTACAGGTTCTTTCATCATCATACACCCAACTCTTCACCTCGTGATGTTCACCCACTCACATAAATCAGATCTCAATCCCAACTGTTTGTTGGTTGAACTGACTTATCCTTTGGTAATTAAAAGTAGCTATTGAAAATGGCCACAGAAATAGTGGATGTTCCCATTAAAAATGGTGATTTCCCATAGTTATGTTAGTTTACCAGAGGGTAAACCATGTTAAACTCACCACGTTTCAAGTTGTCACTGGGTGGCAGCATCAAGAAAGCACGGTGAACTCACGGTCACGGGTAGGTGAGTGCCATCATCGGTGCCTTGCCGGAGACCCACATCCTGGGCACCTGCTGGGGCTTGCTGATGATGCGCCACGGCAACCAAGGGACAGGTTGGTTTTTATAAGGTTGTCAAATCGGGAGTTTCACATGGGCTGAACCATGAAAAAAAATGATTCAATGGGATTGCATGGGATATAAAGCTTCTAAAGGGTGCAGTTGGAGTTACTTTAATCGGTATAACCATGGTTATTAACCCCATAAGTCGGGATTTAACCCCTGCAACAATGGTCCTTTTTCCAGTAGGTTTAGGTGCAAATCATATATCCACTAAGTATAGGTCCGAGGTCCAGAACTCCAATTTATCGTGTTTTCTCTATGTTTTCAGGAGAAGCATCAGCCTACTCAATGGGGTGAAGATAAACCAACAAACATCACTGGGAAAACCTCCACCTTGTAGAGAACCTGAGCAGCTTCCACTGGATGCGTCGTCAATGGCCCAAGGACTGCAGCAGTTAAAACTGCAGTCTTTGGTATCTTTAGGGGGTTCCATCAATGGGGGATTCCGAAATTGGTGATGGATGATGTAGGGGTAACCCCCCATGGATTGGAAACCCCCAATTTTTGGCCAATATCATTCTATTGACATCTATTGACGCTGTCTGGACAATCAAAATCCCCGGGCAATTCTCTGTCAACTGCAACGAACAATTTTTTGGTGTTTAATGTGTTGCACCCGGTTTGCCAGTTTACCCCAAGTGTGGGTTGCTTGGAACCCCCAAGTGGTCCAAGGTGGTGCCCCCTCCGTTATAAGTTGGTTTATGAACCCCATCAAGTATATATATATATATATACATCATGATATATCCAACGTCGTCATTCAAGTTATTCACTCTGACTTCGCCAACTAAATGCACATGTTCCATCATTCTGGTAGGTTAAATATGGTTAAATCGCCATTTCTGTTTCTGTTTCACCGCCGGGGGTAGCACCAAAAAGTGGGCTCAGGATGGTCCTTCAGTTGATGATGTGGTTGAAGCACCTGAGCGGCAGTCGCCACCTGAGGTAATTGGGAGATGACCAACCAAATATGGGCATATAGTGGGGATATTATGGGAACATGTCATGGATACAATTTGGATAGAATGTGGATATAATGTGGACATAATGTGTATATAAATGGAACTTTCTGTGGGGAACAGATATCCATACAATGTGGATATCATGGATATAGTGGGATTGAATATGATCTGGGTAAGTTCCAACGAGCTCCCCGTGATCCACAGCTGGGTTGCCGGGTGGCTTGAAATCCTACAGGGTGGTGGCCCCCAGAAAGTGGGGCACTCAAACGGTAGCTAAGTTGGTTTCTAACTGCAATAACTATAAGGTTTATGATACTTATAACATCTTACAACTACATTTTTTGGGGGTTTATAAACCAACTTATACCTGGGGGGTCCACATAGCAGGTGTCAACGATGAGGATTTCCCAGTACCGTGATGCCTTCATGATTTGATTAGCCCCAGACTTCCTGTTACAACTCAGATACGGAACCGCTGGGTGATTTAAACACATGATGAATTGGGGTTGGTTACCTATCTAACAGCGTTGCCTGGAAGAGAAAGGGCTTAAACATGTGAAACTCTAACAAAATGAACCCGTGTGGCTTATCAATGAGGGCAGGTCCAAATCTGCGTTGGAATTCAAAAGGAGGAAGAGCAAAAGGACAGCAAAACCCGAAGCGGTGCCTTGTTGCACGGTGTTCCAGGAGCTGGCAAAAGTCAAACCTTGAAATGGCTTCGCGACTTCTTCGAAAATGTGTGTGTGGCTGGACGCATCAGCAAGAGTTCGTCTACCTCGCCCCCCAAAACACCCAGGCCGCGCTCATCGATGGTATTACCTTGCATTCCTTTGCGAACATTCGCATCAAAGGGAAAGGCCGAGCCAGTTCAAGTGCTTTTGGTCCAGAGCAACTTGTGCAGTACCAACATCTACGTTGGATAATCATCGATGAATGCTCCACGGTACCACTTGAAGTGCTTGCCACCTTGCAAAAACGGGTCTCAGAGTCAGTGCGGGCGAAAAGTTCTTGGAAGCATAAGCCTGGCCAGCCTCAAGAAAAAACATCAAACGGTGGTGGACTGCATGAGATGTTGTAGACTTCGACTATAGCCATCTATAGCCCATGTTTGATATTTGCATTGGTGCCACCATGCTTTCTGAAGGGTCCCTCGATCTTCCTTTGGGATGCCTTCACTGTGTAAACCTGGCCTTTCGGTGGGCAAACTGGCGCTTCACCTGGCTTTTGAGTTCGGTAACTCATCATGTTTATCATCTATTTCTATGTGTCATCCATACCGTAGCTATGTTAAAAAGAAAAAGAAGGTAGAAAGTCATGTTGTTCTTGGGAATTGCCAGGCACCCTGCCCTACCAGCTGATTTCTGAACGTTGCTTCGGCTGGCAGGAAGTACTTGGTGGCAGAGCTGAAGAAGCCGGGGCCACATCCCGGTGCCTCGGCTGTTTATGATTTTTGGAGTGCCTCATTTCAAGAACACCCCCCCCCATTTTGCATGACCATTCTATGGGCAAAGTTCAATAAAAAACAGTTTGTTTGGGATCTGTTTGATTGGTGGTTCATGTTTCTGTCTTGGTGGATTTTAGGGACTATAATGAGGGAATTCTTGTGGCTTCAGCACCAACAAACCAGCACAACTGTTAACAGAGACGCTGAATTACACATGTAAGATCTGGTTCAATAAGTACAAAGGTTGGCCCAAGGCGGCATGCTGGGTCCATGGATTGTCTTTTTGTCGCCCTAGTTCATGAGAATGTCGATTCATGACCCATCAGTTTCATTCAGCACCAGGTGTTCTATGTCTGGAATAATCATGAATGATGGCTATGACATAATTTCAGGATGTGGTTGATCCAATCTCTCTTTTCCAAGTAGTACAACGGGGTGAGACGATGGATTTGAGCTCTGCTTCTGTTGATCAGCTCTTTTTGTTGAAACAAAAGGTAAGAAGGGATACACCCCCCAAAAGTTTCAGAAGCTATAGCTATTTCTGGTATTTACCCTCTGATAATTTAACATAGCTATTGAAAATGGCCCATTTACAGTGGATTTACCTCTAAAAAATTGTGATTTTCCATACTTATGTTGGTTTACCAGAGGGTATAGCCCCATATTTTTGGAGCCTTACATCGTCTGACCGCAGGATGGATGGTGCCAGCAAAGATTGCCAGCGAGATGAAGGACCTTCGCAAAGAGCCAGGTTGGTTTCACTTGGGGATTGCACCAAAGGTAAACCAACGGAAAATCAACCATTCCTAGATTCATGATTGATGTTCCTGGGGAAAACCATAGGTTTTCCACATCTAGGTTTTTCTTGGTTTTTCAATGTTTTTCTTTAGCCTAGGGTAGCCAACAACATCTGTATAAGATTAACGAACATGTTGCAGAATGGGAATCAATGGGAGATGCAGTACATCTATGGTATCTCCAAGCAATCGCAAGTACTATACCCCTATATTCGATGGGAACACGCCAATCGAAATCATGTCCATATCATATTTACTCATAATTATTGTTGGCTATGTGTGTATATATATATATATATACATGTCCCCACAATAGTGTTATAAAACGTGTTTTTGCTCCCATAGGATTTGTGAATTCCCAAGATCCAGGGCTACAATATCCAGTTGACATCGGAGAGGAGCTGGTTTTGGTGACCATTAGCATCATCTTTGCCTATGTCACCATGGTGGATGGCGAGCCAAGACTACCGGTGGTGGGAGACATTCCCGCGGGTCTTCCTGGATTTATGTGTGGGTCTCAGTTGATGGATGGGATGGTGGAAGTATGTGGAAAGAAAGCAACAGGTAGAAACATAAACTTGAAAAAATAGGTGGAACACATTGGAACACAACATATTGATTAAGATGTGGAATATGGTCCTCCTGAAGATTAAGATGAAACGGATGAAACGGGTCTACTTATGCAGATTCATGCCTCAGTTGCTGAGTTTTTTTTTTTCCGGGGAAAGCCTGGATGAACCTACCTGGATGGTTTGTGCCCCTCAGCTAAAAAGTGAGGGGTTGGATGGTCTTGTGGAAATGATATGAAATGATCATGTTTGACAACTATATAATTAGGACGGAACACGGAAAACACTGGGTAAACAAGCTATATATGTTCAACTTGAAATTGTCATTTTGGTCTCAAATGAGTTGGATATCAACTTCATACGACAATTGATGTTACATGCTACAATCACCCTCCGGTAATCAAACATGGCGCTAGAACATCTCCCATTTATTTCGATGATGTTCCCACTAAATCACCATTTAATTCATAGTGGATTTTTCAGCTTGCCACGTTTGAGTAACCGAGTGTATCATTTTGATAATGTCAACCCTGGATTAATAACCCCCTAGGCTGTTTAATTGGAGGGTACTATTAGGATCAGATTGTCTCTATTTGGGGAGTACCCCCTATTTCATAAACCGTTGTTCATTCATCTGGGGTTAACACTATCGCATTAACTATAGTATACTGTAGTTGTAAGTATCATAAACCATAGTTATTGGATTTATTGGCACCAACTGAGCGTCTTCGTGGCCACGATAACACTGCTTCCCCCAGATTTCATCACCAGTCGAACCCCTTGGGTGGCCCGGCGACTACCGGCATCAGGCCCGCCTGGGACTACCCGGCGTGTCAACGAATGCTGGACACCCATTTCCGCCTCAAAGAGTGGCGCGGCGCACGCGCAACGCTTTTCGGGTGGGTGATGGCCTTTGGTCAACTAATACCCTCTGGTATTGCCTAACATAACTATGGCAAATCACCATTTTTCATAGGTAAATCAACTATAAAACTATAAATGGTTATTTTCAATAGCTATGTTAGTTTACCAGAGGGTATACAATGGTTATGTCACCAACAAACATGGTGATTTACTGTAATGGGATCGATGGGTTCATCGATGATTGCTGAGGTCAAACAACATCAAAGTAACTAGGGTTGATACAAGATATATCGAACTAGTTGGATGGGGTTATAAACCAATTTACAACTGGGGCAGCCCCTCTTTGGAACTATAGAACATGGCCTGTTACGGAAAATGATGTTCCTGTTGCACATGATTAGTTTGTATAGCAACCTGATAAATCACAGTGTACAACTCCTCGAGACGAAAACGTGACTTCGGGAAATTCTCGGCCAGAACAAGGTGGTGCCTCCGTTTGCGATAGTCAAGTTGGTGCCAATAACTCCAAAAACTATGGTTTGTGTTGGGGATATCTCTATACTATTACAAACCAACAAACAAAACTCCAAAATTGCAAAGAATTAAAGAAAAACATGGCCTTGCTGTGAAAGAATTGGCAAAGGATCCTCACAAAGCATATCTGGGCCACCTATATATATATATATTATTATATATAATGGGTATGTGTAACTAATCTCTATATATATATATATTTACATATATTTTAATATATTATATAGTGCAATCATGTAAATAAATGTCAATAATTGCTTTTTCTCTCTTTAAGGTGTGTCGCACAACCCACTTGTGTTTGTCTATTTTCCTATCTATCTACCTATCTAGACATCTCTCAACCGTTACACCACGAGGTTCTGCATGGGCGGTTTCCTGGTGGCCCTGACGTCCTTTCTGACGACCTATGCCACCTCTAAGAAACAGGCGCTGCAGCATGGCTACCATATCGATGCCAGCCAGGAGCCGCGTTTCGGAAGACGGATAGATTCAATGGGACAGGGGAGAAGGTTAAATGGGACAGGGGAGAAGGTTAAGCATGGTTAGGCCATTTGTGACGAACTGGTGTGTTTAAGCAACAAAAGTGGGGATTTACAGAACAAGAATAGTGGTATAATAATGGGATTTCATGGGATATAATGGGGATAATCTGGAGGAAATTGATCATGACCTCACGTCGTGACGTCTCTGGAAAAGTGGTTGGGATTCGGGGAATCGCCCCCGGCCGTATGGACAACAGCTATCTTCAGGCTAGTGAAGACCAGCCAGCTTGCGGATTTGTTTGCTTTGTACACCACGGGAAAAGATGTTGTGTTTCAACCACAGACAACATTTTGGTGTGATTGAGGTTACTTTTTGTTGGGGAAAGGGACATGTTAAGATGTTGTTTTGATGTCTTTTCTGATTGGTTTGGGTCCTGGTTTGCTTGTTGTCGTTTGACTTGTTTCTGCGGGAAGGGGGTTTGGGAAAGAAAGCAAGGTATGTGCCATGAGTATATGGCGTCCGAAACCTGGAGTCCTGGCTTATCCTAGTATCAAGGCCGTCAATAATAAAACATAGTAAAAGCCATAAGAAGTATATTGATCCCAGTATCTAGACCATCAATGATAAAATCCCATTATCATAACAAGCAACAAATATATGCATGTATATATATATATAGGTATGTATACGTATTATCCATACATTATATTTATTTACATGTATAGATGGTACAACTATGTACCCCATTTTATTCTGCCAGTATCTACTGGACAACTTGCTGTGAACGGTGGCCAAACATCCAGTAATAGACGGTTTAATTACAGCTCTTGTCCGTGCATGGCTATTCGGCTGTTGGTGTTTTCACATCAGCCCTATCCATGAACCCGAAGAACCCAAACATTACTGGGTTCACCGAAATCGGGAGATCATTTTATTATATCCCACTATCTCCCGCAAAATGGTTTCTTATAATACCCCATGCAGTTATGACCCTTTACTTGTTATCAGTAAGTCACCCCATTTATGGTCAGTTATAGCCCCATTTATAACCACAAACATCACTGGTTTCTAGGGCTTTCGTACCATACACAGCCACATTGATCCACATTGCAGTTTCAGGAGATGTTTGCCTTGGGGATGGCTGGTGTACCTTGGAAATCCCGTGACGGTTGTGGGTGACATGATGGGAGATGAAATTGGACTTTGGTATCTATCAGAAACGTGACATACGATATAATTTGACTTCGATGTGAAATATTCTGGTATAGTATCCATTTATAGTTTGACTTTGTCGGTGTTCTTAATGACTTTATACATTTTTTTCAGAACTTGACAATGTAGTCTGGCAATGTTTGGTATCTACTTCAATAACAATGACAATATAGTATGGTTTAGTAGTATGATGTATCTAAGAAGTATGTTTGAGAAATCTGGAAAGACAAACAAACGTAGTTGTGCCGTGGGTTACGATGAATTAATGACGACCGGCTCCCATAACATTGCCCTATTGCGCATGCCCAAATGTTGCTTCACCTACAAGCTGGTGCCCCTATAAGTTGGTTTGTTCCCCATCTATATAAAAAAAAAGTTGTGCCACAAACCCTTGACAGTTATTTGAATTATAATCCATCTTAGCAACTAGGGGGCATCATATTGTACATGATCCCGCTTCTCTCAGTTTACCCATGATTATCTCAATGTCGGATGGTTAGTAGATGTTATCAAGGGTCTACTAAGGGTGCCTTGATGGGCACACACATGGTAAGTTCTGCTTTAGCTCTTGTAAAAACTTGGCCTATCAGATTTACAAGTGGGGTATATAAAAGCTATAGCCATGATTATGGCCCGCATGCCAGGTGGGATACACATCTAAGGAATTAAGTAGACATATCATAGTGCTGGTTGTCTCATTGTATTCCCATTAAAACAGCACCAAAACGATCTCAAACCGTGGGTTGAAGTTTTGTTCCAATGTTTGCAGCTTCTCAAACCCACATTGTTTCGTGTCAAACCCACTACATGTGACATACAAATACATATCACCATAAGATGGTTAGTTTAACCCCCAGAAAGACTTGTTGTTTTAAACCATGTTTTTCATTTTTTGTTGGTAGACCCACCATAAAACTGCTGAAACACATGTGTTAGACATAGTTTTGCTGCTTTTTGTTGTTGAAACAAGATGTTTGCTGTTGAAGCCCCCATCTTGTCGGCTTAAAATAACCACCATCGCTGTCCGGACCGAGGTGTGTGGCTCCTTCTACGGATCCTTCACGCCCTCGGGATCTCTGAGTCGAACCTCCCTGGCTTCCGAAGTGCCTGGGAGCACTTGGAGTGGTTGGTTGGTGTGGAAAACCCCAAGAAGACTGGGATATATGTCCCTATAAGACTGGGATAATGATGAAACAATATGGATTAGATTAGTATGGAATATATATATATATGTATGTATATGCATACATATGGGATATATAAGATATATCCCATTGTATGTGCATATTCGTGGGATACATGGATTAATATGGACTATTGTTGGACAATAAAGATTAGTGATGGATTAGTGGGATAAGTATCAGTAAGGTAGGATAGTAATGGGATAAGGTGGATTAATATGGAATATGACCCCTATAACAATGGGATAAGATTGGGATATATATGGATTAATATCGGATACATGGATACATGGAAAATAATGTAGGATATATCCCATCGTATATGGATATTCATGGGATACTATGGATTTTTAGTCCATGTGTGGCCTAATTGGATTGATAGTGGGATATATTGGGATACTATGTTCAAATAGATAAGTTTACCACATTACAACCACACTTGTCTTGTCGCGAAGGATGACATTTCCCACTTTCATGGTATGGAAAGTATAAATGAAAAAAACTAGGGGGATGCGAGGCATGCCACAGCAAGGGCTGCCTCAAGACTTCAGAAATCGGCCATCATTGCAGTGCAAAGCTTGGTGAACTCTGTGTGTAACTGGCTGCTTCACAGTGCAATTGTTACCCTCTGGTAATCAAACGTGGCAATTGGAAATCCCCCATAAATGGAGGTTTTAATGGGAAGATCCCCTATAGATGGTGGATTTTCCATTGCCATGTTTGATTTACCAGAGGGTACACATTCTTTGATGGGAAAATATGTTGCCCTCCATGCAAAAAGATGTGGACAGCCCACCATGAATGCAGATCATTTTCCTGAGGTTTTCCCCGGAAGTTTCCACATTTCGTTGTATGGGGATCCCTGGCGCATATCCCATTGAATTTTACCAATAAGCATCCCTTACTGCTGGGACCATCCACGGTTTCCTTGCAGAAGTTCCCTTAAATCGTCCTCTTAAATCGGTCAGTATTTAGTTGCTGAATTATAAGATCTTTCTTGACTAAGCCCATAGTGCCGTGTTTTCTGCCCTTTTATCTTACCGTATCTCTTATGGCTCTACTGAAGTTTTCATGATCCGCCAAGGTAGGAGTCAAAACTCAGATGAGTGGCTTAATGAAGCTGGTCGTCGTGGGTGGAAGTCTGGAATTCCTCACCGGTGTGTTCCTTGCTGGCACTACAAATCTCATGGATTTTTCAGCTGGAAATGAAGGGTGATTGGTTCAGGATCCAACACATATACGGGTTTCACATCCACCTTAAAAACCCAGATCTGGCCTTGACTATGTTGTTTTGGGTGATTTGCCAGCGAACCCACTTGAGCGTCACGATGGCTGAGGCCAGCGGTTTTCATATGTTGCAGTCCCTCGCCCACTTGTGTGACATCACATCATGATTTCATATCCCCATTTGGGGAGCGGGATTGATAGCTTTTCATCGTCCATGTTTTAACAGTATTCTGGAATTTTTGAAAACATGGCTCTCCCGAATGTCTGCTAGTGTTTCATTTTTTTGCGGAGTCTTGCTCCCACATTGAATTCCATTGCTGCGAATGTTCCATGACTGGGGTTCAATTCATCACGGTGAGAGGTGATAGCGCACGCTGACATCGATCATCTGTTGATAAGTCCCAAGGTTGGAAAAGAAGGTTATGCAAATTTGAGACCCCAAGGACTGCATGGTCGACTTACATAGGATATCTCACTTATATCATTATAGAATATTGTAGACATCTTCTGGTTGGTGGTTGTACCAGTATGTGGATTCAAAGGTGTAGGTTTTCACTGTTCAAGCCTATGACTTGGAAACCTTCTCAACCTTTAATTGACTATTACCTAAGTAGCTCCACAAGTTTCTTCATAGGGTATGCACATAGGACTTCCCATTGGTCCACTGGTCCAGTTGGAGGGGATCAACTGCCATCAGCGCAGCAGTTGCGCAGCAGGTTGTACTATTTACCAAAGTCCACCTTGGCTGCAATCATCTTGAGATCCACATGGCAGCTGGTGGATTCTTGATGTGGCGCTGGGCGGTTTAACCGGTGATGTATGTGGAGCGGGTACCCTTTGGCGGGTACAGGTCCAAAATTTGCTTGTAGCAACCCAAGTTTTTATTCAAGTAAATTGGAACTGGAACAAGCACTGGTGGATTTTCAAGTAGAGGTGTCTCTTCTTGACCCTAGAGTGCAATGAAGCTAACATGGATGCGCATGCGGTGATCCAATGGTGCTGTATATCATATATCCCAAATAGAATCCATGAAGTTTGCTGATTAGTTCATGTCCTTGATACCAAGTGGCCGGGACTGAGCAAAAGTTTTTTTGTATCCACATTGTCTATTGGTACACTGGCTGAGAGGGTCGTGGCTTTAACCATGTTGACTTTCAAAGATGACACACCAAGCACAGCACAGTTGCAGAAGTTGGGTGGTCCAATCCCCGCTTTCTGTAGTAGAATTCTCCATGCCAGGGAGAATCACAAAACAACAGTTTTTTTGTTTTTGGGTTGGCCCAATTCTTTGTTGGTAACAGTTATCCCCCTTTCCATTCTTCGAGAATCATGTGGGGTGAAATCTCCATGATT
Source organism: Symbiodinium sp. clade C Y103 (assembly GCA_003297045.1). Lineage (NCBI taxonomy): Eukaryota > Dinophyceae > Suessiales > Symbiodiniaceae > Cladocopium > Cladocopium sp. clade C. Next base: position 256,691 of record BGPT01000569.1, on the reverse strand, counting down.
TTAAGTTGTCATATCCCGAGTCTTGAAGGTGAACCATTCCAATCGCCAGAGACATCTATCCTTGATGGTTAGGTCAAAGTAAATCCCAATTATCGATTGGTTTTTTTTAATCATACATATCACCATGAAATGCTTTGTGTCAAACCCGGTTCATTTTTTTCTGTCGGCTACAAATGTCCCATTTCCATTCTCTAATGTACTTTTGGGCAAACATACCAAAAGATGGGGACAACTCACATGGTTTCCTGGGAAAATGATATACATTCATGATAGGTAAACTCCACATCAGCAGGTTAGGTTCACCTTGCCTGGCTCAGGACCTTCACACGCCCACAACTCTGTGGAGTTCCTGGAAACCTTACCATCAAGGAGACCACCAAAAGCCGCCAGTTGTGCCCAAGAGTTAGGATCTCTACCATGCAGCATGAGTACATGATGATTCTAGAACATGAAACTTACTGTATGTCTGAACAAACTTGGTATGTTTTCGTCATGAATCAACATGATGATTGTGCTATATGTTGCTTTGGAAAAAAAGGACATTCCACCTTTGTCACATGAGAAGGTAACCCATTCCACTGACCCTCCAGGAGGAATGAAGCGCGATTTCATAGTCTGGTGGATTGCTACTTGGTCCGGACGTTGACGGAGTTGGTTGAATGGAGATTTTAGAAGTAGGCCACTGAATTCTTGCTGGGGTGACATATCTTCTGCAAGTGACACAGAATTTGGAGTGTCAACTCCATGTGATTGCAGGATATGGTAGGTGGAATCTGAATATCATCAAAACAAGGCTGACAATTCTGTGCGGGATCTCTTTTGTCAAGATTTGGAGGTTCACAATGCATCCATACTTTTGAATGACGCACCCCCAGGTATGAAAAGGATCCGAACCCAACTGTTCTGGCCATCGATATTAAACAAAAACCATCGACATGACTGCCTGGTTTGTAGCTCTTGTCATGTTGTTGTTTGTTGAATCTAAAGCAACCATAAGCAACCTCATGGCTGGCGAAGTTCCAGTATTCATGGCATGTTAATATCATCAAATCAACCATTGACCTTCAATCAGCTGTGTGTGTGTATATCGTAACGACATATAGGAATGACATGATGTTACGAGAGCAACTGGTGCAGCCTTTGCAGCAAACTGTATACATACTATATATTACATACATGTATGTATGTAAATTATTGTAAGTGTATGTATCATGTTCAACAGGTTTCCAGTGATGATTCCGAAGTGTTGTTGTGATCTGATGTGTGCGGCCGTTTCAACCAAGGCGTTTCTCCTCACCGTCTTCAAGGGAGTGCTGTGGGGCATTGGTATCGCGGTGGGTGTCTCCGTTCTCATGATCGCTGCTGGGCTAAACGAAAGATGAAAACACTATGGGGATTTTGAGTGATGAACACGTCGATTTAATCGTTGAACATGGGGATTGATTCTTGAATTACTTGATGTATGATACATTATGATACATTTGGTTTCTTACTTAAAACTATGATCTACGGCCGATATATGTGCAGTCAATTGAATTTGCTTTATATACCGACCTGGAACTTGGGGTGCCCACTATGCGGGTGGAGTGTACTCATGTGATGTGGACAACTTCCCCTGCAACATGAATTGGAACCGACATATCATATTGTGATAGGTCATACTGAGAGTCAAGGCAATTCCGGCATATTGAGCACGTACTCCAAAGAATCAAAAGTGCTGATAAGCCGAGCGTTACCCCACCATTATTAAATACGGATTGAACTACAAACATTCTTCTTTCATCACATATCCAAGTGCAGCCAGAGGTGAATGGGAACGTTGGTTTTATGTGTGACTCCAATACAAAGGAACTCATTGCCAGCCAGGATATCTAAGGACAGCTATGATACGGACATGTTCAAACAAAAATACGATCTCAACTTTAAACCGTGTACCAACAAACTTCTGTTTGGTGATATTGCTGGGGCGCATACTGTACACAGATGTTTACTTTTTGCGGGTGGTCCCCTCACATTGACATTTGCGCTCAGCTTCCATTCTTACTGGTCAAATCTCCATTGTTGTTGATTTAATTTACTTTTTTGTTTATGGAAGCCAGATCTTCCTGTTAATTTCATCCACATATTCGTAAATTGCCGACTGAAAACTCCTTTTTCGTTGGCTGAGTCTCCACTATTGCTTCATGAAAATCCCTCTATCACAATTGCTTTTTGCATAAAAAATCAACGTGTTTACTGGCTAAATCAACGTTAACATGTTTACTGGTTAGATCAAATGTTTTTTTCCTGATTAGATCAACATCTTTACTGGCTAAATTCGCATTTTTGCTGAATAACTCAACATTTGTGCTGCTTCCATCAACAAAACCCCCCTTTTTTGATTCTTGATCTCATTTAAAACGCTCCGAACACCGCGTCCTGCGGCTTCCAGTCCCTGAGGTGCACGACGCTGCAGTGCCCCGGGTGGTGAAGTTGGGACGCATCGAGTCACTGGGAAACATCTGGCGAGATCAGGAGGTCTGGCCCGAAGGCGCGGGGATATGGAGGATACGGAGGGATGGGGTTTATTGTTGGAGGAGGATGGGAACAACACACATGTAGTGAATATCCTTAATGATAGTTGATAGTATAGTTGTATATATATATATACATATGTATAGGTATATTGTTATATATATATATATGTGATTGATATTGATTGACATAATAGCTATGATAGTGAAACATGGTGATTCAATCGTGAGCAATAGGGATCAAACATACTATCAAACATATGCATACAATGGGATATGAACGGGATATAACCAACAATATATGATATTTGGGTTTTGTCCGATAATTGGGTATACCAGCATACGCTTCAAATGGCCATTTTAAAGAGGATAATGATATACACCCATTGGAACTGGGGGCACCCTGTTTTCAGACAAACACATATGGTAAGTGTAGTAAATAATGGTGATGATCAATACATGTTGAACAATTTAAACATGCTGTGCAGTAAATTAGGTGATATGGCTATAGGTCAAAACATGTCCAAACTCTGGCTGCCTGGTGAACATCATAGCTGTTATATGGCTGTCTGAAAATGCGGACTTTCATGGAATTCTACAAAGGCCACTTAACTCGAAAGTTGATGATACTGTAAACCAGTAGTTTCAGGGGTACCCTGCGGTGCCCTGTTTTCTAGACACGCACATGTAATTAGTCAATGTCATCAACAAAACTATGAGGATTCGACCATTACAAATTGGAATCTTGCTTGTTGTGTAGTGTTTTATTGACCGTAAATCCTAAAAAAATAGAAAAACATAATCCTAGAAAATCCTACTCAAATAATGGTGGTACATTACTGTTCTTTCTTCTTGGGGGTTACTACACGGTGGCCCCCTAGTTATGTTTGTTGGTTTTCAAAACTCATCTGACTACGTAGTTCGATATATCTACCATAAATCATAGAATTCACCTAGCCATAAACCAACTTTGCTATCTTTTGGGGGCTCCTCTGTGCAATATGGATGTGAACGGTATTACATACCATTATATACCAGTAAAAATAACTATGTAAGACTATATACGTAAGATTAGGAGAATTGATGGGATTCGAATGCAATCCCCAAATTGTGCATTATAACTAGCTCTAGATGGTTATTTCTTTGAATTAGTGGTCATTACGTTAATGTCATTTGATTTCCGAATACACATTTCTGCTGGTATTTGTTGGTTTATGACCATCACATTGGAGGGTTTATGTATTTTGTTGTGAATATATGAAGCTTGATCAGTACCCTATATATTGCTATATATTTAATTTTGATGCTTGGCATTAGGTTTATATCTAATTAGGTACCATATATATATATATATATATATGCATATACAATCCCATATATGACTATCCAAAGATAGTACCATACAATAAGGCTGAACTATATCTTTATCCAGCCTTTCTGTTTCTGATAGGTCGGACCTTTCCTGGCATCTTAGTCATCGAGTTCAGAGGACCCTTGTGGCTGGGCAGGAGATGGCTTTCTTTGTTCCCAAATGACTGGTTTTTCTGAGAAATCCCACCAAAATGCGGCACAAATATGGTAGAAAAATACTGGAATAGGTTGAATAGGGTTTGATTGCCCTTTTATTACTGATATATTGTCGCTGACCACAAAATGGCCATTTGAAAGGGAGAGGTTGATGATACACCCAATGAGTCAGTGCTGAGAAACCGGGGTTTGATCCCTCTTTGCAATGGGACAACCACATTTGGGCAACTTACTAAGCACGGTTCTTGGCCACTTACCGAGTGAAGGATCCCGCAAGTCGATGTGACGTGGGTTGATGGTTTCCCCCTGGTTTTTTGGACATGTCCTGGCGTTTGTTTCCTGTAAAATTGAGAATATTCGCTTCTGACTTCCAAACTCGGTTTTGTTCGATTCAGCTTGGAATCTAAAAGAAAATATGTAGAATGGTTGGCAATTGCTTGTAAGTGGGGTTTCAGCCGCCTACTCCCTTGGGGTTATGATGCACAGGGGCAAATGCTCAATGATCGCCAGCCCCATTTGACCTCACCATAGGCGATGATTAGGGGAAATCATCCCCAAATTTCCTGGTATTTGGTTTTGGAAATATCATGTTTTTACCAGATATATGACTGATATATATATATATATACATATATATGTATTTACACGTATATATATATATATATATGTGTATATACATGAGATATGGAATGGTTGCGTGTGTCTATCATTCAATATTGATCTAAGAATTGAATCGAAAGCACTCCGTAAAAACTCCTTTTTGGGGGTCTCAACAGAGGGTCAAGGACAGGTGCCATGGGAAGTGGATCTTGCGCCAAGATCATTAGCCTCCGCTATCTGGAAGCCCAAAAACACAGATCCAGTCTTACAGCGCGGTTTGTAGGAGGGGATTGTTGATCATTGCAGTCATGGCCCTTTACTAGGTATAAGTCACTTATGGGTCATTTATACCCCCATTCATGGAATGACAACGAATTTTATACAGTAAACATTTGCTACGAAAAAACTTTAGCTGTCTCAGGGAGAAGGGCAATCCAGCCTCGTCTTCCTTCAACCCTAAGGTCCTTCGCCAGTGCTGATCATTTCCTAGCCACTCGGTGGTGATTCGCTGTGACCATTCTGGGCTGATGATGAAATGAGCAAATTTGAAGTGCCTCCAGAATCCGTTGAGCCAAAGAAATTCAATCAATTCTTCCTTGAAGGTGCTATATGGCTCCTAAACGCAAATGACACCATCATTTGGGATGGTTTCAGGGAAAACTACCCAAAACTAGTGTTTTCTTAGCACTACGTACAGGGAGGGTTTCCTGTAGTATTTTTCTTCATCCAATTTATTGAATTCCGTGGTACTACCATGATACCATAAGCCAAGTTCTGTTTGTACAGGAAGCGCTCTCCAAATTTAAAGATGATCCTAACCCCATCGAAGTATCGATATATTCCCCAGAAGCCTACCTATTATAAAACAACTAAGCAGCAAATAGTATCTATCCCTGTATAAATATGTATATATATATATATTATACATATTATATATATATATATATATATTATATATATATATATATTATGTATCCCCTCCTTTGTTGGTTCAACCCCATTGTTAACCTTGTTTCATACCAATCAAATACACCCCAAGTACATCCCCACCATATTTGCAGGTTAGCCTCATGGCCTCACTGCGACTAGGAAGAAGTGGAACAGAAGCGGCTCTTGGAAGAGGAAGATAACAATCACATTGAAGTCATCGTAGCTTGACGATGTACCGCTGCTTGTGATGTGATCTTGACATAGAACTATGTTGAGTATTTGCAAAGTTTTACAAATAGTTGTTTGACTTAGAGAGCTTAGACAGCAGACATGTCTAATCCAGACATGTTTTGTGTTCTTCTGTTCCACTGTCCATACCTACCTGTCTCGCCGGCCAAGGGGTGGTTGTACCACTACTTATGGACAGCATATTTAAGCTACACAGCGGGTACTGTATATCTTTGAATTTTCTTGGCTGTTTAGGGAGATGCGCAGTGTGTGTGTGTGTGTTTTAGCTGGGGATGTATGCTCCTAGTACTTTGACATGTCAATGCAACATCCCTTGTTTGGAGGTTTCTTAAAATGGGGGATCCCCAAAACCATGGATTTCAATACTACAGTGATCTAATTTTGGATGATTTGCGGGTACCCCCATTTTAGGAAACCTCCATTTGTTGATTATGTTACATGTTCCTAGATGTTCACATAACTTTGGCAAGCGTTCTGAAGTGACAGCAAATGCGGGGTCTAACTTGGGCCTCATGCGGAAGGTTTGAATAGCTGGTAAGTGAAAGTTCATCTATGTTCACCCCCTTACAATTATGTCATAATGATGTTCAATCTATTTGACACATACAGGGGTCTTGAGTTATGTCGCATCTTCATGTTGAAGTCGCATCGTCACTGGCGCCTACCGTACGAAACAGCTTTTTTCTTAATGACTTCAGCGTCGTGATGTGCTTTGGCTTTTTCGTGGCGCCCGCCACACATGATGTGCCTTTTGCGGCGTGATGTGACTTAAGTCGAGAACTCGTACCTAAATGAACCACTTTAAGTCCAGTAGTAGTGACCATTCACCATAATTTACCTCAACACACTGATGGATTTTTTATTTTTTTCACCAGTTCAATGGAGAGCATGGAATCACTACCCATACCTATGTGGGTGTGTCCAAGCTTCTGGCACCCAAGAAAACATACGGTTCATAACAATTGTTCCCTTTGACTTTGCCATTCTGAGGGTGATGACACCTCTTCAGGTACAAGTTGTTTACCTCTTAAGTATCCATATTTTGGGTGTATCCTCCGGTACCCGTATGATGTTTCATTTGGATGCCCCTTCAGTTCCTATGTTTGTTTGTTTATTGGTTGAATATCAAAAAGCAATATGAACCGTTATAGATACCTTTGTTGATTAGTTCATTTGTTAAGAGTTACACTACCTGGGTTATGGTGGATTATGAACTAATCCATATTTGGCAAACCGTTTTCAACTAACTATTACAATGAGCTGGGATACATGCATGTTGTTTAAAAGCTCATATCTTTGGGACATATTTCACCCAATATGTTTCATCAACCAACTGGTACAACGACTTCAACATTATAGTATAGTATGGTCAAGCAACCAGGATAGTAAGCCTTTGGAGGTTTCCCAAAACAGGGATTCCCCAAATCATCCAAGTCATTAGACCATATTTAGTAGTTATTGAAAGCCATGGTTTTGGGATCCCCCATTTTAGGAAACCTCCATTTATGAAAACTATTTCTATGGATCCAAGTACCTTCTCAGGAAGTGTTTAGGCTGTGACTTGGGTGGTCAACTCGCCCAAATTCGCTGCAACACTAGTAGTATCAACCACCAGGATAGTAATAATGTAGAATAACTATAACATTGTGGTGTCGCCTCTAAGAAAAACTGATCCCAAGTGGATCCTGTCGATCCAGGTCCTACCCTTCGGAAGCGTTCACGACTTGGACAAGACGGACACCTGGCCAGAGCGGGGGGTAGCTGGTTGGGGCTCCCAACCGTAGGAAACCCATAGGAAACCCACTCGAAACCCATGGGAAACCATAGGAAAGTTATAATTTCACCAAGAAAGCATGTGATTTTACATGATTTTATATGATTTAAATCGGATGTATAGCTGATTTATGACAGCTAAGTTGGTGCGTTGACAACTTTATTTCCCTATGGTTTATGGCACCTAAAAAAATATACTACTTATTAATTATTGGGGTTTATAAACCAGCAAACAGAACTGGGGAGGTCCCACGTTGGAGGGTATATTATATACCATGTGAGCAGTGACTGCGATCTATCCCTGTTGGTTGATCATTAGATTATAGGGGATTAAACTAACCATTATATTGAGGAAGATCACAATCCATTAGGGGAATCCCTATCAACCGGCCAGTACAAACGGAGAGCACAGGGTGCAACTGGGCCCTGTTTTTGGACAATCCTTAGATTCTAACCTCCACAAGTTGGGATATGGGGCCCCTACAATTATGTTCATGTAATCCACTCATTAGTGGAACTGGATACATATTGGATTCCACATGGGTTATATATACTAGAACCAGTAACTCTGGAATATGGACGTTCTGCAAATCGAACATGGAGGGGGTGCGCTTGGAGGTTCTTTATGGCTGTAGACTTGGTAATGATCCCTAGAAGTTGGGACGTACCTCGTGAAACTATGGCTCGATACCACTTTTTTTTTAGAACTGCACCCCCAGGAATTTGTGTTCTTTAGTGTGTTAAATCATGTTAAAACCATGTGTGTTTAGTTGTGCACGATTTGAGGTATTTAAATCCAAATGTTTGCCCTACAAGAAAATACTTGGACTCTCTAAGTACCCAACCATCTCGACTCTCCAAGTACCCATAAACATGTGTATGTTGATGTATTTTGTCAATTTTACCCTACATATATTCTATTATGTATATTTATATATACATATTTGATCATATTTGTTTAGGACTTTTACATACAGTACTTTTACCTATTGTTTTCAGATATTTTGGAGAGTCTAGGCCTTTTTTTTGGTCAAACCCCAAGGTTTCGTTCTTTCAGGTCCCCCCATCCATCATCATCTGCTGTGCAAACGAGGCCATTGAAATGCTTCGGGAGCTGTTGACGGAGTGGCGTAAACGAAGCACGGTGATGTTTTCGCCGGGGTCAACAGGAAGAAGAACTATCAAAAATGGTGGTTTTACTTGGAAAAATGACGATTTGATGAGGATAGGGATATAGCCCGATCCATGGGAAAATCTTGTAGGGTATACTGCAAGAGTAACGATTTATATCATTGGGTTTGAGGTTGAACATGGTCCGGATACAGAGAATGATGTGGAATGACCAAAAAACAAAAGGAGGTTGCGGTAGATAGATACGGATCGATTTGTTGGATGGTTGGGTGGCTGAGAGATTGATTGAAAGATTGATCCTAAAGAGATTCATAGCCCACTGAACTTGAATGGGTGATGCTGATAATGGCAGTGGCTCAGCAGCTTCAAAGAGTATTTGGCTTGTGGAAAATTGGGATCTACAAACTAGTCGTCCAAATTTGGCTGAGTTCGTGAATCAAATTGAGTCGGCCCTACAGGACTTATGGTGATGAAGTAGCCATAGTAGATAGGTGATGAAGTAACTTGCAATGAGGGGGCACCACCTTGTATCTTTTGTTTATCATTTATCTCCAATGTAAGGGGCGAACATGATGAAGATTGAGGCTATTAAGTGTATGAAGGAGGGGCCAGTTACAAGGTGTTGCCCTCCAGCTATAAGTGGTTCTAATACCATATCTAACTTTGGTTGTAAGAACCATGAACTCTGATTAATTAATCTAGCTATAAACCAACTTAGCCAACCATGGGACACCACTGTGTGGGTCAGTTGCCTAAGATTTGACACTCCGCATCTTCGGTTTCTTAAGGAAACATCAGTTGCATCGTGGCGGATGCGAAGAGTCGAGTACCTCGGCCCTCTTGGATTTCGTAACGGAGAAACTGAGCTCAACCGTTGGTTTTGAGGCTTAAGTCATAGGGGATCCCCGAGTCACCGGAGGTTTCAATACTAAGTCACGGTCTGACTTGGATGACTTGGGGGTACCCAAATATTTTAGGAAACCACATGAAACCACCCTTTGTGTTACCGAACAGGAGGTGTAGATCATCATCTTCAGATGGTTTTGTCATCCCGCTGAGCAAAATGTGCAAGTGTACATTTGTGACAAAAGGATTTGGCCAGAGAAGAAATGGATCAAGAAAGTCCAGACAAAACTGAGTCTTTTTTGAACCTATCAGATATCAGGGACTAGTTGGAACGAACTTTCATTGAATGTTGGAGGGTATATCTTCGGTTTTGGAACGAATCATCTGCGCGGATCACCTGTTGGGATTTTCCACTTGGCAGTCAACCTTGGTCTTCAGAATGGTTCCATCCAATGATTTTCAAGCTGTATATGTGGGTTGATTGGCTTGAAGCGTCACACTCCTGTTGTCTCACTATCCATGATCATTTTCTGTGTTCTTACATGTTATTACCAGGTTGTTTTTCGATGATTCCTTTGACCCATTCGATCCCAAGTAAATGAAAGTAACTTCAGGACATGCTTCTCACCATGCCATATTTCTTGTGGCACTCGGTTCCACCGCAACTTCCAGATGTCCACTTCTCTTCGGTCAAAATGGAACACCTCACAGTCACAGTCACTTCCAAACACATCAAACACGTCCTCAGAAGGTGATTTAGGTATATTTAGGTGGATTTTTGGGCCTTCAAACACATTCTCAGAAGGTTTGACTGGACGTCTGTGGGGGCTCTCATGTCATGATGTTGGAATGATAGGAATTAGATTCGGGGAATCATCCACCAATAGAATTATTTCAGTTGTTTTCAGGTTGATTGTCATGTCAAAAACTTCCATTTATGGTTGACAAGTGCCGGTAAAATCATTGTTGCAGCTGCACGAGGTCCGACTACTGTTGGAGGAAAATTTTGCCGACGGCACCAAACCCTTGCTCGACCAGCAAGCGTTCATGCTGCTTGCCACAAGATCTGGATCCATGGAACTAGAAAAAATGAACACCTTTACAAGGTGGGGGCCCCTTAGATAGCTAAGTTGCTTTATAACTCCAATAACAATGGTTTATGATACTTATAACTTTAACTTATAGCTATAGTTATTGCGGTTTCTGAACCAACTTACAATCGGGGTGCCCACGCATTGTAAGGAGTCTTTCCTTTAAATGAATAGGAAAGAAAGACTTGAGCTCCGTTTCTCCACACGTTTTTGTGCACTTCTCCGTGGTCTAAGCACCACTTCCATGTTTGATGGTTACAGTTATGGCCTGAAATACCAGTTCTAAGACAGTATGTCACCACATTAATGGTTCGTTATACCTCGATTTGCAACCATGGAAATAACTGGCTTTAGGGCTTCAACTGTAGTGAATCTGGGCATCAATGCTTCCCAATGGTTCCATTTTTTAATATCGAAATCCCCACTGAAAGGGATTATCCTGGTCGCTTCTCCAGACCGATGGATCCATCGCTGCCATATCCCCATCATCCCCTTGTATTAAAGAGTACATTTGATTAATCCCATTATATCAACAATACCAACTCTAATACTACAAGAAAACAATGCATTAGATAATAGTCAATAACGATACTTCTTTTTACACAGATATAGATGGATGGATGGATGGATGGATGGATGGATGGATGGATGGATGGATGGATGGATGGATGGATGGATGGATGGATGGATGGATAGATCAAACATAGAAGACAGATAGATATAGATATAGGCGGTAGTTAGATTGCTAGTTAGATAGATAGATAGATAGATAGATAGATAGATAGATAGATAGACACACAGCTATTCCTCACCATTTTTCCATCTCATCCCACCCGTTTTCGCCTTCCAGGATCAGCTTGGACGATGCCGTCAGCTTCGCCAAGCTCACCATGGCGCGGAAGCGCAAGAAGAAGATCTCGGCCCAGGACGACTCGGCGGTACCACGGTAAGATGCCGTCGTGGGGACAACGGCCAGTGGTGGGGGACAATGGTAAGAAAATGTCATCCCCAACAGACTGGATGGGTAGTTTAATCCGTTGATCTTTTACTATAAAAGGGAATATCAACTAACCAGCTATGAATATCAACTAACCAGCTAATCAACTAATATCGTTTACTTTGTAGGGTATCTTAGATTTGCAATGATGTTAAGGGGATCCACTTAGCAAGTGGGAAATTATGGTGGGATAATAATAGAATAAGGTGATTATATTGAGATTTTGCCTTCAGCAGTCGTGGGACTTGGTCAGATCCAAGAAACAGGAAAAATGTTACTAGTCCTGTAGCAAGGGTTATGAAATTGTCCCGGGATTCGGCCCAGCTTTATTAAGCGGATGGTTGATGTACAAGTTACAAGAATTAACTTACCTACGTTCCCAAGGTAACAATCATAACCAACTGAATCCCTCCTGTTGGTCATACCTCCGCACTATTTGGGCTAAATACCAAGCCATTTCAGATACCTAAAGTGCAGGTACTGTACAATAGAAGGCATAGAAATTGAGGATACATCCCCTATCTTATGGTAGCTACCCTCTGGTAAACTAACATAGCTATTGGAAATGGCTATTTAGTTCGTGGATTTTCCCATGAAAAATGGTGATTTTCCATAGTTATGGAAACGTTTACCAGAGGGTACCTCAAATTCATCGGTTCCTGCAATGGCAAAGTACCAACGACGGGGCACCACCCAAGGCCGGCAAGGGCCTGCGACAACCCTTGCTGAGTGAGCTCGATTTGAACTCGCCGGGAGAGCGCGAGTTCCACCGGCATCTTGGCTGGGAGGATCACCACAAGGTGGGGCCTCATAGATAGCCAAGTTGGCTTATAAATTCGATAAGTTTGGTTTACGGTAGATAGATCATGATATATCGAACTAGTTAAGGGGGTGGATCAAACAACTAAAAATTATCTACAAATATATTGTGAAAGTTGCCAATAGTTTGTAATTTATAATCATTAATGATCTATCCACTTACTGAGTGGTTTATAGGATCCCATCTATCCATTTGTAAACGGTTAACAACCATAGTTAGTTGATCACCATCGTTACCCTCTGGTGTCATCAAACATGGCAAACTGGGAAATCCCCGCACTCAATGGGGGAACTTTAAACCGGGTATGTTCAGTTGCCATGTTTGATTGCCAGAGGGTAGTTTACCCATGGGATAAGCCACGACTACAGGAGACTTACAATCAGGCTTACTCCTCAGCTACGATTCGTGGAATGATCCTGCAAGTAGGAACTGCGGTGCAACCCAGTACTCGTAAGTGATTAATGAGCAATTGTTGGCCGTTAATCATATATTAGTGATGATTGAATTGTAAATGAGCTTAATACATGAATAAATTACTTCGCAAAACAAATAATCAAACAATCACTGTGTTTATTGTTGGGGCTGAATTCCCTTCTTGCAAATCACTTGATCTGACATACTCATAAGTGTGATATACGATGGAGAGGTGATCACATGAAGTTTGAACCATTCCTAAGATGAATCGTCTCTGGGTTCGGAATATCATCGCCGCTAAGGAGTACCAGCTCCAAAGTTTAAGGCGGGCTGCTTCCACGGTGATGGAGCAGGGGCGGAGGAGAAGTATTCGAGGAGTGAGAAAGGTGGTTTAAGCCAGAAGCAGTGGTTTAATATTAGCCAACTTGTCTTTGTAACTTTGTTTTATCTTTTGATTGTTGGGTTTATGGTGATAAACTAGCTAATCATATTGAATGGGTACTGAACTAACAGGATTATAGTTGCTTTATGATGGCTAAATTGTTTTTGTTCCATTGCAATCACTGTTTAATTTGTAGTGGGTGCACTGACATAGTAGATGGGTGAACATAAATCAACACGCGTGGCCGTGTGGCCCTCACACTCTGGGATTGCAATTCGTAGGGTTCACTGAGGACCCTTGTGCAACCTGACTCGCCCTGGGATTTCTTCCAAACTTGGTTGATCCGCCAGCATTGTCACGGGCGCGTTTGCGGAGCCCGAACAGTCAAGATGGCACGAAAGCTATGTGATTCTATGGCTGTGAAGAGCCATTTGGGTTTGTCTGAAGATCGGTCCCCCTGAATCTAAGGATTGATCATCATGTTCTAATTTAACTTGTTCGCTTGGGGTACCTTGCGGTGGTCAAACATGGCTGGGAAATCCCCATGGGAATTACATGCAAAAAATCATCGAACTCAATGGGGGTGGTTCCACCAAGCCATGTCTCAGTATCTCAGGGTACAGCCCTATTTGTGGACAAATTCAAATATAATCTTCTAGGTGGTGACAAGTCTCCCACTCTACTTTCTACTTGGGGACAAACTCAATTGTTGTAATATTCAAGTACTTCATGCAGGGTATAACCCCCATGAAATTGCTGGCCCTGCTAGGCGCCTGAGCGTTGCAAGAATGGTGCTCTGAAGACAGACAAAGATATGGCTGTCCGAATGGACTTCATGACAATGAGGGGCCCCGGACCATAGCTAAGTTCTTTAATTTCAACTATTTCACTACACTTCAATGACTCTTGGACTTCAGGCAGAGGTATCTATAGTTTAATGGTTTTGGAGAGGTAAGTTGGGTTACAAGTTGTAACTACAATAATTGGGATTATGGTGTGTACTGTGTACATATGTATATATATACACTGAGATATGCGACGGGTTTGCAAACCAAGAAACATATTCAGCAACCTAACAGGTTTTTGTCGATCCCCAAGAGAATCACGGCCTTTCCAATTTGTCAGGCATATGTCTTCCCTTTTTGGAAGACCCTATCATCTGAGAACTACTGCAGGGGAGTCACATCCACATCATTTCAGGGTCAAATGTCTTGTAGCTATAGCTGCTTAAATATGCTTGAATCGCCTATTAATTAGAGTAGATTGACTTGTTGAAGGGGTACATCCAAACAACAAGCCATGAATCTCAACTTTAGTCGGAGTATTTCCATCAGTGTCGAGGTACTCATCAGAATATTGAGTCAAGTCCAGGTGAGAGCCGTTTTGTTTTCAGGACAGCCGAGTCTCGGGTGTTTCTTTGCAAAGGTTAAGAAAGCACAAGATTTCACCAATTTCTACTGCGCTGGCAGCAGACAACTTGGGGCTCGGAATGTACTTGAAGAAACACCGAAGATGAGACAATATGAGAATCTCTGGGATTTGCTTCGTTGCTGACATTCCAAATCGCAAACGCCATTTTTTGTTCCTAGAGCTAGATGGATGCCTGTTGGGACAGTCTAGTCACATCTCAAGGTAGGTGTTGCGATTCCTTAAGTGTTTTGATGCACTTTCCTTGTCAGCTTCAGGGATATCTATTGATTCGTATGTGGATTTCAACCTCTCAAGCAAATCCTAGAGAAGTATATAGGACGCAAGGCTTGACAACAGTCAGCGGAGCATATGACTGACCGAACTGCTCTCATACTCGTACTGTCCAGATAACAGCACGAACTCAAACAAGTATTGTCGAAGGGGGAAGCTTCCCTTGCGTTTCGATCAGAATCCTCTTGGAGATGTTTTCTTCCTTCGGACGTGTACCCTCTGGTAGTCAAAGATGGCAATGGATGTTCTTCCCATTAAACCACTATTTCAATGCAGTGTTCAATTGCCACGTTTGCTTGCCGGAGGGTACTACTACAATGGCCAATTGGAAGTGACCAGTCTTGCGACCTGGCTACCCAATGCCATGATAGACATCCCAGCCCTAGGGCTATGCCCAATTTCATGAAACCTTTAATGGGGGATGGTTTACCACATCACTGACTGGGTCACCCCCAGCTCAGCGGGTGATTTGGTTCCGAGCCATTTTTAGAGGTCTGTTAGAGAGATCATAAACAGATCATAGAGCACCAAGACATGTCGCTTCCCAAGCACAACTGAGGAGAAAAAAAACAAAACCTTCCATTGATGATGGAACAAGTAGGGTTAAAACCAACTGGCACCTAAGTGTCACTTGTCTCGTGTAGTATATAGGTCTACACAAGCCCAACTTGCACGCCTATACAAACCCAGTTTGCACTCGGCAATGGCTAAGGGTTGTCAAAGATGGTACAAGGTGGTGCCCCCCAGTTATGTTTGTTGGTTTATAAACCACATTAAGCATAGACTATCATTATATAGATATATCCATATATATATATAATTATATATATATCCCCTATAAACCCGAGATATTGGATTATAAACCAACTAGGCCATCTAGGGGCACCACCTTGTATGGTTTTTTCAAATGTTTGGAATTCTCAAAGATTCTCCAAGCAGTTCGTTGAGCCATACCCCCACCCGTGGCATGACTCGTCGTGGCGCGGGCCAATGCTCCGTGCAGCCGTGCAGACGGCCTCCGAACAGAGTCGGATTGGCATCCGCGTGGACTGGTCTCTTATTAAACATACCCTGGTTGATTGGTGATTAAATGGTGCGGAGATTCTACTACCTGGCTTCATCGAAAAGGGAAACATGAGATGGGATAGGGATACGTTCAACGGATCAACTGGGACCTGGAATCGCACCATCTTGGGCCCATTTTCAGAGCCACCCAAAATGGGATCCAAAATGAGAGGAGCATATGAAGCTAAAGCCTTAAGCAGCTGAGGCAGGCTCTTCTTGTTCAAATGGGGCATAGAGTTTATGTCCAGCTGACATTTTGCTAAGTAGCCAGGCACCACAACTTCTTTCTTTCCTTTTGTAAGTCCATGGGATTTTATAGTCCTTCGTCCTTTTTATCCAGTTCAAAGTTAGGTGCAGCATACCTTGAAGGTGATGAGAGCACCATGGTGATCCCCATCCTACTAATTTTGGGTCCAAAATATGTGTAAATATCCCATTCAACATCAACCAATTTAGACCATCGAACTTTTGCCAGACCAGTCTTCAGTTTCGACAGGTAACATAGCTGCGCGAACTTGCTCGACAATGACAGTGACACATTCGCAGTGTCAAAGCGTAAAGAGCTGTACCAGCACCAGCTGGCTTTCTGGTCAGTCAGAGAAGCCCACGTGGGTCGTGCGTCGTAGAGACCCCAAACACAACGTCGTGACAACAACTGTTCGCAGCATCCACAAGTGTACGTTCACTGAATTATAACGATATGTTGGATGACAACATCCATTTCTTGGGGTAGATAGATGTGAGGTATCCAACTTATGGAGTCATCCGAAACACAGCTCCGCCCTGTTTGTTGTGCGAAGCCCGGGGTCATCTATCACTTCGTGACGGACTGACCATGAAGCCCAAAGGCTCGATTTCCCAACATATTGAAATCCAGTAAAATGAATCTCGCGCTGCAACTCCGGTTTTGGGGATGAAAAGGACCCCCCACAATGGATTTCTGCAATTTACTGCATGTGCAATCGTTTCAGGTGGCTTTATTATTCAATGGCCATTTTAAGTACCTAAACTGGAGGTACTGTACCATATGAAGCGATAGAACTTGGGGGTATATCCCATTGCTTTATGTTTTTCTGGGCTTATTGAAGATTGAAGGGACTATAGTTCCTGCGCAGATGAGATCGCAGGGCTGGAACCCACTACCAGGAATTATAGGGGCCAGGAGAGACCCGTTTGTTCGGACACTTCATTGAAAACGTTGAAAGCCTGGAATTATGAGGTACACATTTGCAACATCCTGGTCCAAGGGCCCTGATATTTTTGAGGGATTTCCATATCATATCCAATATCATGGCCAACTTTACGTTTCAAAGCTTTTCAGCTAATTCAAAGACCATCCAATCAGGCTACTTATTCCAAGATAGTTTCTGGTAAATTGAACGTAGCTATCCAACATCACCATTTCAAGAGTTCCGTACATCATCTATAAATCACAGTTTTAATTTTTAACACTACAAATATAGTAAGATCATCTATAAATCAGCATTTCAATAGTTCAATACTCTATGATGGGCCCATCATCTATAAATCGTCGAACTAAATGGGCCATCCATGCCATAGCTTTGACTCTGACCCGTGCCAAGGCAAACTCAGGCCTCAGAACGGCCTGGGTGGGGTTGGCGGAACCCAACGAGATGGAATGTGTTCCAAAACGTTGGACGTTGACTTGATCTAAGTCATGGTTGGAAACTGAAAAGAGTTACTTAATTATAGAAATATTGTATAATTGCGTATTAATATGTGTTGTGTTGTTTTTCACGAAACACCCATCGATTGGCATTTTTCGGCATGAATGGGGCGGCAATGGGGTTTAAAGAAAAGCTTAAATCATCCATTTCATGATCTTGAGAAATCAGGAAAAATGTTTAGAGGAATGATGTGCAATTTGTCCTGTTTTTTTTTCTGTAAAGCATCTGGCTTTGATTCATCTGTGCCTGGCGACGCCTGACATTCATCTCCCGCACAACATGTCATGAGGGGTCCCTAAGACTTGAACAACTTGAGGCAAGCGACGGCAAGTGGCTCAAATTGACCAGATTTGGGTATATACCTGTTTGTAATCTGGGCTGAACAGGAAATTCAATGAAATTCATGTGTATAGATGACTTCAAAGACGGTTTTAGATGGTTGGTTTTCCATGTTTACTTTGGTTGCCAAGAGGGTATGGATGGTCATCAACCCATTGAGATCCATGTAGCCATTCATAGAGACTCCCTAAGAATAGTAGGATGACCAAAAACCATTCATCCCATGCAACTTGACCATACTTGACCATGGCACACCACTTAGTTCATGCTGCAAATGAGTTCAAATGCTCCTGACTTTCAGGAGTACTATACCTTCGGGGAAAGCACATGGGCGACTCGTCGAGTGTTTTTTTTTTTTTCTCAGACAGACTTCATCGCTGCATGTGCGGATGATCATTCTGATTAGGGCTTCCTGCTTCACTACTCCCAGTCATAAATAATATATTCAGCCTGGATAGAATATGGAACATTCCAAAAATCATCACCCAGTCGGGATTTTGTTTGAACTTCCATAGTCTATCCACTTCAGGATCATTGTATTACATATGATTATATATGAATGTGTATGACAATACAACTGTCTATATTAGAGATGCTACTAGTACATGACAATATAATTATCCATTGTATATAGATACTATAATAGAATATAGAACATGACATTATATACGTATTATAGTACATGAACATCATGATTGGGAGTTGTTAGCCAGGGCTATTAACAAGCTACTCACTGAGATTACAGTATTGTAATGGTCAAGACATGTCATTTTCTGGCTGGTTACAACACATTTCCGGCGTTTCCGATTCCATTTTTTCAGGCCCTGGTCCGGCCTGGTCCCTCAAAGATTTCTCGAAGCTGGGGTCTGTAATTGTGAAATACTTGCTGTTTAGATCTTGTCCGAGGCTGGTGTTTGAACTTCATGTGATGTGAATCCAGTCATAAGTTGCTATATATCACCATATGTCACCCCATCCAACTATATAGATATATGATGATGATAAATGAAAAATCCACCATACATGACATGAGAGTTATGATAGTTACAAACCAACAGAAAAACCTATATGGTTTGTTGCCCCCTTAGCTCATCATGGTCGCATCCCTGAGGATTTGGTTATCTTCATCGGCACTGGGGCTCTAGGCATGCGAGTCGTGGGAATTTTCACAGCAAGTTCCATGGGAAAATATTGTTGTTTTTTTTGATGCTTAAAGGAAGGATTCAAAAATGCTGTCAGATTTTTGATGTTTGATATGGAGGTTTCCTAAAATATGGGGTACCCCAAACCATCCACGTCATTAGATCATGTTTGAAACCCCCAAATCACGTCAACTTCCAAGTTCTAAATACTCATTGCCACGTTTCTGCGCCTATGATATCCCACTTTTCTTTGACGACCGTTTTTCTCGGTATAATCATATAAACCAAAACCACTGCCCCATCATATCTCAAATAGCGAATTTGGGGATCATCTTTGGTATTCAAACATAGCAATGGAGAATCCTCTATAAATGGAGGTGTTAATTGGTAAATTATCTGTAAATAGTGGATTTCCCTTCTAGCCACGTTTGATAAGACTGGAGGATATCCATCAGTTTCCGGCGCCAGGGCCATTGGGGTCTCTCCAAACCTTGATCTTGGCGCTGGTCAATGTGGTGATGCCCCTCGACCTGGCCCGTAGGTCTTTGAGCCACCCAAAAAAAGGATTTGACCAAATACCCTCTGGTTATTTAACATAGCTATTGAACATGGCCATAGAAATAGTGGATTTTCCCATGAAAAATGGTGATTTTTCCATAGTTATGTTAGTTCGCCAGAGGATAAAAGGTATAACTTAACCACTGAACATTGAACATGATGTATGTATGATATATATATATATATGTATAGATATGATATGTATACCATTAGAGCATTGATGATCATTTCATGTATTATTGTTTGACTGTAAATAATTCGAAAAATCCAGCGCATGTCAGGGTTGCTCCAACTTAGTATAGTTAAATCATAGCCACAGGTGAGGTCAATTGGTCATGCTACCTCTGTATCTACCCAGTTTGCCTCCCTTGTACCAGGGGTAGCCCTGCATGGCAATTCCAGCCCCAGAAGTTCCAGCGCTAAGGCAGGTGGTGTTCGTTGGCATCGCTTGGGTGAACTTTAGTTCCCCCGACATCACGGACACCACGATTCAGGCGGAGACGAACGCAGCGGAGATACAACTGGGTGGGCTCCCAGTGGATAGAGAAGTGAACATTAAGCAACAAAAATGGTGGACTTCCAGTGGTTTTTTAAGAGATTTTGATGGAGTTTTTGAGGGCGACTCGTGAATTTTTCATGGATAACCAGCGAAGATGAGGAATTCACCGAGCAGAATGGTGATTTTAGAGGTGTTTTGTGATGGGTATATTGGCAAACATGACTAGACTTACAACATGGTTCTGGTAGATGGATTGACATGGTTGATGGGTGAAAATATAAGCAACTTGTAACTAACGGGGGGTTCACAGGATGAGGATCTAACTTGTTGTCGGGATGGCTTGACTGGCAGAAATATGTGAGTTCTGGGTCATTTTGGACGGCTACTTTCGTATGTTAATCTTTTGCCAAGCAGCTGATTCTTTAAGAATATCTACGATTGGCCATGATTTGGGCAGAGCACATGCCATACATGTGACTGAACCCATCAACAGAAATTTATGTCAGACCTTTGGCAAGTGCATGTTGGAGCATTTCAGTGCCAAAGGTATCGGGCAGTTTTCCATCAAGTAAGTCAGATGGTCAAGTACAAATGAAGAATACCCTCTTGTAAACTAACATAGCTATTAAAAATGGCAATTTATAGTTGATTTTCCCATTAAACATGGTGATTTTCCATAGTCATTATGTTAGTTCACCAGAGGGTAACAGTTGTATGATCATGAGTACCATTGAAATGTTGGTATTTCATACTCCATCTCGCTTGGATCCATTTTGGCCCTGGTCAGGCATGGTAAAAAATATTTGCAAATAGCCTGCAGAAGGACTTGTAGAGGCCCAAAGGTTTGGCCTCTTCACCAAATTTTAGACATACCCAAATGACCAATGCTTTGTGTAGTAATCCTCAAAAAGGTAGAAAAGTACTTTACCACTCCTTTCGTAGGATTTTACATAGTTTTATGGTTCTATATAATGTTCTATCTATTGCGGGTTGCAAATACATGAAATTGGTGGTCACCAATAGATTGGGAATGTTTGGTGACCAAACCTTTCAGGGCCTCCAGAGATGGGGCCAAAATACCACTGGAGTTGCGCACATCACTTTGCTGACTTGTTCTTTCCCTCCAAGCTTGAATAACCCTCTGAAATTCAGTGGCCTCTGGAGTTGGTTATTTTTGGAGTCCCAAAACCCCGGTGGTTTACCAATAAACAGGGAAAGGAATTGTATATACGTGTACATATCCGTGTGATTTGTAGTAAACCCAATCAATCGTTTCCAATACACCACAAATGGGTTGTTGAGACCATCTTAAGTTGGATTTGTAACGCTTGGGTTTACCACGTTACATGCCCAACATGAATTTGTTCAAACATGGGATACACCTGAAAAACATTCAACACGACGCAGTGTTTTCCGACTCATCAGATTTACTCGCATAATGTGGTTCATTTATATATAACCCCCCAGTTGTGCAGACTCTTTGTGACCCCCTGAAGGATCTCCAAATGTGTGTGCTCACATCAATGCCAATGGCCTGTTGGCCCATGATGGCACAATCTCTGCAGAGGAATGTGGAAGTTACATGATCTCATGATGCTGGCTTACAATCGCTCTGTCTTCCTCCTAAGCAGGTGCATCTGAATCAAGGAAAGTCTGATTTGCATGACTTCACCAAAGCGCGCTGCGTCTGCTTGAAAATACGTGGTCTGCTGCCACTTTTGAAGTGACAAAGGTGGGTTTTTGCGCCTGCGGCTTGCGCAAATTCCACCAGGTCTTCCTCCTAACCAGGTGCATCTGAATCAAGGAAAGTCTGAATAGTAGTGGTTGTAGTTATAAGATCGTATAAAAAACACTAGTTATTGTAGCGATCCTAAAAATGGGGGTCCCACCTTCGCCTTCCAATGATCCCAGTGGTTGGCTCAGCAGGAAGCCTTCATGTGGAGGAGGTCTTCAGGATCCTCGGGGAGTCAACGGTTCGCTTCTGCTTGGTGTCCACTTGGGGGCTGCAATTAGGTTACTTTCATGGGTAAAACGGTGTAACAATGGTGAAATTACCCCCAGAAGTTGGGATATAGGGCCCCTCCAACTATGGTGAAATATCTCCACGAACAGTTCACTGGAACCGCACCTGGTGTTAAAATGCGTATAAGAAGATGAAAGCATTGCAGCAGGAAGGGCTTACTACAGATCAACATCAGCCTATCAGCCTCTAGGCCCCTAGAGAAAGAGATAAACAGAAAGCCTCTAAGCGCCCAACTGAAACAAAGGCATACGAAGCGTACACACAACCATCCCCCGAACATACCGTTCTTTATTTTGGAAGCGGAAGCCAAAGCCTATGGCAAGCACAGATGGGATTCCAAAAGTAGGTATAAAACCGTCTGGGGATGAAATCAACCATTTTGCCAGGATATCATAGGGGTATCATTGGATATAGACTGGGGTTTATAAGCGTAAAGATTATATATGATTATATGGGTGTATCTGAAAATAAGATATGCCAAACTTGCTATGCTCATATGAGAAATCAAGGATTGAACATCAAATTTGGAGATGCCCTGTTTTCAGACAAATCCATACATTGTGAGTGAAAACAGGAAGTAATTGTTGCATGAACGGAATGTCATGAGGAACGTGCCGGGAATGTTCAGTGCACCGGCGGATAACACTGATGTGCCGGAAGAGGGCTTTCCCATGGGAATTCCCGAAAGTCCCGATACAGTTGCAGAACAAACAACAACTTGTCAAGGTGAACAATGAAATACAGTTAGACATGATCGAAGAAGATGGAATCTCGCAGCTCTTGTCGCAATCGCCGGGGTATCAATCTTCGGGTATCTTAGGGGTATCGGAGGTAAGAACGATATAAATAGAATTGAATTATTTATTGCATTTGAATCAATGAATTTATTTATGTATATATACAAATCATTATGAAAACAACGATTGTCCGATAATGTTGAGGCTAGTTTTTCATTACACTTAGACACCACTGTGTTGGATACACATCTTATAGTGCCAAATTATCACTACCATTCCTTGATCATCTCACCTGCTTAGTGTTTGCAGGCATCCTCTAACAGTCATTCAAAAGACTTTCATTCTGAGATGCTAGAAAGTGATCATGAATCCCATCCGCCCAATGTTGAACAACTATGGTCTATAGGGTATGTACCTACTCAATGTGGTTTATAAACCAGCAGCCATCACTGGAAGTGCAGTTTCAGTGAACTAAGTGGATATGTTTCACCATAGTTATATGGGCCCCATATCCCAACATTTGGGGTTTATTTCACCATGGTTATACCTACAAAAGTAATCTCAACTGCACCGCCAAGTCCAGTTCAACTTACCTCGCTACTCACGATTTTGCATACTTTCACGTTTTCCTCTACCAATGAAAAGCAGCCAAAGCATCATCGTTTAGTTTTTTTCACACAACTCTTTGAAATTTACCCTTTGTTTCCGAGATTGAACACCTGTCTTGTTGAATGAACCTAAATACTGTACTCATAAAGCTCACTGTGGTGCCTTCAGGACATTCCTTGGCAGAGTATGACACGGTGTCCAAGGACCCTGCACGGGTGACCCATGGGGCCCACCAAAACTTGGTGATTTAAAAGTGGGGATCTAGTGGAAGTATCATGTGACATAGAACCAACAATACCACTATATATATATATATATTATCACTATATGAATTTGGGGTTCGTCTAAACATTATTTGTTAAAAAAATACACACAAATCAATCGGTTTATCATCATACTCCTGCTTAACATGGCCCTTCAGACATCGCTGGTGCACAAAAAAGTATCCATGGTGACTCTGAAGACTTCTCCAAGGTCAGCATTGGGTACATCAAAATGCGATGGTTTGCAAACTCAAGAAACGACCGGTCATCTGTGTTTTTTGATCATAACATGACTCTGGTTGGTGTTTTATTTCAAAAGAATTGATCATCTTCCAGACAAATTGGATCATGAGCCTCAAAGACATGCGTTTGTTTTTTTCTCATCGATTAGTTGAATATATATATATATATACATATATATATATATATATATTATAATATATATATATATGAACCTGAATCAAGTCACTCAAGCCAGCGCTTTCAGCAGGGGGCAACTGGAGGAATCTTTGGCGCAAAGAGTGTGTAACCTGGACAAATCGTTTCTTGGCGAGGGTAGATTTCCAGAGCTCAGATGGCGGGATCATGTTGATATGGTTCAATGGTTTATATAAAACCATAGTTGAAGAATATCTTGGAATGTCATAAACACAGCATTTTGGACACCCAATCTTGGGCTGATTCTCTGCTGAATCTGCGGCCTCCCGCTGGCGGAAGATGGTGGGTGGACATTCTGCTGATCGTTTTTTCAATAGAAGGTGGTGGTTCTCAAGTCCCTGTTGTCACTATCACGGTCAGCCTGTGTCCGAAAGCAAAACTCTACAATGAAACCTTCAATATTGATTTTGGCAAATGTGGCTAGTCTATTGTCGAGATTTGGAGAGCTGGGTCTTCATAGTCTCTGTGGACAAGGGTGGCTTCAAGAGAAGTTTAAAAGATTCTTTTCCACTGTTGTAAAATGTCAACTATGAAAGCTGTGGCTTTGATCACTATGATCCACTATGTTGGTAATTTTTAGTGTGTTGGGAATATAGTTGCAGCCTCTGCAGTCTACAGACAAACATGCTCGAGATCACTCTTAGCACGGGCTTTGGACATGGCGACTGCCCTAGTATAACACGGTCCAAAGTCAGTTGGATCATCATTTGCTCCCTTGCTATAAGGAGGCAATGCTCAATCATCAGATGAGTTCATTGACTGATTTCACAGCTCCTTGTGGATCTAAATACCTTGTGAAGGAGTATGTAAATATGATTGGCAGTTCACCGGAAGTATCCAGTTGAACCCAATTCAAGCCAGATACACATCCAATCAATTCATTGTTTGATATATCCGCTTCATCATGAAATTCATTCGATAGAAAATATTGTTTCTAGTTAAACCGATCTGTGACCAATCAGATAAGATTTCCATACATGTCCATAAATGTCCTATCATTTCATTACACTTTACTTCATAGATTTATCTGATATCCTATATTATCTGTCCAGTGGTTAGGAGGGAGAGGTTCGGAGCTAGGGGTATCCACATTCCTTAGCTATGGATAGAGTTTCCCAAGCATGTTCAAGTGCAAAGCAAGCTCAGCTTCAGGTGGCTGCACCCCTCACAGGCATTACCCAGCTGTCCGCGCAAGCTTTGCACGCTGGTTGTACGCATACCCTTGATCACGCAGGGGCATCTCTCCTCATTGCATTGAACACAGTCGAGGCAATCTTTCCCACACTGAGAGATGTGCCTGTCTCAATCTTCTTCACGACTTGGGGCCGTACGGATTGAAGTTCATGAAATGTGTCATTCCATGTCAGACACCGCAGTGGAGCCTCCTGCGACCAGCTGCCCAAGAGGTCCAGACACCGCAGCCGCAGCGTCATTGCTAAGCAGAGCCCGAAAATATGGCGCATACGGCAGTGCCGGAGTCGTTGCAAGACATGGTGGAATTTCTCGAAGGCATGAAATGGGAATACTGGCTATTACAGTTTCTTGCGCTCTCAAGGACAATTTGCGCATTAAAATGGTGTTTTCCCATTATTCATTGATATTTGTTTCACCAAACTTATCAAAGTCAGCCACCAAAGTCAGCCAAGGCTTCACATCTCAGGGATCCAAGTGGACCTGGTGGAGAACATCCGCGGCTCGGTTCTGCTGGAGAAGTCTGACCGTTAACGAAGCCCAGTACCCTGTGGTAGACTAACATAGCTATTGAACATGGTGATTTTATAGATTGTTTAACTATTGAAATGGTGATTTGTAGATGATTTAACTACATTCAATTGTCAAAACTGTGACTTATACTTGATGCAGCGAACTAAAAACTGGCAATTTTCCATCGTGATGTGAGTTTACCAGAGGGTAACCCCCAAAAGTTCGGTCCAGAAAGGTGACGATTTTCATGAACATTAACCATCTAATTTGGATTGGTATGTTGTATTGTTTTGATTTTTCTCTGGAGTTGCTGTAACCATGTAAAACACATTAGGACCCATTGTTTATAGATGTTTATAGTATATTTCCCAGGACTACAACTCCTGAGTCAACCTCAAGCCCATCCACCACCCCGCACTGCGTGGGAACGATGAGGCAAGTACCTCAACTCCGAGGGCAGTGGCAGCATGGCTCGGTCGATGGCAATGGGGGAAACGCCTACAGGGATGTACAGTTTCACTGACTTGACTTAAAGCAAACCCTAACCTTCTGGTGACCTCTGAGAAAGGCAACCCAAGGTGAGCTTACCTTGTGATTTTGGGGGTGGTTCCCTACCTGATTGGAAGATGAGGGAAGGGTGCATGTGCCTGGTGCACCAAAAGACACCAAGGATGGTATCTAGCCAGCAGAGATGGTGCACATTGGTCTCTCTTGGGATACATGTAGAATCAGAATCATGTACAGTCACCCCCCGCAGACACCTACAAGGTGGTCCCCCATTGCCCTGTTGACTAGGTCAATATATCGTAGTATATCATCAATCCTAGTTATGTCAGATATCAACACAAAACTTGGATTGATGATCATATATCCTCAATCCTAGTTGGTGCCCTATGACTATCAGATATACAAAGCCAGCTTTGTCCAAACCCGTGGCGTGACCTCTGAGGGATCGCTCTCTTCTTTTCGGGTCAAGTCTTGTGTCCGAGACCTCGGTGCAACCGTCGCCGGTCCATGGAAAGGGATGCGACCAAGTGGGGCCCCTTGGGTTCTTTAAATAGCTACCAACTACCATGTGGTAAATTAACATAGACCCTGGCATTAATCAGGATTGGAAGATGAGCTTCCTCTAAAAAAATAGCTATTCTCAGGGTCGAACTGTTAATATACCAGAGGCTAAGTTGAATAGCAATCATCTCACTATTCATATATCATGATATATCTTAGCTATCTAGGGGGCACCACCTTGTAAAAATGATGAAAATGGATCCAGGAGTCAAGGATCTTGAACATTTTCTGACCTTCTATCTCATTTTCTCAGTATGGATGTGCTGAAGCTCTGTTGGAAACTGGATCTAGGATGATCTAGGATGATCCATGTTTGGGAAAATGTTGATGATTTCTTGTCAAACACTGGTGCTTGGATTTGCACGAGTGAGAGTTGGGATCATTGTTGAGAAATTTTAAGATTTTTGAGTCAGACCTAAGGTCCAGGGTATGAGACCTCAAACATATGGGATGTTCCAATCCTGGGTATCAGGTTGATCACGGACCTGGGGTTGATCGAATATCTTACGTCACTAAGTGTCGTTGGGATTCCAGGCCTTTGGATGGCCCTTGGTGCCCCCGGGACGATGTGAAACGCATCGCATGCGACCAAGGTCTGGTGGCCTTGATCTGTTGGTATCTCATGGTGGCCAAGGACCTGGGACAAAAAACATCCCCACCCCCTTAACCCTTGATTTTTTGGGGGGACCCGGCAAAATGTAACTTACATTTTTTGGCTTGTTTTTTGTGGTGGGGGGGGTAATTGTAACTTAAAAGCTGTCAGGTAGCCAAAACTCAGGTTTTGGAAGGGTCCAAAATGTAAGTTACGACCCCCCCAGGCATGGCTCCGGTCAAAGGATTTTTGGGCAGTTCCCCAGGAATAGCTCAGCTGTGAAAATGGGAGGGGGGGGGGCCAACAAAATGTAGCTTACATTTTTGCCCCCTCCCCCCTCCTCCGTTTCTGTTGGTATATGTTGGTATCTAATGGTATCTAATGGAATCTTGGTGATTTTAGGGGGATAGAAATGTAAGATCCATAGGGTTAGGTTCCAAAGACCTGCATTTGTTCATTGGAAAATGTACCTTAAGGCCACTAACTTACATTTTCCATGGCTCCCCCCAGTACCACTCCCCCCAAATATTGAAGGAAGCCTGGGAATTCTAAGGTGATAAAAATGTAAGATCCATGGGGGAAGTTTCCAAAACCCTGCATTCCTACCATTTAAAACTGTACCTTAAGACCACTAACTTACATTTTCCATGGATGTTTTTGGGTTGTTTAGTCACCCCTGCACCGACCTTGTTGCAACAGTTNTAACTTACATTTTCCATGGATGTTTTTGGGTTGTTTAGTCACCCCTGCACCGACCTTGTTGCAACAGTTTGTATATGCGTATGTAAATGTTACCTTTATATCATGTTTTACCCCCCATGGGGCCTCATGCTTTGGGAACCTCCCCAAGACCAACTTACATTTTTGAGGACAGGAGGGTTCTACAAAAATGGCACCTTCAAAAATGTAATGTACATTTGGGAAGGTCTTGCCTTCTAAATGTAATGAAACATTTTTCAGGTCCCTCCAAATTTTAGACGGACCACCCTAAATGTAGGTTACATTTATGAAGGTGCACTTTGTGTGGCGCTTACACGAAATGTAAGTTACATTTATGAAGGTTTTACCTACCCTAAATCTAAGTTGCAATTAGGACAGGTCCCCCCCTCTAAGAGGGTAGGGATCAAAAAACTACCTGGGTAGCCCCCTTCAAATGGGAGCGCCTGATCGAATTTATCATATTGACATTATTGACGATATTTATGTCTGTAGTTTTGGATGATGTTTGATATGTTTGTGTGTGAAATCCCGACTTGAACTATCTTGAACTCATCACACTTGCATTGCTGTTCATCAAAACCAAATGTCTTTGGTGGGAAAGTCTCATGTTTCTTGGTCGAACCACAACCACACACAACAAATTAGTCGCTAAAAGGATACGTTTAAATGGTTGAGTCTGATGTGTTTCTTCCTTGTGTGTCTTCTTTTACATGCACTCATGGCCCTGTACCAGTTACAAGTCAGTAAATCACCCCCTTCATGGTCAGTTGTAAGTTACAACCCATTTCTAAGCACAGATAAATGGTTTTAGGATGTTTTAGGGCTTTAACTGATGGAATCTTACATCTTAGGTCTTAGCGGTTCTTATGCACTGCAGAGCTCAGGGTTGGACCCCACCAGGAAGTGAGTCATGCCTTAGCGCTACACCGTGGGGTGGCGGCTGTGGCACGAGGAGAGATGGATTGAGCGATATTTGTCTGTCAGGATCCCCCAACCATTCTTCCTCTTCAGATGTGGGTAAAACAATAATAAACCACCCATTTGGGAATGGTTTATACCACCCATTTATGGTGATTTAGGGGATGGTTTATTATTGTTTTACCAACATTACTTAGATTGAAGTCTCTTGCCTACAAGAGTTGCTTCTTGAGTCAGGTAATGTCAGGTCCCTAATTTCTCCGCATCACATGGCCACAAAAAGTCGTCGTTTGCGCAGGACCCACCGAGATTGCTACCCGTGAAAATCCCTTCACTCAGGCTGTTCGGGCCGGCTGAGATGGGCAATTCTGTGGTTCTGTCCTTGATGGGGAGGTTATCCTGGTCGCATTGTCTCATGTAGTACATCATGTCACATCATCAGTCAGCGCTCTTGCCATCTCTTGCCCTCATTTGACCCAGGCACAAGCCGTAAACGACGTCGATAAAGACATGTTCATCTTGATCTAGCACTGTTGACTCTTCAGATCCCCATTAAATTGTCTAGTCCAACAATATACCCATAAGATCCCATAAGTATATCAGTAAGTATATAAGTATATATATATATATACCTATACAGGTAATCATATTACACTCTGCCAGAGAACAAAGAATCTTATGACTACCATGAACAAATAGTATTAATCCAAATGCCCTGAGTGAACAGCATAGAGATTACATCACCTTCCGCCAGATCTACCCCCTCTCTACATCTTCCCAGGTGACCTACTATCGGTCAGGGATCTCAGGGCATGGTTGGAGCCGCCCCAGTGTCTTTTTGCTCGGTGGGGAAAAACTCATTTGGCAGTGGTTGAAGTGCCATTTCCATTTCAGATCAGCCTTTGAGGATGATTTATGATTTTGGATTCACTAGATGAAGTTTGCTTCGATAGAACCAGTCTGGATATGGCTTCGCCTAATGCATCTATTCCGTTCCTCGCATTTATTCAAAGTACCCCAAGGGCAACAAAAATGGGTCTATCGACCACCATCAACAACCAACACCGGTCCGTGCTTGAGGGCCTAGCAAACTTAGTAGTTGTTTCCAAGGCCAAGTTTATTCCAAAATTGTTCAATATGTCCCATTTCATCCTGATTTTCAGACGATTTTCCCAAGAGACGCAAGTATTTTCCTAAATTGTCCCAATATTCCTCAGAGTTTCTCATTTTTCCCGAAGATCTTGGACGATTTCCGGCCAGCTCCCCAGCCCCAACTGCCACCCTCCAAGCCTCGCGCCTTGATCTCGGGTCCGAGGTTGGTGCGGATGGCGCGGAGGCGGAAGATCATGAGCGCCTTGCTGCTGCTCTACAGTGCCCTGGTGGAGGTGTGGTGATATGGGGGATGCTTAAACTAGGCATTTACTAAATATGGAATGATATGTGTATAACTTAGGAATATATATGTATAAATATATATAAGTTGGTGTTATATGAAAAGATGGGAAATTATGAGTATATTCAATGGGACGCTTACCAGATATGTTAATGAGTTGGATTCCAATCATGGAAGGTGCATTCCTGGGACCGTTCCAAGAATGATGGGAACATCAAGCATTTTCCTCTGCCAGCAGGATTTTTATGAAGTCGGAGATGCATCACCTGCCGACACTGAAATTCAGGAAAAGCACATACCAGCGTCAAACCTGTTTTTAAAACCACGGTTCTTCCCTGATATGTTTGTTCCAGAGTGTTCAGGTCACACTGTTGTCATTCAGTTTTTAGAGTTGTACGTATATCAAATTTACCACATGAAAGACACAAGAGATCCCTCTGTCACAAGAGGATGGATTTGAACCCCCAGCAACTCTTAGCTGCAGTCAGATTTCCACGCGCTCCAAAGATCACTTTCTGAGGGAATGGATCTGAGGACTGGTGGCTGCCGGCTTTCTGATTTACGTTGGGACCTTCTTCCTGGTGCCTTGGACCTGCAGCCTGGGGAGTTTTGAACATCACACCAGCACCATCCTTCAGGCATGTCTTCGACGTGATCTGTATGCCAGGGTACTGTAGCTGGAGAAATGATCAAGGATTCAGAGGGATAGACCTGGCTTTCCATGTTGTTTTCATGCATACAGAACCTCCCCACCTTGTTTCCATCATTTTTTGGTAGCGGCATTCGGATTGCAAATAATTTCAATGCAACAGGGTGAAAGGTCAGCATAGTTCCTTGGTGACAGCAGTTTGTTTCAGCCAGCCCAACACGTCACTCATCGTCACTCTGAAAAAAAGGTTTATACCGTGAATGTGACAGAGCTCATTTTGAACGCCGTGGCCTTGGGTCCCTCGGTGCTTGAAAATGGGAAGGAGATGGATTTAGATGTTTGCTTTATGGAACAGTTTGTTCCGCGGCTCTTGTTGTGTCATTTGATGAAACTTTTCACAACACACGTTTTTTTGGGCCCTACTAGAAATATGGTTGCCACTCGCAGGACTAGCATACAGGATGCAGGTACACTGTGGTCGTACTAGTTCTGGGCATTGGGAATTTGCATGAATTTGCCCAAATGCATGTTCCTTGCACCTTTGAATGGTGCTGACTTCTGCTGACAAATCTTGTCGACCCATTTTGATTCACCCGATGTACCCTCTGGTAATTTAACATAGCGATTGCGGCCATGGAAAATAGCCCATTTGTAGATCATCTACCTCATTGGGATTTTCCATAGCTATATAGATTATCAGAGGCAGGGTAGGGGGAGCCCGTCTCAAAGAGCACCTTTGCTGGCAAACGTTGGTGCTCCAACAGGCTGTTGACAAGTCAGCTACGATGCGTTCTTGGTTATTTGGTTTGTAGCCTGGTATCCAAATGACAAGCGCAAGATTGTCGGGTTCTACAGTCAGCTGCCTAGGTTGGGTCAGGCCCACCAACTTACCAGCGTGATGCAATTCCCATTGAAGTCTAATCAATTTAGAGAAGCCTGATCTGAGCCAAGTCCAAGGTATTATCTTGGACATTGATGCACCTTGGCGTCACGCAGACTACTGGGCATGTACATCCTTATTCTGTTCCAATTTGGCGATTCTTACGGCCATTTTATTCTCAAGGGATCCTACGGAAACACAAGTTTCCGGTTGCCAATGTAAAACAGGATTGTGGATGATTGTGGGAGGTGTGGTTTTAATTTATAGCCGCCCTGGTGTGCACCAGGGATGAGTGGCATCATGGAGACCTGTGCGGCCAGATTCTGATGGAAGACCAATGTGGCTGACTACATGAATCTGTCAAGACATGGGCACAGAGTAGCTATGTAAGGGGCTGTAGTGCAAGATAGATGAATTCCTAAGTTTATGAATTGTAAATTGCAACCCCAAAATAGATACGAAAGGTGGACACATGGAAATTATGGAGGAAACATACTATGACTATTATGACTATGTCATCCTGGAAACACGGTTTTCTTTGGGGGGACCTCTACAGAATGATATAGATTTACAGATCCGTATTATCAAGTCACAGGAACTCTCTTCAAACCATTGAACGCTCGTACTTGCTCGTGTTAACTTGGACTTCTTTAGGTGAAACATGCTGCGAAGCTGGTGGAAGAGCTTGTTGGTTGTTAAGATGGGACAGACTGGAATGCAAACCCTTTTTTTGGGAGACATGTTCTTCGACTTGCCGATGTGTTCTGCTGGCTCACTGACTTCTGGAGATTCTAGATTGCTTGGTAGAAATTCCCCTTGATTTGCATGGATTGAAACAGACCATGTTTTGCTTGGCCCAGTCTTGGTGTGTCAAACCTCACTCCATGCTGCCCTCCAAACCGTCATTCTGTATGCTTCGGCATGGCCCTTTACAGAAGTAGCTCCTCACAACTCAAGCACATCATCCAATTCCAAGTTAGCTAAGAACTATGGTAACTATGGGTGCGTTTGAAAATTGGTTATATACATCCCAAATATAGATGTTTCGAGTGGGAAAATGATGGTAACCCATGGATCGAATAGAGAGGTCCGGATTTTAGGGATCCCATTGGCAGACCAACCCCAGGTATAAATATTCTGTAGTTGTCTTTCCAGCATCTAGGATTTCAAAGCATGTCCTCACCTGGTGTCCTCTGATGTCTGCCTTGGCGTTGATCAGACTTTCTTCAGCACCGCAAACCAGATCCTTTGCTGTGCTGACTTTGCGGGCATCCCACTTTCAGCATATATTGAAGAAAACTAGTTTGACTGAACAGGTGTATGCGGGCAATCCACTGGCTGCCTTGAGCTTTTCAAGAAGAGGCCTGTTGTTGCAAGAGTGGGCGAAACGAGTTTTGGCAGAGAAGCATCCTGATGTTTCCATGGGTCAGCCTTCTTTGGGAACATGCATTAATGGCAGAAGGAGGTCTGAATATCACGCCGAGTACGACATGCTCTTTGGAGAAAGGCGAGTTGAATTGAAGAGTGCACAGTTGTGCTTTCGCAATCCACAGTGGGAGGTCACATGGAGAGGAATCAAATTTCAACTCCAAGAGCGAGGCAAAGGTTCAATGTTTGATGATTTATACCTCACGCTGCTGACCCCTGATGGGCTGCATCTCTTCAAGCATGACTTGAACACAGGGCTTTCAACAGATGGCCAGCGAACTGTGCATACGGGCCATATTATTCGGTTGTATGGGGGCTCAAAAAATGCATCCTGGAGAGCTGCTTCTGAGAGAATCACGGGCAATCTTTGCTTGAAAGGCAACTGTGTCAATGTTGGATACAGTCAGACTAGTGATTGGCTGGTTCAAGAGCTACTCTCCAGATATCATGATGTTTCAGCTGCATTCTACACAGAAACACCATTTGCATTCATGAATGGAGCTGCGAGGGGTATCCTGATCCAGAATCTAATTTTCGAGATCGACCAAGAGCTGCATAGAACAAGCAGTTTCTCCTGGGCCCACGGCGAAGAAATAGACCTGGGATCCACTTGCGCTCGCAATAGTGGCAATGCTCCAGCTGATTGGATCCGTGATGGAACGCGAGTGGAAACAAAGCACGCTAAACTGATTTTCAACGCAACGTTGCAGCGATGGGAATGCACCTTCAAATCTATCAAAGCGCATTTCTTCGACGAACTCTTTCTTGCAATTTACAGCCCTTCAGGCATCTTTGTTTTCTTGTGCAACAACTCGCAAAAACTGTTCTTGCAAGGGATGTGTAACGAATATGTGGGGCGCGATCTCCGTCTTAGGGGACCTGCGCACGAGCTCAGCCCATCATGTGCTTTGGAAACCATTTTCAAAAAATTATCCAGCCACCAATGTCACCATGTTGCAACCATTCTTTGGGACTAAGTGTTGTGATGGCCAAAGTGCTGCCCGAACTGAACCAGAACCGAACCTTGATTGTCAGACTCGTCTTCGCGGAGGCAGTCGAAACAGCTGCTTATGGATGCTTACGAAATAATGGGAAGGGGGCATGTGCTTTGGTATCGTCAATTTGTGCGCAGGCCAGCGGACAAAAAGCACAACAGGGTTGTCAGGATGCGCCATGGATGCGCCATGTGTTGGTACTGTTTTGTTTCCTATAATTAGTAGTACTTTAGATAATGTGGTAAAAGTATAAGCCATCTACCCCAGGCTAGTGCAGATTTAGATTGGGAGCGTGCCACAGATCCAAATTTCCTCTTCAGTTGTTATTTGGAGAACAGAGAGAAGAGAACTGTTTTTGGGCATTTTTGGGGCCCTGTTGGTATATTTGTATATATGTATATATTTATATAATTATATATATATATATATATACATACGATTCTGGTGCATTGTGCAGTTCCTGCAGGCGACCGCCAGGGTTGCCAAAGGAATTGCTGATGAAAACTTAATGGCAAGGGAAGGCCTTGCAATGGCAGAGTATCCACTAGCTTGGTGTCAAAACTTTCCTGTTGGCGGTTCATGGAGGTTATCCATGCCGGGACAGTACTGAACAAACTTTGGGCCCCAGCGCAACCGGAGACACATTGTTGAGGTTGCTTCACGCACACCGTGCTTTTGTTTCAGCGCTGCAAAACCCTAGGTTTGCCCGCGGCGAATTACCGCATATCCTTTGACATGCTCAAATCCTGCGTAGGGTTATTTTTTTTCCTTTCCAAAACAACAAACCCATAAAACCCTAAAACCCTAAAACCTTAAACCCAAAACTAAAGCCCAAAATCCTGAAAACCTAAAGTCAAAATCGCCGCGTATATCCAGTGTTTTGATTCATCCTCTGGTGACAAGTATATGATATTGTTTGGATGTGTTGTTTGAGTGTGGGCGAACCTGGGGTTTGGAGGGAAATTGTTTTCTGTGGAATTAGACGTGATTGAACCAAATCCTCTCTGTTTCTCACTCTCTACAAAGAAGGACACATATGTCAAACCAATATATATATAAATATATATGCTTCTGTTGTGAGAACCCATGAGAACCCATGAGAATCCCTTTGTTAGTGCAAATCCTCGTTGCCACGCTGCGGTGTCCACCCCGAGCCCCTTAGGATCTGCTGTTCGATGCCTTGGCGACCACACCTGGACGGCACTTGGTGCATCAGTTGGATCCACTGCCCATGTGCCATGGCCGTGGGTGGGGCTGGTGGGGAGGGGCGAATGGAATTTCAAGTTTGGGACACTTGGGTACTTGGGTGATGAACGGATATATTTGCAGTCAATGATTTACCAGGATGAAAAAGGACAGCTAGTTGTAGATTTGGCCTCCAGGATGGAGAGGTCGGTTCAACAAACCGCCCCACTTCTCAGCCAAAACGCCTCCTGAGGCCGGCGTTCCCGCGGTTCCGTGGCGCAGATGCAAAATCTACCACCATGACCTTCTTGATGCGTGGCTGCAGTTTATATGGGCATGGATCAGCTCATTGGGTACCCTTAAAAACGGATCCAGAGAACTACATATATCCTTGGTTTGCAGTTGAATATGGACCCTCAAAGCATGGATGGTTCATACTAAACAGGACCATATATGGGAAACCCTGGGCCTTGAATCTTGAACCGTTCCAAAGGGTGGCTGCTAGCTTTTTTTAGGGGGTGTGATTGCGATCGATGTATTGGAACAGTGATCATTGTAAGATACAGAATATTTCACACTATACATGGATTGATACATGATCTCATGACAACTCTAACATTCACAAGAACTTGCATTCAGGCGAGGTTTATTCACGATGAAGCACGTGCTAGCAATCTACTCCTTGGGCAGACACTTTAGAATATGTTCACACGCTTTCTTCACCGTAGTATTGAGTCTCAGCATGATGGTGAGTTTGACACTACAAAAGGCACGGAACCCACTAATATCTACAGTAGATTAAGCATGATTAAACATGACCAGTCATTTTGTTCCTGTGGCGCTTCATTATTGTTGTGCATCCCATTTCTTTTGCATTTATCCACATACCCCTATCATGCCTGGGCTGACTACATTATATTAATCATTGTTCTATTTCTTCAAAACCCCATTCTTGCCGACCTCTAGAGCTATTATTTTCGGTTCCTTCATTGCTTCATTGATTCCTTTTTCGGGACTACATTGTTTCATCATGTTTTATCCCTCGGCCGCCCGTTTGCTCCCTTCCCCATCGGGTGCCATCTGGCCTGCCTCCCAGGATTCCAGGCCTGACCCTCTTGATCTACTTCTCCATGGTGCCTTGCACGAATGGACAAAGCTCGTGAAGGTGGTTTCATGGACAGAGGCGAATGTCACCCAAATGATCAAAAAATCAAATGTGGATAATCATTGTTGAGTAATGTAGTGGTGGAAATGGAAAGGTGGTATCACCCGCGAATGACACGTTGTAAAGTGGAATTGTGAATCATATCTGATTTGTAAAAGTCAGCAAAATTGTTTCTGTTCAGAATTGGAAACGCAACTAAGTTGTGACCGGGGGCCTCAAGTAGCCTTTTGTTTTGGTTGTGGCTTCCAGCGTTGTTTACTTTCCACACCAATTTGTTTGGCAAAAAACTAGACGACGGATGGCCCGAGAGCGAAGAGAAGTATAGTGAGATATGTAATTGTGTAAATCGTATAACATGAAATATATAGAGAGAAATAGA